>CM035411.1:24893160-25118160 GCA_020310875.1 Ceratopteris richardii | reverse complement strand
TATATATATATATATATATGCACACTCATAGATACATACACACATACGTACATATATGCATAGTACATACATACATACATACATAAATACATAGATACGTACGTACATACATAAATCCAAACATGCATATACACATATATACATACATACATAGATGCATATATACATACATTCATACATAAATCCAAACACGGGTGATGAAAGCTATTATCTCTACACTTCAGCAATTTTCTAAGTTGCCTAACTTTTCATTTCACCAATTTTCCCATTTCACCACTTTTCTAAGTTGCCTTATTTCCATTTCACCAATTTTCTAAATTCCCTAATTTCCCATTTTATCGATTCCCAATATTTTCTAAATTCCTAAGTTGGCCAATTTCTCCAAGAAGTTGTCTATCTTTTAGTCGACTATTTTTCTGAGCTCTAAGTTGCCTAAGTTGACAAATTTTTTAATCTCATTACAAAGTTATCCCTTTTTACAAGTTTAGTCGACTTATTTCAAAAGTTGACCGTTTTTATAAATTTAGTTGGCTTATCTCAAAAGTTAACCATTTTTTTAAATTTAGTCTACTTACTTCAAAAGTTTTCCATCTTTTTAAAAGTATTCTATTTTTAAAGAAAATGATCTACTTTTGGTTTAGTCTACTATTTCACTTGAAAAAGGGACAAAATTTCCTAGATCTATATATGGACCAAATTTTTAGCCATGCCTCCACACACGAAGGTGGATGAAGAATACCAAAATTTAGAAGATAATGATGCACAAAAAAAGTGGACCAAGAAGGAAGTTTCGAGAGTACCAAAATTATCAAGAGCTTCTCAGGAAGAAAATTATTGTCCCTTTTGTTACCCTTCGGTTACTACCAGTCCCAAAAAAAAAAACTATATTAAGGACACCTCTCCATTAAAAAAAAGCTCATAGACAACAGAGAGGACACAGACACAAGACCTCTACATAGTGTGAGTGGGGACAGGGGGGGAGGGGGAAGTCCCTTCCTTCTTCTCCCAGGTATGGATGGAAGAGCGCGTTCTCCTACTGCCTGCCTTACAAGTTCTCAAGTTCCTAGGCTGAAAAGATGTCTTCCTTTTCTTATGGAGTAGTGACTTGGGACTTTCCCACTCAATTCTCCATCTCTTTATGTTATGCTATAGTGCCTTGTCCATGTAATTAGTCATCGGATTATCTTGTATTGGAATAAGTGTCCTATTCATGTCTATAAAATGTTGCTTTTATTTCAAGTCATTGTTTGTTCTTTTTAGAATGGTTTCTACAAATAATCCTGTAGCATCTCATGTGATATTTTTTTATGGAGTCCTAGAATTCGTGCTATCTTCAATAATCCATATTGTTCTAAACCAGCCAACTGCTATTTTTTTATGTGTGCGTGAGAGAGCATAGGGTATATGTCGCTAAGAAGAACCCTTAGAACGTGCCCTTGGGCATTAAGCATTTACTTTTTCCTCTTCAAAATGGAGTTGAGGGGCCTCCCTTCTTCAGACCGCATGCACGGTGGGAGCCTTCTCTCTTAGGTACAGAGGATTGAAGCAAAAAAGAGAAAAACATTGAAAATGCATGGTTCTATTTTGGGAAGATGTTATACATCCAATTACAAGGACCCATACATGCATTGTTTGGAGAGGCTTCCAAGAGAAGAAAGTTATGTGAAGAGCTTCGAGGTTTGAAATCTTTTTGCAATTTTCAAAGCTCAATGGAAGTCATGGTTGCACGTAAATTTCTCAATACTAAGCTACTGGAAGGGATGATTTTCCTAGATCTGAACTAACAAAGTTAGCATGGCAAGGTCACTTTTCCTCTTATTTAAGAAGAGTTTCCCTCAATTTTCCACTACTTGCATGTTTGAGCCTTCAGCTCTCTCTCTCTCTCTCTCTCTCTCTCTCTCTCTCTCTCTCTCTCTCTCTCTCTCTCTCTCTCTCTCTCTCTCTCTCTCTCTCCCCCACCATCAGCTCACTAAAGTCGGCCATGTTGCCAAAAAGGCTGCTTAAGAGCCACTTTAACAAAACTTAAAAGTCAACTAGGTCATACTCAGATATTGAAGGAAGAAAGTGGAATAAAGTTCATGAGACTGAGATATTCAAGAAGAAACTGAAAGAAAGTCGGCCAAAACTTTGCCCATTTTTAAAAGCGTATGAAGTTTCCCATAAGTAGAAGTAGTCAAATTTCTTCTACAACAAAAAGGTCAATTTTTTTTGTCTACTTTTGAGATTAATTTTATGGCCTATTTTTTTATTGCATAAACTACCCTAAAGGTTTATTTTTTTGTCGACTTTCCTTTTTGGTAGATTTTTTTTTTGTTCTATTTTTTGCAGATAACTTTTTTAGGTTGACTTCTTTTGGTCGATTCTTAGTTAGGGTGATTTTTTAAGGTCAATTTTTGAGTGAGGCCTTTCATGCATTAGTAAGTCAAATATTGAATGGTCGATCTTCATTACTTGGTCGATTCTTTTAATCCTAATCCAATTTAGTCGATTTTTTTTATATGACTTCAATTTGTCAATTTTTTTAAAGTCCATTTTCGAGTTCTTTTGCTTTGACTTTCTGCAAGACTATGGCAGCATGCATGGATTTCCTACCATAGGCTATAGGTTGGATCAACATATATGAAGCATAAGTGTTCCTCACATGCTACTCAAATGAGGCTTCTAATTAGATCTCTTTTTTAACTCATCAAATAGCCAACTCTTTCACTTGAGAAGACTTCCAAGTGCATAAGTGCATAAACGGTAGCTTCTAATTAGATCTCTTTTTTAACTCATCAAATAGCTGACTCTTTCACTTGAAGACTTCCAAGTGCATAAATGCATAAACGATAGCTGAAGGCACATCCAGATAAGTTGTTCGCTACTTACAATATTTCAACACATCACTAAGAAGGACAAAGGGATTCAATCGAAGGCCATAAAATCATCTTGCACCAATTACGAAGTTCAGTAGCAATCATCAAAAAATTCAGCAACAATACATCCATGCTATCTTCATGAAACTCAATGAGCAGCAATATGCTTGACTCAGATGACTATATCAAGAAGGCTAAGTTCAAGAAGAAGAAGAAGAGAAAGGGAAAAAAAAAGAGAATAATGTACCTTATTTCTCTCCGAGGATAGAGAATGTCTAAAGTGGCGGGCAACCTATAGCAGAGTACTTTGATACGTCCCTTAAAATAATGTATTTTATGTTGCGCTTTTTGAGATGCCGAAGGCAAGTACAAGAAACATTACCTTGATTTTGAGCAAGCTGAGACTTAGAAGAAGTAAAAAGAATTAAGATGAAGAAGAAAGATCCAGCTCATCAGTTCATGGAGGAGGAAAAATTCCCAATCTCCTAAGTCACCTAATTTTCCACTTCACCAATTTCCTAGGTTGACGAATTTCTCATTTCACCAATTTTCTAAGTTGGATAATTTCCCATTTCACTACTTTTGTAAGTTGCCTAATTTTCATTTCACCAATTTCCCAAATTGCCTAATTTCATATTTTACCCATTTCCTAAGTTATCTAAATTCCTAAGTTGGCCAATTTCTCCAAGAAGTTATCTATTTTTTAGTCGACTATTTTCCCAAGCTCTTAGCTGCCCAAGTTGATCATTTGTTTAGTCTCATTTTAAAAGTTGTTCTTTTCAACAAGTTTGGTTGAATTATTTCAAAAGTTAACCATTTTTATAAATTTATCTCAAAAGTTGATCATTTTTATAAATTTAGTCTACTTACTTCAAAAGTTGCACATTTTTTGTAAAGTAGTCTATTTTTTAAGAAAATGGTCTACTTTTGATTTATTCTACTATTTCACTTGAAAAAGTGACTGAATTTCCCAAATTTGCACATGGACTAAATTTTCAGCCATGCCACATGCACGCGGAGGATTCATGGATGGTGGATGATGCTCAATACCAAAATTTGGACGATAGTGATGGCACAGGAAAACTAGACCAATAATAAAGTTTCCAGCATACTAGAATTGTCAGGAGCTACCAAGGAAGAAAATAATTTTGTGCCTTTTTTACCCTTTAGTTACTACCAGTCCCAAAAAAAAGGACTATGTAACAAGATCTCTCCATCAAAGAAGATAAGAAAGCAAGGGGGACATAGACACAAGACCTCTACATAGTGTGTAGAGGTGGGGGAGGGGAGTCCCTTTGTGCTTCTCCTAGGGATGGATGGCAGATTGAACCATAGAGTTGGGAGCTCTATAAAGGAGGAGTGGGTCTGGCACTTGACTACAACAGGTGGAGTTGAGCAAGGGTAGCTACCATTGCTTAGCTTACAAGTTCCCAAGTTCCTAGGCTGAAAAGATGTCTTCCTTTTCTTGCAGAGCAGTGAGTTGGGACTCTCCCCCTCAATCATCCATCTCGTTATACTATGGTATAGTGCCTTGTCCATGTAATTAGTCATCAAGTTATCTTAAATTGGAATAAGTGTCCCATTCTTATCTATGTAATGTTGTTTTTATTTCAAGTCATTATTTTTTCTTGTTAGAATGGTTTCTACAAATAAGTTGGTGGCATCTCATGTGAAGATTTTTTGAAGGATTCCTAGAATCGGTGGTTCTAAATCTTCAATATTCAATGTTGTTCTAAACTAGCCAAGTGCCATTTTTTTTATGTGTGCCTAAGAGAGCATAGGATATACTTCTCTAAGGAAAACCCTCTTGATTAGAAGGTCTTCTTGGAGATTAAGCATTCATGTTTTCCTCTTGAAAATCGAGTCCACGGGTCTCTCTTCTTTAGGTACCATACACAGTGCAAGCCTTCTCTCTCAGGTGCAAAGAATTGAAGCAGTACGAGCAAAACATTGAAAATGCATGTCTTTGTTTTGAAGATGTTGTACATCCAATCCCAAGGACCAATACATGCATTGATTGGAGAGGTTTTCAAGAGAAGATAGCTATCTAAAGAGCTAGGAGGTTTGAAATCTTTTTGCAATTTTCAGAGCTCAATGGGATTCATTGTTGCATGTATATTTCTCAATACTAATCTACTCGAAGGGAGGATTTCCCCAGATTTAAACTAATAAAGCTAGCATGGCAAGGCCACTTTTCCTCTTAGCCATCAAGAGTTTCTCTTTGTTTTCCACTACTTCCATGTTTGAGTCTCTCCCTCTCTCTCTCTCTCTCTCTCTCTCTCTCTCTCTCTCTCTCTCTCTCTCTCTCTCTCTCTCTCTCTCTCTCTCTCTCTCTCTCTCTCTCTCTCTCTCTCTCTCTCTCTCTCTCTCTCTCTCTCTCTACCATTAGCTCAGCAAAGTCGTCCATCATGCCAAAAAGAGTGCTAAAGAGCCAATGAATTTTACAAAACTTAAAAGTCAACTAGGTTGTATGTAGATATTGAAGGAAGAAAGTGGAAGAAAATCCATGAGAGTGAGATATTAGTCGATCAAAATTTTACCCATTTTTAAAAGCATATGAAGTTGCACATTAGTAGTAGTCAAATTTCTTCTACAACCAAAAAGATCAATTTTTTTTGTCTACTTTTGAGGTTAATTTTATGGCTTATATTTTTAAAGCATGAAATTATCCAAAAGATTGATTTTTTTGTCTACTTTTCTTTTTGGTCGAATTTTATTTTTTGTTCCATTTTTGGGAGATTAAATTTCTAGGTCGATTTTTTTGGGTCTTAGTTAGGATGATGATTTTAAGGTCCATTTCTTAGTGAGGCCTTTTAGGCATTAGTAAGTCAAATATCAAGTAGATTTTCATTACTTGATTGATTTTTCAAAGCCTAATCCAAATTGATCATTTTTTTTTAAATGAGTTGAATTTGTTCAAATTCTTTTAAGTCCATCTTGAGTTCTTTTTCTTTGACTTTCTGCAAGACTATAGCAACATGCATGGATTTCCTACTGTAGGTTGAAGGCTTGATCGACTTATATGAAGCATAAGGATTACTCATGTGTGGCTCAAATAATGCTTCTAATTGGATCCCTTTTTCAACTCATCGAATAGCCAACTCTTTCATTTGAGAAGGCTTCCGAGTGCATAAGCACATTAACGATAGCTAGAGACACATCTGAATCTGTTGTTCACCATTTACAATATTTTAGCATATCACTAAGAAGGAGAAAGGGATTCAATCGAAGGCCTTGACATCAACTTGCACAAATTAGGAAGTTCAGCAAGTTCAGCAGCATCAAAAAATTCAATAACAACATGTCCATGCTATCTTCATGAGTTTTAGTGAGCAGCAATAACCTTGATTGAGATGACTATATCAACAAGGCTTAGCTCAAGAAGAAGAAGAAGAGAAAGGGAAAAAAAAAAGATAAGAACATACTTTATTTCTCTTCGAGAATGGAGAACGTCTAAGTGGTAGGCAACCTATAGCGTGGTACTTTGATACGTCCCTTAAATCATATATTTTATGTTTTGCTTTTTGAGATGCAGAAGGAAAGTACAAGAAAAGTTATCTTGATTTTGAGCACGATGAGAACCAGAAGAAGCAAAAAGGATTAAGATGAAGAAAAAAGATCCAACTCATCAATTCATGAAGGAGGCAGAATTCCCAATCTCCTAAGTCACCTAATTTCCCACCACCAATTTCCTAAGTTACCTAATTTCCCATTTCACCAGTTTCGTAAGCTGGTTAATTTCCCATTTTACCACTTTTCAAAGTTGCCTTATGTCCATTTCACCAATTTCCTAAATTACCTAATTTCCCATTTCACCAATTCCCTAAGTTGTCCAAATTCCTAAGTTTGTTCAATTTCTCCAAGAAGTTATCTATTTTTTACTCGACTATTTTTCCAGATCTTAGTCGCCAAACTTGATCATTTTTTTTTGTCTCATTTCAAAAGTTATCCCTTTCTACAAGTTTAGTCAACTTATTTCAAAAGTTGTCCATTTTTATAAATTTAGTCCACTTATCTCAAAAGTTGATCGTTTTTATAAATTTAGTCTACTTACTTTCAAAGTTTCCCATTTTTTGTATAGTCTATTTGTTAAGAAAATAGTCTGCTTTTGATTTAGTCTACTATTTCACTTAAAAAAGAAACTGAGTTTCCTAGATGTGCACATGTTTTTTTTCAGTCACACCACTTGCACGGGAAGGAATCATGATGGACAGTGCCAAATACCAGAATTTACAAGAGAGTGACGATGCAGGAAAGCTGGACCAGGAAGGAATTTCCAGAGTACCAAAATTATCACGAGCTACCAAGGAAGAAAATATTTTTGTCCCTTATGCTACCCTTCAATTACTAATTGTCCCAAAAAAGAACTATATAAGGAGGCCTCTACATAGTGTGTAGGGAGGGGAGTCCCTTCCTGCTTCTCAGAGGGGTGGATGGTAGATTGAAGCATCAAATTGGGAGCTCTATGAAGGAGGAGTGGGTCAAGCACTTGACTACAACATGTGGAGTTGAGCAAGGGTAGCTTCCAATGCCTGCCTTACAAGTTCTCAACTTCCTAGGCTAAAATGATGTCCTCCTTTTCTTGCGGAGTAGTAAGTTGGGATCTCCCTCTCAATTGTCCATCTCTTTATGTTATGCTAAAGTGCCTTGTCCATGTAATTAGTCATCAAACTATCTTGTATTAGAATAAGTTTCCTATTCTTGTCTATGTAATATTTCTTTTATTTCAAGTCATTATCTATTCTTGTTAGAATGGGTTCTATAAATAAGCTGGTAGAATCTTATGTGTGCCTGAGCGAGCATAGGGTATAATTCCCTTAGGAGAACCCCTTTGAGTAGAAGGTGACCTCAAAGATTAAGCATTCACTTTTTCCTCTTCAAAATGGAGTCCACAGGTCTCCCTTCTTCACTCATCTCTTTGCATATCTATTTTTCTGTGTGTTTTCAACACCCATATCCTCTGTGTGCATATGAATTAAGATCTTCATAATAGCTCCTTTTTTATGATAAAATTGAAAGTATATTTTTATTAGTTTTTTAATGCTTTTTTATGGCTTTTTGGCTTATTAATTAAGGTCCATTATATATGATACCCTTTTAAGGCTAATTACTAACCATTGATTATAAATCAAGGGAAACTGCATGAGCAACACAAAAATTAGGATTTTGCCTTTTGATTGAGCCTTTGATGCTAGATGGTGTAATATTATATGTTGGAGTCAATATCATATGGTCCAACAATTGTTCAATAGTTCAAGTTCATACTATTCTTCTAGGCGGGCGTAGTCTCTGCATATAGATTTTATTCTATATTTCATCAACAAGTGACGACGGGCGCTCATGTGGTCTAGTCCATACGTTCTTAAAACGTTCTCCATCCACCAAGGTTCGAATCCCGTACGCGACAGCGAACGAAATCTTTTGGAATAATTTCTTTGAAAAACATATTCGGAAAAACATACTGACAGTGCGGATTCTGGAGAAGTTTTGCGATCGCGTTGTTTTTTCTTTTTTCGTAGCTTTTAGATTTTTCTTTTAGATGAGTACTCAACTACTATATAATGAGGGCCAAGCTTATTGTGTAACTCACTCACTCAAAGATCTAGAGCTTGGAGATCTTCTTGAAGACAGAGTGTTCTCACACTCTTGAAGGAGGTGAAGTTGTGGTGAAGGAGAGGCTACTCTCATTGCAGCAGGAAGTCTTCTACGAGGTGGTGGTAACTATCTTTTGTGAGTTAACCTTGTGGTTGATTTACAATTTCGTTACACTATTTTGTTAGCTTCGTTGCTTCATTCTCTTCACACACACTTAGATTATTTCGACATAATCTAAATTTTGTATCATCATCTTCTTATTCTTCCATTAGTGAGTGCACCACTTTATATGGTTGAGTAGTACTCCCATGTTGTAATTTGGACATCTATTATTTTTAGTGAAGTAAGCATCCAGCTTACATTCCCTATCCTTGTCTCAAGATTTCTTTCTTTCTCTATCTCGCTTATCATCTTGTCAATTAAGTTGTGTATGCTCAAGAGGTTTTAGTATTGGAACGATCCTGGGGCCCCAAATTCCAACCCTTGGTATCATAGCTACATAATTGACATACACACTTAAGATAAGATGAGTGATATTGAGATTGAAGACAAGTTGGATGGATCTTCTAATTATCCCATGTGGAGTTTCATGATGATGAACTTGTTAGTGACAAAGGATTTATGGAGTATCATCAATGGATCCTTAACAAGACCAAGATGAGAAGGCGAAGAAGGGTCTACAGAAGCTTCAAGAGGTACTGGCATTGCTATTACAGAACCAACAGAAGAAGAGGTAACCACTTCGACATCCAGAGTCACTGCTAGGTCTTTACCTAGAGTTCCTCCTACTGAAGATCAAGCAAGATGGGATGCTAGAGATGCTTTAGCACTTTCATTCATAGCAATGAGCGTTGTTGGGGATTCGTGGACAAGAAGGAGTTTGAAGGTTTGTAGGAGAAAAAAAGGAGATGATGAAAATGGAATAACAGTGAGAACTTCTGCAAAGGAATACTCTTGGAAACCTTGAATATTGATTATCTTTCAACAATTACAATGACTGCGCACAATCTAATCAATGACTAAGTACAACTTCAGAGAATATCAATTACTGAAGACCAATTATCTCAAGTCCTCTAGCAGCGGCCTCTCCTGCACCAATCCTTCACTTGCTTCCCGCTTCCCTTGTGCACACCTTGCACTAAGCTTCCGCCAAGCTAAGGAATTGGTATCACGGCGCACACACACAATAGACCTTGGGACTCTTGGAATCCACCCCGCCTTCTCTGCACACTTTCCTCTTGACACCTCTTGCACTCTTGAATGTCGTCGCACACTGGAGGCTCTTCTTGCTTCCTCTCTTGCTTCCTCTGAGGCTCTCTCCCTTGCTCCTCGCTCCCAATGTCCAAGAATAGCCTTTGTCCTTCTTTTGTTGAGTCCGCCGGTTCGCGCACTCTAATTGCAATACAATCTTGGTGTCCTTTCAATGTCCCAAGATTGTCTTTTTGAACTGGTCCTCAACGACTCGCTACTTTGTCCTGTAGTGACTTTAGAACAAGAGTGACTTTCAAAATAAAATTTTTGATTGGGTGGCCCATTCGGCCTTCCACCTTCACCTTTCCTTTTAATTCTTTACTTTTGCACCTTAAGATTTTAAATTTATCCTTCGAACCTTAAGAGGAAAAATACTTTGCACCTTTAGTTTCAACCGGTTAGGGCTCTACAGATGCCCACCACCTAAAGATCTCTCCGTCCCGGAGAGACAACAGCGATACAAAACTGAGAAATTGCAAAGACACAGACATGAAAACAACGAAACGGAGGCAAGAAAAAAGGTAAAGGGTGTGTATATTATTGAGTTAAGAAAAAATATAAGGCACCCTACAAGAATTATTTAGAAATCAAAGGGATGAGTAAATTATTGACAAAGCGATAAAGGAATCTAAGAGCAATTATTATGATTGTGAATGAGCAATTTATTGATACTGTGGATGGCAATTTATTGTGGAGGTTGATTGAGATTGTCAGCCGAGGTTGATGGAGAAGGGGGCAAAGGAGCAGAAGCTTGTTCGATCGTAAGCTGTAGCGAACTAAGGCATTGCCTAAGATGATCCCTTTCCCGGCGGATACGTCGGCATGCAGCATTAGCACAAAGCCCTAAGTTGGAGCGATTCTGAAGATCTTCTAAGGCTTTCATCGCAGAGTCGGCCATATCGCGATAATGATCTCTCTCTTCTTTGAGCAATCGCGCCGTTTCGTTGAGGGAGTGCCATTGAGAGGTTGCCATGCGATTGAAGTTTTCTATTGTTGAGATATACTGTTGATGAACCGAAGCTGCTGCGGAAACCGAATCCAAGGAAATCTGGGAGGCCTGAGCATTGCCGAGAGCGACTACACTCGCGTCCTGTAGTAATTGCAAAAATGAAGGGGTTGATGGTAGGTCAAAATGCGGAGTGGGAGTGGCCGTTGGAGCAGGAGGGGGAGGGGAAGGGGGAATATTCTGCGGAGGAGGAGGAAGGGTTGTAGTGGAAGATGGAGTGGGAAGTGAAGGATTGGGGGAAGGGAGCAGTCGACTGACAGGGATGTTACTGAGAGAGGGTGAGGTGTAATCCGGGTGAATGGTGGGCATACAGGTGGGGTTTTGAAGGTTGAGCTGTGTTTGAATGAGTGGCGTGAAAGCTGAAGAGAGGGGAGGTCTAGGGATAATGGGAGGGGTAGGCATGGATGGAGAAGTGGTAGATTCAGGAGGGAAAGGGGAAGAAGATTGGGTAGTGAAGGAGGGGACGTGAGGGGGGGTAGTCATGAATGGAGAGATGGTAGATGCAGGAGGGATAGGGGAAGAAGATTGGGGAGGGAAGGAGGTTACATCAGGGGGATTAGTCATGAATGGAGAGGTGGTAGATGCCGGGGGGATAGGTGAAGAAGATTGGGGAGGGAAGAAGGGTACATCAGGGGGATTAGTCATGAATGGAGAGGTGGTAGATGCAGGAGGGATAGGTGAAGAAGATTGGGGAGGGACTGAGGTTACATCAGGGGGCGCGGATGCAGTTGTCGATGCGGAAGCTGAGTCAATTGAGATTAGAGGGGGGGAGGGAGATGGAGCAATGGAAGGTCCAGGGTGGGTAGGGAGATAAGCAACATTGTGGGCAGAGTGTGCAGGAATGTGATAGAGCCAAGCTAAGAAGGGTGCAGAATAGATGGAAAATGCATGAGAGCCTCTAGAGATAGCCTCGCGGAGTCGACGGGAGTGCAAAGTCAAGGAACTATAAATGAGGGTTGCGTAAGGGTAAGGACGGCTATGGAGAAAGCAGAAAAGCGGATCGGCGATACGAATATCTGACCAGGGAAGCGAAGAAGTTTGACTGCGTAGTAAGAAGAAAAAGATGAACGCATTGAGAAGGGTGGTCATGCGGAGCGAAAACCTAGCATTACTTTGAAAGTGTGGTACAAAAGGCAATAGTAGCCGAGGCGGACAGTCCAGAGTATAGGAAAGGGGGAGCACGAAAATGTATTAGGGGGGACCCAATACTTGCGGCAATGTCGGGGATGAAGAGAGTGCCGGTTCTAAAATGAGGGAAAAGGCGGATAGCTTCATAAACCTGGGTAAAATTGGCGGGGTTATTGAAGAAAACATTAGCCAAGCCCACAAGCCCGCCTGCTGAAGATCCTCAATGGAAAACATTTGACGAAGGGCAATGGTAGGTAGGGATAGATGCATTCGGATTTGCAGGTTTAAGTCAGGTGGGAGAAACAGGCGCATATAATCCCCGGTTGGTGAAGATGGGTGGGATGAATGCGACATAGATTGGGAAGGAGAAGTAGGGGGAGGGATGGGAGGTGGGGAATAAAGGTCGGTGGAATCAGAGAGTATGGAATAAATAGGAAGATCAAGGGCCGTAGTAGGTGTTGGAGTAGCTTGAACAGATTGTTCTGCCGATGAGGGAGGAGGTGGATTGGGATGGTCAGAGGGAATTGCGGAGGTGGGAGAGGATGGATTGTGAAGGTTTGGAGGCAGCTGGGATGGAGGATCGGAACGAGCACCCGGAGCGGAGGGGTCCGCCATTGATGGAAATGGGGAGAAGAATTTTAACAAAAGAAAGCCTATGCAGGGGGAGGGGAATCGATGGGTTGAGGGGGGTGGTGGACGGCGGGGAATTGAGGGGGATGGAGGGGGGGCGGTGGTGTGCGGGGGGTCGAGGGGGAGGGAGGGGCGGTGGTGTGCGGGGGGTGGAGCTGTTGGGAGGGGGTGGAGGGGTGGCAGGAAGAGAGGGGTGCGCGGGGGGTCAAGGAGAGGGTTGGGGAGGGGGGTTGAGGGGGTGAGGGGTGGGGGGACAGCGGGGAATTGAGGAGGTTGGAGGGGTTGAGAGGGGCAGTTGACGGCGGGGGATTGAGGGGGATGGAGGGGGGGGGGGTGGTGGTGTGCGGGGGGTCGAGGGGGAGGGAGGGGCGGTGGTGTGCGGGGGGTGGAGTTGTTGGGAGGGGGTGGGGGGTGGTAGGAAGAGGGGGGCGCTGCGGGGTGCCGAGAGGAGGGTTGGGGAGGGGGGTTGAGGAGGTTGGAGGGGTTGAGAGGGGCGGTGGACGGCGGGGAATTGAGGGGGATGGAGGGGGGGGGCGGTGGCGGTGTGGTGCGGGGGGTGGAGTTGTTGGGAGGGGGTGGAGGGGTGGTAGGAAGAGGAGGGCGCTGCGGGGTGCGGAGGGGAGGGTTGGGGAGGGGGATTGAGGAGGTTGGAGGGGTTGAGAGGGGCGGTTGACGGCGGGGAATTGAGGGGGATGGAGGGGGGGGGCGGTGGTGTGCGGTGGGTCGAGGAGGGGGGAGGGGGCGGTGTGGTGCGGGGGGTGGAGTTGGTGGGAGGGGGTGGAGGGGTGGTAGGAAAAGGGGGGCGCTGCGGGGTGCCGAGGGGAGGGTTGGGGAGGGGGGTTGAGGAGTTTGGAGGGGTTGAGAGGGGCGGTGGACAGCGGGGAATTGAGGGGGATGGAGGGGGGAAAGGGAGAGATGAGGGCGCACGGAAGGCAGAGGGGGTGGGAGGGGTTTGATGGGGATGGAGGGGTGGAGGGGCGGCGCGGGGGATGGAGGGGGGGGGGCGGTGGTTTGCGGTGGGTCGAAGAGGAGGGAGGGGGCGGTGGTGTGCGGGGGGTGGAGTTGTTGGGAGGGTGTGGAGGGTGGTAGGAAGAGGGGGGCTGCGGGGTGCCGAGGGGAGGGTTGGGGAGGGGGGTTGAGGGGGTTGGATGGGTTGAGGGGGGCGGTGGACGGCGGGGAATTGAGGGGGATGGAGGGGGGGGCGGTGTAGTGCGGGGGGTGGAGTTGTTGGGAGGGGGTGGAGGGGTGGTAGGAAGAGGGGGGCGCTGCGGGGTGCCGAGGGGAGGGTTGGGGAGGGGGTTGAGGAGGTTGGAGGGGTTGAGAGGGGCGGTTGACGGCGGGGAATTGAGGGGGATGGAGGGGGGGGGGCGGTGGTGTGCGGTGGGTCGAGGAGGAGGGAGGGGGCGGTGTGGTGCGGGGGGTGGAGTTGTTGGGAGGGGGTGGAGGGGTGGTAGGAAAAGGGGGGCGCTGCGGGGTGCCGAGGGGAGGGTTGGGGAGGGGGTTGAGGAGGTTGGAGGGGTTGAGAGGGGCGGTTGACGGCGGAGAATTGAGGGTGATGGAGGGGGGGGGGGGGGGGGGCGGTGGTGTGCGGGGGGTCGAGGGGGAGGGAGGGGCGGTGGTGTGTGGTGGGTCGAGGAGGAGGGAGGGGGCGGTGTGGTGCGGGGGGTGGAGTTGTTGGGAGGGGGTGGAGGGGTGGTAGGAAGAGGGGGGCGCTGCGGGGTGCCGAGGGGAGGGTTGGGGAGGGGGGTTGAGGAGGTTGGAGGGGTTGAGAGGGGCAGTTGACGGCGGGGAATTGAGGGGGATGGAGGGGGGGGCGGTGGTGTGCGGTGGGTCGAGGAGGAGGGAGGGGGCGGTGTGGTGCGGGGGGTGGAGTTGTTGGGAGGGGGTGGAGGGGTGGTAGGAAAAGGGGGGCGCTGCGGGGTGCCGAGGGGAGGGTTGGGGAGGGGGGTTGAGGAGTTTGGAGGGGTTGAGAGGGGCGGTGGACAGCGGGGAATTGAGGAGGTTGGAGGGGTTGAGAGGGGCGGTTGACGGCGGGGAATTGAGGGGGATGGAGGGGGGGGCGGTGGTGTGCGGGGGGTCGAGGGGGAGGGAGGGGCGGTGGTGTGCGGGGGGTGGAGTTGTTGGGAGGGGGTGGGGGGTGGTAGGAAGAGGGGGGCGCTGCGGGGTGCCGAGGGGAGGGTTGGGGAGGGGGGTTGAGGAGGTTGGAGGGGTTGAGAGGGGCGGTGGAGGGCGGGGAATTGAGGGGGATGGAGGGGGGGGGCGGTGGCGGTGTGGTGCGGGGGGTGGAGTTGTTGGGAGGGAGTGGAGGGGTGGTAGGAAGAGGGGGGCGCTGCGGGGTGCCGAGGGGAGGGTTGGGGAGGGGGGTTGAGGAGGTTGGAGGGGTTGAGAGGGGTGGTTGACGGCGGGGAATTGAGGGGGATGGAAGGGGGGGGGGGGGGGCGGTGGTGTGCGGTGGTGTGCGGTGGGTCGAGGAGGAGGGAGGGGGCGGTGTGGTGCGGGGGGTGGAGTTGGTGGGAGGGGGTGGAGGGGTGGTAGGAAAAGGGGGGCGCTGCGGGGTGCCGAGGGGAGGGTTGGGGAGGGGGGTTGAGGAGTTTGGAGGGGTTGAGAGGGGCGGTGGACAGCGGGGAATTGAGGGGGATGGAGGGGGGAAAGGGAGAGATGAGGGCGCGCGGAAGGCAGAGGGGGTGGGAGGGGTTTGATGGGGATGGAGGGGTGGAGGGGCGGCGCGGGGGATGGAGGGGGGGGGGGGCGGTGGTTTGCGGTGGGTCGAAGAGGAGGTAGGGGGCGGTGGTGTGCGGGGGGTGGAGTTGTTGGGAGCGGGTGGAGGGTGGTAGGAAGAGGGGGGCTGCGGGGTGCCGAGGGGAGGGTTGGGGAGGGGGGTTGAGGGGGTTGGAGGGGTTGAGGGGGGCGGTGGACGGCGGGGAATTGAGGGGGATGGAGGGGGGGGCGGTGTAGTGCGGGGGGTGGAGTTGTTGGGAGGGGGTGGAGGGGTGGTAGGAAGAGGGGGGCGCTGCGGGGTGCCGAGGGGAGGGTTGGGGAGGGGGTTGAGGAGGTTGGAGGGGTTGAGAGGGGCGGTTGACGGCGGGGAATTGAGGGGGATGGAGGGGGGGGGGCGGTGGTGTGCCGTGGGTCGAGGAGGAGGGAGGGGGCGGTGTGGTGCGGGGGGTGGAGTTGTTGGGAGGGGGTGGAGGGGTGGTAGGAAAAGGGGGGCGCTGCGGGGTGCCGAGGGGAGGGTTGGGGAGGGGGTTGAGGAGGTTGGAGGGGTTGAGAGGGGCGGTTGACGGCGGGGAATTGAGGGTGATGGAGGGGGGGGGGCGGTGGTGTGCGGGGGGTCGAGGGGGAGGGAGGGGCGGTGGTGTGCGGTGGGTCGAGGAGGAGGGAGGGGGCGGTGTGGTGCGGGGGGTGGAGTTGTTGGGAGGGGGTGGAGGGGTGGTAGGAAGAGGGGGGCGCTGCGGGGTGCCGAGGGGAGGGTTGGGGAGGGGGGTTGAGGAGGTTGGAGGGGTTGAGGAGGTTGGAGGGGTTGAGAGGGGCGGTTGACGGCGGGGAATTGAGGGGGATGGAGGGGGGGGCGGTGGTGTGCGGTGGGTCGAGGAGGAGGGAGGGGGCGGTGTGGTGCGGGGGGTGGAGTTGTTGGGAGGGGGTGGAGGGGTGGTAGGAAAAGGGGGGCGCTGCGGGGTGCCGAGGGGAGGGTTGGGGAGGGGGGTTGAGGAGTTTGGAGGGGTTGAGAGGGGCGGTGGACAGCGGGGAATTGAGGAGGTTGGAGGGGTTGAGAGGGGCGGTTGACGGCGGGGAATTGAGGGGGATGGAGGGGGGGGGCGGTGGTGTGCGGGGGGTCGAGGGGGAGGGAGGGGCGGTGGTGTGCGGGGGGTGGAGTTGTTGGGAGGGGGTGGGGGGTGGTAGGAAGAGGGGGGCGCTGCGGGGTGCCGAGGGGAGGGTTGGGGAGGGGGGTTGAGGAGGTTGGAGGGGTTGAGAGGGGCGGTGGACGGCGGGGAATTGAGGGGGATGGAGGGGGGGGCGGTGGTGTGCGGTGGGTCGAGGAGGGGGGAGGGGGCGGTGTGGTGCGGGGGGTGGAGTTGGTGGGAGGGGGTGGAGGGGTGGTAGGAAAGGGGGGGCGCTGCAGGGTGCCGAGGGGAGGGTTGGGGAGGGGGGTTGAGGAGTTTGGAGGGGTTGAGAGGGGCGGTGGACAGCGGGGAATTGAGGGGGATGGAGGGGGGAAAGGGAGAGATGAGGGCGCGCGGAAGGCAGAGGGGGTGGGAGGGGTTTGATGGGGATGGAGGGGTGGAGGGGCGGCGCGGGGGATGGAGGGGGGGGGGGGCGGTGGTTTGCGGTGGGTCGAAGAGGAGGGAGGGGGCGGTGGTGTGCGGGGGGTGGAGTTGTTGGGAGGGGGTGGAGGGTGGTAGGAAGAGGGGGGCTGCGGGGTGCCGAGGGGAGGGTTGGGGAGGGGGGTTGAGGGGGTTGGAGGGGTTGAGGGGGGCGGTGGACGGCGGGGAATTGAGGGGGATGGAGGGGGGGGGCGGTGTAGTGCGGGGGGTGGAGTTGTTGGGAGGGGGTGGAGGGGTGGTAGGAAGAGGGGGGCGCTGCGGGGTGCCGAGGGGAGGGTTGGGGAGGGGGTTGAGGAGGTTGGAGGGGTTGAGAGGGGCGGTTGACGGCGGGGAATTGAGGGGGATGGAGGGGGGGGGGGCGGTGGTCTGCGGTGGGTCGAGGAGGAGGGAGGGGGCGGTGTGGTGCGGGGGGTGGAGTTGTTGGGAGGGGGTGGAGGGGTGGTAGGAAAAGGGGGGCGCTGCGGGGTGCCGAGGGGAGGGTTGGGGAGGGGGTTGAGGAGGTTGGAGGGGTTGAGAGGGGCGGTTGACGGCGGGGAATTGAGGGTGATGGAGGGGGGGGGGCGGTGGTGTGCGGGGGGTCGAGGGGGAGGGAGGGGCGGTGGTGTGCGGTGGGTCGAGGAGGAGGGAGGGGGTGGTGTGGTGCGGGGGGTGGAGTTGTTGGGATGGGGTGGAGGGGTGGTAGAAAGAGGGGGGCGCTGCGGGGTGCCGAGGGGAGGGTTGGGGAGGGGGGTTGAGGAGGTTGGAGGGGTTGAGAGGGGCGGTTGACGGCGGGGAATTGAGGGGGATGGAAGGGGGGGGCGGTGGTGTGCGGTGGGTCGAGGAGGAGGGAGGGGGCAGTGTGGTGCGGGGGGTGGAGTTGGTGGAAGGGGGTGGAGGGGTGGTAGGAAAAGGGGGGCGCTGCGGGGTGCCGAGGGGAGGGTTGGGGAGGGGGGTTGAGGATTTTGGAGGGGTTGAGAGGGGCGGTGGACAGCGGGGAATTGAGGGGGATGGAGGGGGGAAAGGGAGAGATGAGGGCGCGCGGAAGGCAGAGGGGGTGGGAGGGGTTTGATGGGGATGGAGGGGTGGAGGGGCGGCGCGGGGGATGGAGGGGGGGGGGGCGGTGGTTTGCGGTGGGTCGAAGAGGAGGGAGGGGGCGGTGGTGTGCGGGGGGTGGAGTTGTTGGGAGGGGGTGGAGGGTGGTAGGAAGAGGGGGGTTGCGGGGTGCCGAGGGGAGGGTTGGGGAGGGGGGTTGAGGGGGTTGGAGGGGTTGAGGGGGGCGGTGGACGGCGGGGAATTGAGGGGGATGGAGGGGGGGGCGGTGTAGTGCGGGGGGTGGAGTTGTTGGGAGGGGGTGGAGGGGTGGTAGGAAGAGGGGGGCGCTGCGGGGTCCCGAGGGGAGGGTTGGGGAGGGGGTTGAGGAGGTTGGAGGGGTTGAGAGGGGCGGTTGACGGCGGGGAATTGAGGGGGATGGAGGGGGGGGGGCGGTGGTGTGCGGTGGGTCGAGGAGGAGGGAGGGGGCGGTGTGGTGCGGGGGGTGGAGTTGTTGGGAGGGGGTGGAGGGGTGGTAGGAAAAGGGGGGCGCTGCGGGGTGCCGAGGGGAGGGTTGGGGAGGGGGGTTGAGGAGTTTGGAGGGGTTGAGGGGGGGCGGTGGATGGCGGGGAATTGAGGGGGATGGAGGGTGTGAGGGAGAGATGAGGGCGCGCAGAAGGCAGAGGGGGTGGGAGGGGTTGAGGCCCACTGGTTTTTTGATATCTTTTGTATTTTTGTGGCCAGGTGGGGATAAGTTGCTGGTGGCGTTGGTGGAACAATTTGGGCTTCTCGTTGGTGGCTGGGTGATTGAGAGGGTCAGCGCTCGGGTATTGGATAGACTTCTTAGTGAAGATGGGAAGAATGAACGTTCTTCTTATATAGCAAGGGGGATGAAGGGCTTACCTCACAGCAAGGACTGGTATAGCCTAAAAGGTAGTTCAAAAGAGAGGAGATGACAATGTTAATCTCATCCATCCGAGAGATAAACAAAGGAAAGGGCATAATTGAAAGTTATTGAACAAAACTAAGAGCCATTCAAAAAAAATTGACGCCCATTTTTATTTAATGATGAAATTCTATTATTTTTATCGATGAAGAACATTTGCGCCCCAAAATTGCGTTAGCTGATTATTACTACTTATTAAAACAATCCAAAAACAATTAGAAAACAAGATAAAGGAAAATGCAATGGTTATGATACTTGATAATAAGCCTTGATTCTGGAAATGTTTACTAAAGGTAGGGTGTTGCCAGCGAGGGTTTCCAATTGCACAGCACCCCAATGCAGTATCTTCAGCACGCGAAAAGGTCCTTCCCAGTGAGGGATCCATTTCCCTTTTGCAGTCGAATGAGGGTTAGGTTTATGGAGAAGAACTAACATGCCTGCCTCGATGTTGTTTTTCCACAGATGTCGATCATGTGCCTCCTTCCGTTTCCTCTGAGTCTCTATCAATTGTTTGGTTGCTAGTAGACGAATCTCCTCCACTTTATTTAAAGCTCCTAGCCTCTGAGAGACATCACAATCCTTCTTTCCCTGCATGAATGCTATCTTAGGCGATCCATGTAAAAATTCAAAGGGCTCGATGGGTAATATGCCATAAACCAGTTGGAATGGGGAATATCCAGTGGTCTCTTTGTATGCTAACCTGTATGCCCAAAGTGTACCTAAGTACGCACTGCCCCATGAAGTGGGTTGCAACATACACTCCTTTCTTAACATTGAAATTAGAACCTTATTTGTAGACTCAGCCTGTCCATTTGCTCGTGGATAGTAAGCACAAGAGGTCCTATGAAGAATTCTGTACCTGTTGAAGATTTCTTGCAGGACTTTATTTACAAAATGGGTACCTTGATCAGTACAAATTTCAAGTGGACAACCAAACCTGCAAATGATGTTACTATAAATAAAATCAGCAAAAGTTTGGGCAGTGCAATCTGTGGAGGCAATAGCTTCGGCCCACTTAGTTGCATAATCTGTAGCTATCAGGAGATATTTTTCTCTTTTTGGAAAAGCGGGAGGGTAGATGGGCCCTACAAAATCTAGCCCCCACTTCTCAAATGGTTGCCAGGAGGTGGAAATAACCAAGGGGTTATTTCTCTGCTTTGTTGGCTTAGGTCCACACCTTTGGCAAATATCACATGCCTTACCCCATTCTTCTGCATCCCTGAAAAGTGTAGGCCACCATAAACCCGCATCCAGTATCCTCTGACTCATAATATGTCCTGGGAGGTGCCCACCACCTGTTCCTTCATGTGCAGAATGAAGGACTTCCCTCACTTCTTCTTCTTCCAAACACTTCCTGAACCGGTCATCTTTGCCCTGTTTGTACAATTTATCCTCGATGAAGGTATATGGTCTACTCTTGATGAGCAGGCTCTTCTTTTGTACAGCACTCGCCTTTTCTGGATACAATCCAGTTCTAATGAAATGTTTAATGTCATAATACCAACCGTGAGCTTTTACAGCAAACAAATGAGCATCTGGAAAGTCATCATTGATTCCACTAGATTGATTCATCATATTTATTCTGGATAAGTGATCCGCCATAACATTGTCTTTTCCTGGTTTATGTACGACAGAAAAATCAAACTCTTGAAACAACAATAGCCACCTCCATATTCTGCCAGTTGCCTGGGGTTTGTTGAGGAGGTATTTTAGTGGTTGGTGATCTGATATAATAATAAATTTTACCCCCAATAAGTAATGGCGGAATTTTTGAACGGCAAAGACCATTGCTAGTGCTTCCCTTTCAGTAGTACTGTAATTCCTTTCAGCCTTGGTCAAGATTTTACTGGCATATTGAATTGGCCTGTCCATTTTAAATTCTTCACTGGGTTGAGTCAGAACTGCCCCCACTGCATATGCACTGGCATCGACATGTATATGAAAGATTTTTGACCACTCCGGGGTGACCAAGATAGGAGCACACACTAACCGTGACCGTAATGTCTGATATGCTTTTTCCTCCTCTTCTTCCCATTTGAAAGGTACTTCTTTACCTGTGAGTCTAGTCAGAGGTCTAGCTATCTCTGCATACATTTTTATAAACCTTCTATGATAACCGGTATGCCCCAAAAAACTCTGGATCTCTTTAGGAGTTTTAGGTTTAGGTAACTTTAATATAGAGAGAATTTTGTCAGGATCTGGGGCCATACCTTTAGCCGATACCACATGTCCTAAAAGGGTTCCTTCTGTCACAAGGAAATGACATTTATTTGGATTGAGCTTTAACTTAGTTTCTCTGCATCTTTGGAAAATATTCTGCAGCTGCCTCAGGTGCTGGTCCAAACAATCTAGATGAGTTTCCTTGTGAGATCCTGAAAATGAAGAGAAGTCATCCATGAAGATTCTAAGTGATTCCAGCAATAGGGGGCCAAAAATGAGATTGACCGTTCTGTTAAATGTGGCTGGAGCATTTCTGAGCCCAAATGGCATTTTTACATACACATACGTTCCCCAAGGTGTGATAAAAGCAGTCTTTTCACGATCCTCTGGGTGTATTGATATTTAATTATAGCCACTGAATCCATCCATAAAACTATATAGTGCATGCCCAGCCACTTCTTCAATGACCTGTTCTGCAAAAGGCATAGGGAACCCGTCTGGAATGGTCACCTTGTTGAGAGCTCTAAAGTCCACACAAATTCTGATTTTATTAGTATTCTTCTTTGGTACTATAACCATAGGCGAGAGCCACTCCGAGTGTTCCACAGGAATGATGATTCCTGCATCTTCCATCTTTTGGATTTCCACATAGACAGCTTCGGCATACTTTGGATTAAGTCTATAACTCCTTCCTCTGATGGGTCTGGCTCCATCAACCAGAGGAATTCTGTGCTCTCCATAAGATGCAGGCACTCCTTCTAAGTCTTTATAATGCCAGGCAAAAACATCTGCATACTGGGTCAAGAATGATTTTACCTTTTCCAGAAGCTGTGGGTGGCTCCACAACCAAGTGGCCACCAGAACTGGTTGATTATTGTTTTGAGTGCATAAGTGTACTTCTTGGACCGGGTTTCTTGCTACCATATTATCTCCGTGTGCATCTGCTTCCTTGTCTTCTTCTACTAGCTTTTCGTGCATTGCTTCATAAGCAGGTGTATTCTGGACTTCGATGTGTTCCTCCTTGTCCTGCATCCATCCTGCAGGGATTTCTTGAATTGGGAAAGAACATTCAACCTCAGAATTTTTTACCTTGTTTTCAGCTTCGGAAACTTCGTTTTCTGATGTTGACACTTCCTCCTCCAATTTGTATTTGAGGGGTATCTTCCTGCCCCTTCTGTGGTCAGTGATGGGCTCTCCCAATCCATCAACCTGGACCTTTCCCTTGTCTCCATCATAGCCTCCAATCGTGCCAGGAGTATCAAGAAAAATTCCAAAACAAGAAGAAGAGTTGCCGGCATGAAGCCAACTTAAAATATCCTCTTCTTCCTCAAAATCTATTTGGGGTTGATCCTCCGCTTCTGTTTCCATGCAAATGCTCACTGTTTGCATCATACTAGTGTTTCCTTGATTGTCTGGGCCTTCTTCTAAATGAATTTGTGTCAGCTCCTGCCCTTTCTTTTGTACCCACATAGTGTCCTTACCCCAATCATGAATGACACTGGCATGCCTCAGCCAAGGTCTTCCAATTAAGAGAGGAAATCCTCCTTCAACCTGGGGCAATCTTAAAACCACAAAATCCAGAATGAATAGATTACCTTGTACTTCAAGTGGAACTTTTGGGATTACCCCCAAGGGCCTTACTTTGCTCTGATCTGCCAAAGTAACCGTGAAATTTGCAGGTCTTGAAGGGTGGAGTCCAATCCTTTTCATGGTATGTTCAGGCATCAAGTTAATGCCAGAACCACCATCTACAATAACACCTTGAAATTCATGACCCTTGATTGATATTGTAAGCCGAGGGCTTTTATAATCTGTAAGGGGGGCTTCCCCCCTAATTATCCCTTTATGTAAGATAGCAGTCTTAGCCACTAAGCTTGTCGTAGAAGCCTCATCAATTATCTGCAGTAATTCTGACCTGAATTTCCCATCCATCTTTATTAAATCAAAAATACTAACCTCCTTCTTCATTGACTTGAGTAGTTTTGAAGCCTCTGACTCTTTAAGAAAGTGAGCTTCATTTGCTTTGCCAAACTCTTCTTGAGCCCTGTTGAAGGCATGCCCAATGGCATCACTGGTGCCTGTGAGACATTCATTGTGGTTTGTGTCTGTACTTGTAGTGTCTTTGTCTTCAATTGCAACTCTGTCTTTGTTCAATTCCTTAATTATCAATTCTTGATTTTCTACCACTTTTGCCGTTCCCTTGCTTCTTGTCTGTACTGCAAAAGATTCGAGTTCTTCTAATTGTACCACTCTAGTAGATGGTGAGGGTTCATTCACCTGAGGTAATGTCTCCTCCTTGAATACAGAGATCATTTGGAGATGGGGTCCGGAAGTAGAGGCTTGATTCTTAGGGCAACAGTTTGTATAGTGATCTCTGGCCTCTGGACAATTCCTGCAAGGAGGTGCATTTTCCGGAAGGGTGCACCTAGATTGGTAGTGCCCACATTCTCCACATCTGAAGCAAATAATGGGCCTTCTAGGCCCATTTGCAAGGTTAGTTCTCAGTCTAGGATTATAGTTATTACCTTGGTTTGTTGCTGCTTCCATTACATTTGTCGGTGGCAAGAGCCCTCCTTGTGTCCAGTATGTCGTTGTTGGCATTCCCCTTACTTGGCATTCATGGGCCTCATGCCCAATCTTCCTGCATAATTGACAAGTCACATTTAGCAAAGGACATTCACTTACTATGTGTCCTTGCTTGCTGCACATGGAGCACCAGAGTCCGTTCTTGATGCCGCCTCCTTTTAGTTCTTGCAACTCCTGCCTCAGCTGAGCTAGTTCCTCTGCTTGGGCTTCCTCTTCCTTTTGGAGCTTGAGGGCTTCAATCTCTCTTCTCAGCTGAGCTACAGTAGTCTCCTCCTCTATATAGGGCTTATTCCTTTTCAAGCCCTCCAGTTCCCTTCTTAACGGGCCCACTGGGTCCTCCAGTTCTGTACCATATGATGGTTGGGAAGAAGTTGCACCATACTGGTGCCTTATCTATTCCAAGCGGGTGGCCGTATTGATGAATTCCTCAACAGAGGCAGTAGGTAGCACTAACTCTTTTATTTTGCATTGGGTGACCACAGGTAAAGGTTTGGCTAACCACTTCTTGACAAAGAAGTCGTGTGGTGGATCCGGTAGTTTAGCCATTAATGCTTTGGCCCTGGTCACGAATTCGGGGAACTTCTCTCCTGGACCCAACTTCAAGTTTTCCAATTCTTCTATAATGATCTCAGCCGTGTTGCCATGCTGAAATTGATTCTTAAAGGCCTCTTTCATCAAATCCCAAGAGGTAAAGTGATTTTCCGCAAACTGGCTAAACCACTTGTCTGCCAGACCTTCCAATGTGGCGGGGAAGAGTATCAAGAAAGCATCTTCCCTACCCATTAGCCCCCTAGTCTTACATAATGCAAGAAATCGTCGAATGTGCTCATCTGGGTCCTCATGGGCTAAACCTCTGAAGGCGGGAAATTTTATGTTTAATCTGGAGAGCAAGATTTCTAGGTCCACCTGTCCTGCCATGCTTCCTACCGATGAAGTCGATGAAAGTGGACTCGATGATCTTCTGTTTGTCTTTCTTCTCGTCTGCTTGCACTTGATTCTCAAGGTTTGTGACCGGGTCGCGGTCATGAGCTATTCATAGTCCACTTAAAATGAGACACTTGATAAAAGTATGTACCTTTTGGCTCACTGGAGCAATGTTGTCGACACTGGAATATTGCCCTCCAATGGCAATATATAGTCTCCTATGCTCAAGGCTCCTTGGAGGTCCCACCGGGCGTGCCAAATTTGTTGGGGATTCGTGGACAAGAAGGATTTTGAGGGTTTGTAGGAGAAAAAAAGGAGATGATGAAAATGGAATAACAGTGAGAACTTCTGCAAAGGAATACTCTTGGAAACCTTGAATATTGATTATCTTTCAACAATTACAATGACTGCGCACAATCTAATCAATGACTAAGTACAACTTCAGAGAATATCAATTACTGAAGACCAATTATCTCAAGTCCTCTAGCAGCGGCCTCTCCTGCACCAATCCTTCACTTGCTTCCCGCTTCCCTTGTGCACACCTTGCACTAAGCTTCCGCCAAGCTAAGGAATTGGTATCACGGCGCACACACACAATAGACCTTGGGACTCTTGGAATCCACCCCGCCTTCTCTGCACACTTTCCTCTTGACACCTCTTGCACTCTTGAATGTCGCCGCACACTGGAGGCTCTTCTTGCTTCCTCTCTTGCTTCCTCTGAGGCTCTCTCCCTTGCTCCTCGCTCCCAATGTCCAAGAATAGCCTTTGTCCTTCTTTTGTTGAGTCCGCCGGTTCGCGCACTCTAACTGCAATACAATCTTGGTGTCCTTTCAATGTCCCAAGATTGTCTTTTTGAACTGGTCCTCAACGACTCGCTACTTTTTCCTGTAGTGACTTTAGAACAAGAGTGACTTTCAAAATAAAATTTTTGATTGGGCGGCCCATTCGGCCTTCCACCTTCACCTTTCCTTTTAATTCTTTACTTTTGCACCTTAAGATTTTAAATTTATCCTTCGAACCTTAAGAGGAAAAATACTTTGCACCTTTAGTTTCAACCCGTTAGGGCTCTACAAGCGTCAAAAAGCATATTCTACCACAGATCAGATCTTGCAGAAGTTCTAGTCAAGCTTGGTTAAAGCTCGAGAATCTTTTTCAGAGCAGAAATCTTGCTAGAAAAGCTCACTTGAGGAGACAACTAGCAAATACAAGGATGAAAGCTGGTGAGTCAATTCAAACCCAGATTACGAGACTCGTTGACTTGAGAGATCAACTTCTAAATGTAGGAGTTGAGATATCAGATGAAGAAATGGTAAATACGCTGATTAATTCACTTCCTATTTCATATCGATCTTTCATAACCACTCTTACTCTTACCACAAGAGATAGAGAGGTTACATTTGAAGAATTAGAGTTCTTGTTGCTTCAAGATGAAGATCAATTGAAGGGAATGGAAGAGAATGAAGAAGCACTTTCATCTTCATCAAAGGGTAAGAAGAAGAAGGATAAGAAGAAGGAAAAACAATCCAAGAAGGAAAGTAGATCCCTCTCACCTTCTACTTCAGATTCTGTATCTACGACATCTAAAGAGAATTCTTCTAAGAAGAAGGTAAAAATATGTTCTTTTTGCAAGAAACGTGGACATATTCAGTCAGAATGTTATAAAAGGATTGCAGCAGAAAAGAAAAAGGCATCAGGTAATGTTGCAGAAGATGATAAAAAAGGGAAATCTCAAGGTGATTCTTATGCCTGTATCACTATTGAGGAAGTAGCTTTTGATCAAGCAGCTTTACAGTTCTTTCAGCAGGTCCTTGGATATTCAACTCAGGTGCTACAAAGCATATGACAGGTTGTAGAGATGTATTTTCTTCTCTCTTATTCTTCAGGTAGAAGAGTTACTATTGCAGATGGCAATGATTTGGATGTTGTGGGAATAGGTACAGTAACCCTAAAGTCAAGAGAAGGTGGTAATTTTCAAATTTCAGATGTCCTTTATGTACCTGAAATGAAGATAAATCTGTTATCTATATCTGCATTTTTAAGTGATGGTTTTAAAGTTGTATTTGAGAAAGATCTTTGTAAGGTCTTATCACATAAAGAAGACAAGTGTCTTTTACAAGGTAAGCATAAAGGAGGGGTCTTTGTTTTGTCAAAAATCAGTCAAGCATATGCAGTCAAATCTTCGTCACCGGTGGAAGATATGAAGCTATTGTTGATATATTTAGGTAGTGATGTGTGTGAACACTCTAGGACCGCTGGGGCACTTTTTTCCTTCTTTAGGAGGTTTTTTTCCCCCGGCTTGTATATACGCCTATTGCCCTAATGGGCTACTCATCTTTGTACCTTCTCTAGTAATACATTCAGTCTTGTGTGTTGTGCTCCAAGCTTCTTCTTCTTCCTTGTGCTGTTCACGTGCTTCCGCAGACGTCTAACTCCAACAATTGGTATCAGAGAAGGTCGTTGCTTCTTCTAGGGCGCCGCCGACACTCCTCCGTTTGCAGTCTCAGATTCGCACAAAATTTGGTGCCGAAATCGCGATCTGAGCTCGTTTCGGCCTCCGAACGCACTATCGCAGTGCTTGTGCAGGCTATTTCGTCCTTTTGTGCCAAAGGTATATACCAGTTTCTGTTCGCCAGTTTAAGCATCTCGAAGTCTGCTACAGGTCTAGCAGAACTCGTCTGGGCAGTTCTGTTCAACTTTTTGAGATACAGTCAATTTTCTGCATCAAGGTATTTTAGTCATCGGCCATGGCTGAAAGCAGTGATGTATTCCGTATGTTGGCTGTTGAGGATAAGTTGGATGGTACCAACTACCCATTATGGGCTTATATGATGCGACATGTACTGGTTGCAAAAGGATTGTGGAACATTGTGCAGGGTGTTGAAAGACGTCCTGTTACACCTGTAACGACAGGTACTGCAAATACAGGTGTTGGAGCTGATGAAGATGGTGTCGAAGATGATATTCCGCAGATTCCTGTTCGTGCTGTTGTTTCTGTTGCACCTACTGCAGAGCAGATTCGTTGGGATGGCAGAGATGCCCAGGCACATGCATTGATAGCTTTGTCTGTCAAACGTGCCATTATTCCTCATATTCGCTCTTGCAGAACAGCAAAGGATGCTTGGGATACACTTACCACTTTGTACCAGGCTAGGAATGAGGCTCGTGTTGCTTACCTCCGAAAACAGTTGGAGAGTGAGCACATGAATGAAGGTGATTCGATGGACAGTTTTCTTACAAAGACCAAAGACCTGAAGGAACAATTGATTTCTGCTGATGAGGTTATACCAGATAGCTCACTTGTGCAGACCATTCTGAATGGCCTTCCTGATTCATATCAGAGTTTTGCCTCTACTCTTCGATTGATGATGAAAGGCAATCCGAATGCCTTGTCATTTGAGGAATTAGTCTCTGTTCTGTTGCAAGAAGATCAGTCCAGGCAGAACAGGTCCATTATGCGTGTTGCAGATCAAGCTTTCCTGGCTAGTCAGAAGGGCAAAGGAAAATGGAGCTCTTCTACTAGTAAGCAAAAATCTGCAAATGTTGCACAATCGAAGAACCAGGATAAAGATGAGAAGAAATCAGAAAAGCAGAAATTGTTCTGCAAGTACTGTAAAGGAAATGATCATATTATAAAGAACTGTCCAAAACTGGCTGCTAAAGAGGCAAAGAAGAAAGAGGCTGGAATGGTTGTTGCAGAGGCCTCTACACCAAAAACAGAGCCTGCAAATCTTGTGCAGGAAGAAGAATGGGCGTTTACTACTGTCTGCAGTTTTGACCCATCTTCTCATGATCAGTGCATGTCTGCAGTAGACTCAGATGTTTGGTACTTTGACAGTGGGGCGACCAAACATATTACCTCGCAGCGCAGTTTCTTCTCTTCACTCGAGCCTGCCCCTACAGGGAATACTGTCACATGCGCCAATAACTCCTCTTATCCTGTTATGGGAGTTGGTAAGATCATTCTGACTACTGCTGATGGTAGTTCTTTCACTTTATCAGATGCTTTATTTGTGCCAGGGATCAAAAAGAACCTGTTATCAGTTTCTGCATTAGCCAAGATTGGCTTGGTTGTGAAATTCGTTGATGACAGGTGTACAGTCCATGATCTCTCAAATGGCGATGTGATTATTGCTTCTGGCATTTTACGTCGTGGGATGTATAAGCTCATAGACTATGAAAGATCTGTGAATGATTCGGCATGTGCAGTTCATGATTCTCAGGCTATGTCAGATGCAAAGCTTTGGCGTGCACCCTTTGGTCATCTGAATTTTGCTAGTTTGTTACGCCTGCAGAAATCTAAAATGGTGTCCTCTTTGCCCAAACTTGAGGCACCTGGAAAACATGTTTGTGAAGGCTGTATTTTGGGCAAAATGCAGCGTTCTTCCTTTCCAAAAGATGGTTCAGTTCGGGCTATGCAAAAATTGCAGCTTGTACATAGTGATGTCTGTGGTCCTATGCAGACACCCTCTTTTGGAAATTACCTTTACTTCGTGACTTTCATTGATGATTTTTCCAGGCATGCATGGGTATATCCACTCAAAGCAAAGTCTGAAGTGTTCATGTGCTTCAAACAGTTTTTGGTTTTGGCTGAAAATCTGTCAGCATGTAAAATGGGCACACTCCGTTCTGATCGAGGGGGGGAATATATGTCTTCAAATTTTAATGCATTTTTGGCTGAACGTGGGATAAAACACCAGTGTACAGTGCCGTATACACCTCAACAGAATGGAGTTGCTGAACGAAAGAACAGGTCACTCATGGAGATGGCGAGGTGCATGGTCAAAAGTCAGGCTTTACCACATAGTTTCTGGCTTGAGGCTGTCATGTGTGCAGCATATGTACTGAACAGGTGTCCCACCAAAGCGTTGCAGTCCATCACTCCATATGAGGCTTGGCATGACCGCAAGCCATCTGTTGCTCATCTGCGTGTTTTTGGTTGTTTGGCATATGCATTAGTGCCTGAACAACATCGCAGAAAATTGGATGATAAGGCAGTAAAATGTATTTTTGTTGGGTACAGTTCTGAAAGTAAAGGCTATCGTCTGTATCATCCACAGACTAAACGCATTCTGGTTAGCCGTGATGTTGTCTTTGTGGAAGATGTTATTCAGCCATTGCTTTCATGTACTAAGGAGACATCTGTTAGCTCCAAAGACATGTATGATACTTTGATGCCTCTTTTTACAGGTGGACAGGCTAGCGCTGGTCCTAATGAGGCAACTTCTCAGCCTTTGCAGGTTTCATATGATGATGCAGATCATTCCATTTCTGATGCAGATTTACATGATGCACTTGTTGATGAGAGAGCTGATATTGAACAGGCAAAAACTATGCCAAAATGGCTGGTGCAGACTTTGCGTGACAGCAAATTAGATGCACCTTTGTCATATCGTACTCGTTCAGGCTCTCATAGTACCTCCTTTGCATCAGATTGCTATGCTATGGCTGCATCTAGTCTCTGTGATGAGAATGAGCCTGTTTCTTTTGATGAAGCACAAAATTCAGAAAATTGGATGGCTGCTATGCAATCTGAATATGATGCTATAATGAAGAATGGTACATTGTCTTTATGTGACTTTCCTCCTGGCAAGAAGGCCATTGGCACTAAGTGGGTATACAAGCTGAAGCGTAAACCTGATGGTACAGTTGACAGGTATAAGGCTAGGCTTGTTGCAAAGGGTTATGCGCAGGAAAGAGGCATTGATTTTGATGAGACCTTTGCACCTACATGCCGTATGACTACTGTTCGGAGCATTTGTGCACTTGCAGCCCATCATGGTTGGAATGTACATCAGTTGGACAGTAAAACAGCATTTCTGAATGGTGACTTGCATGAAGAAGTGTATGTTTTTCAGCCCCGTGGCTTTGTGCAGAAAGGGCATGAAAACCAGGTGTGCAGGTTAAAGAAGGCGTTATATGGTTTAAAGCAAGCACCACGTGCTTGGTATGAGAAAATACATGCCTATCTGATTGCACATGGTTTTGAGAACAGTCCAACTGAAAGCACCTTATATGTTAAGCGTGCTAATGATGTGCTTCTGATCATTGTTGTCTATGTAGACGACATGCTGCTCACTGGTCCTCTTGAGAAGCATATTGCTGATTTCAAGGCTGATTTGCATGCCTCATTTGAGATGTCTGATTTGGGGCATTTGCATCACTATTTGGGCATTCAGTTTATGCAAGTTGATGGTGGAATGGCTTTGTGTCAAACGAAATATATTGACACATTATTGCAGCGTTTTGGCCTTGAAGACTGTAAGCCTATTGCCACTCCTATGGAGACAGGTTTACGATTGAGTCTTCATGATGCTGGAGATGCATTTGATGCTGTTCTCTATCAGCAGGCCGTTGGATGCTTGATTTACTTATGCATTACTCGGCCAGATATTCAGTTTGCTGTCTCACAGATGAGCAGGTTTATGCATTGCCCAGGAGTCACGCATTGGAAAGCGGTTAAGCGCATCTTTCGCTACTTGAGTGGTACTCGGCTACTTGGGTTGTTTTATCCCAAGGGGGGATCACTACCGCCAGATTTGCATGCTTTTTCTGACTCAGATTGGGCTGGTTGCTATGACACTCGTGTGTCCACCAGTGGTTTTTGCTTCATGCTTGGTAGCTCATGTATATCTTGGTTGAGCAAGAAGCAGCCTACTGTGGCCACTTCCAGTTGTGAGGCTGAGTATAGGGCAGCTTTCACAGCGACTGTTGAGTGTGTGTGGCTCAGACGCCTTATGGCTGATTTGGGTGTTGGCCAGTCTTCTGCCACCACCATCTTCACTGACAGTCAGAGCCCATTGGAAGTTGCGAGGAACCCTGTGTTCCATGCTCGCACTAAGCACATTGAGGTGCATTATCACTATGTCAGGGAGAGGTTCTCTGCTGGGGAGATCAGCTTGGCATATGTGCCCACGCAGGAGAACATTGGAGACCTTTTCACGAAGGCTCTGCCTAGGGAGAAGTTTGAAGCTTTCCGCAAAGCTTTGGGCTTACTTCCTTTTGTGGAGTGATTTCCACATAGCTCGGCACTTCCTTATACATGAGTGCCAGCTCCTTGTTCACCGCATCACTTCCAGGGAGGATTTGTTGATATATTTAGGTAGTGATGTGTGTGAACACTCTAGGACCGCCGGGGCACTTTTTTCCCTCTTTAGGAGGTTTTTTTCCCCCGGCTTGTATATATGCCTATTGCCCTAATGGGCTACTCATCTTTGTACATTCTCTAGTAATACATTCAGTCTTGTGTGTTGTGCTCCAAGCTTCTTCTTCTTCCTTGTGTTGTTCGCGTGCTTCCGCAGACGTCTAACTCCAACAGCTATGGCATGAAAGATTTGGACATATCAGTTTTGGAGCTCTCAAGAATATCAAAGATAGAGGTATGGTTGAGAGTTTACCCTCATTCAAGCTACCTGATGATTCAGATATATGTGAAGGTTGTCTTGAAGGTAAGATGCATAAACTACCTTTCAAGAAACATGGTCATATTACAGCTACGAGGAAATTGCAGATTATTCATTCAGATGTGAATGGTCCTATGAGAGCAAACTCTATTCAGGGTTTCTGGTATTTTGTCCTATTTGTGGATGATTTTACAAGATACTCATGGATCTATGGTCTTAAGTCGAAGTCAGAAGTCTTTCCTATGTTCAAGAAGTTTGTAGCTATGGTTGAAAATGAAAGTCACAAAACTGTCCAGATTCTAAGAAGTGATAAAGGTGGAGAATACTGGTCAAATGAGTTCCAGACATTTCTCGATGAGAAAGCTATTACTCGACACCTTACTATTGCTTATACTCCTCAGCAAAATGGTGTTGCAGAAAGAAAGAATAGAGTGCTTGTTGAAATGATGCGGAGCATGATGGCGTCCAAGAAGCTTTCACCAAAATTCTGGTTTGATGCAGTACATACAGCTAATCACATTTTGAACAGGTCATCTACAAAAGCTTTAAAGGTAATCACACCGTATGAAGCTTATTATGGTAGAAAACCTAATGTGAGTTACTTCAGAGTGTTTGGATCACTTTCTTATGTACATGTTGAGAAAAAGGACCGAGGCAAACTAGATTTAAAGGCAAAGAAAGCTGTTTTTATTGGATATCCTGTTGAAAGCAAAGGATACCGGTTTTATGTTCCAGAAACAGGTGAAGTTATTCTTTCACGTAATGCTTATATTGCTGAAGATAAGGTTTATGATAAAGAAGCAGAAATTCCGGAGTTCATTAGTGAAAATGACTATGGAATTTTTAGAAAGATTCTGGATGTACATGTTCAGCCATATCAGGAGGGAGTTAAACCTCAAATTCCTAGTATTCAAGAAAAAGTTGAAGAAAGAGGAATTTCACAATCTTCTACAAAGTCTGTTCCACAAGAGACTTTGATTCCAGAAATGGAAGAAGTTAAAGTTCCAGAAAGTCCTAGTACATCGACAGGACAAGTTCCAGAACCTGTGGAAGCTGAAAGTTCAGAAAGAGTTTCACCACTATTCAAGGATACACCTACGTGGTTATATCAGACTTGGAAAGATAGTGGTATAAAGACTTTTACTGGAAGAACAAGGAGTCAGACTAGACAACAACAACAAGATCATGTAAGAACAAGAAGTCAAACTAGACAGCAAAAAGATCATGTAAGTTTTGTTGAAGATTTCGAGATTCATGATATTTTGGCACTTACGACTGTTGAAGATGAACCTGCGTGTGTTAAAGATGCACTTAACATTCCTACTTGGAGAAAAGCTATGCAAGAAGAGATTGATTCTATTCATAAGAATCAAACTTGGCAGCTATGTGAGTTACCAGAAGGAAAGAAGGCTATAGGTGTAAAATGGATCTTCAAAATCAAAAGGAAAGCAGATGGTACTATTGATAGATACAAGGCCAGGTTGGTTGTCAAAGGATATGCACAACAAAAAGGTATTGATTATGATGAGACATTTGCTCCTACGTCTAGGATGACTATTATTAGGTCAGTACTTGCTCTAGCAGCACATTTTGGTTGGCATATATATCAGCTTGACATTAAGACTGCTTTTCTAAATGGTGATTTACACGAAGATGTGTATATTCAGCAGCCAGAAGGTTTTGAAGAGACAGGTAAAGAACACTTAGTGTGTAAGCTTATAAAAGCTTTGTATGGTTTAAAACAGCCACCTAGAGCATGGTATGAAAAGATACATACATATCTTTTATCCATTGGTTTCCATAACTCAGATGCGGCTCCAACTCTTTATGTCAAAGCTGAAACAGGTATGATGATTATAACAATCATTTATGTGGATGATATTATAGTCACAGGTCCCAGAGATGAAGATTTGCAGATGTTCAAAGAAGAATTGAAGCAAACATTTGATGTGAATGATTTAGGCATTCTACATTATTATCTTGGGATTCAGTTTCTGTTTCGAGATGAGTGTATCTACATGACACAACAGAAGTACATTGAGAAACTTTTGGAAAGGTTTCAGATGGGTGATTCTAAACCTATGCAAACACCTATGGATCAGAACACGTCTTTACAAATGGTAGCAGATGCAGAACCATTTGATGCTACTCTATATAGTCAAGCAGTTGGTTGCTTGATATATCTTTGTAATACACGTCCTGATATACAATTTGCAGTTTCTTAAGTATCAAGGTTCATGCAGAATCCGACAGTGTTACATTGGAAAGCAGTAAAGCGGATCTTTCGTTATTTGAAGGGAACTTCAAATTATGCTATGGTATTTTCGAAATCTACACATTTGTTACTAAAAGGATTTTCAGATTCTGATTGGGCAGGTGATAGAGACACAAGAAGAAGTACTAGTGGATTTTGTTTTTATCTTGGAGATTGTCTTATCTCATGGTTTTCAAAAAGACAACCCACTATTGCCACTTCATCGTGTGAAGCTGAATATCGTGCAGCATTTACAGCTACTCTAGAGTCAGTATGGTTGCAGAAGATTTTCAGTTATCTTGATGTAAGAGTACATCAACCCATTCAGATATTTTCAGATAGCAAGAGTGCTATAGCTATAGCTAAGAATCGAGTGCATCATGCAAGGACAAAGCATATAGAGGTACACTACCACTATATTCGAGAGCAAATAGCTAAGAAGCACATTGAGCTGGTTTATGTTCCTACTAGTGAGAATGTTGCAGATATATTTACCAAAGCATTGACTAGAGATAGTCATGAGAAGATTTGCAGGTTACTGAATCTTGTACCAATATGACATTGAAGGAGGGATTGTTGGAGTCAATATCATATGGTCCAACAATTGTTCAATAGTTCAAGTTCATACTATTCTTCTAGGCGGGCGCAGTCTCTGCATATAGATTTTATTCTATATTTCATCAACAAGTGACGACGGGCGCTCATGTGGTCTAGTCCATACGTTCTAAAAACGTTCTCCATCCACCAAGGTTCGAATCCCGTACGCGACAGCGAAGGAAATCTTTTGGAATAATTTCTTTGAAAAACACATTCAGAAAAACATACGGACAGCGCCGATTCTGGAGAAGTTTCGTGATCGCGTTGTTTTTTCTTTTTTCGTAGCTTTTAGATTTTGCTTTTAGATGAGTACTCAACTACTATATAATGAGGGCCAAGCTTATTGTGTAACTCACTCACTCAAAGATCTAGAGCTTGGAGATCTTCTTGAAGACAGAGTGTTCTCACACTCTTGAAGGAGGTGAAGTTGTGGTGAAGGAGAGGCTACTCTCATTGCAGCAGGAAGTCTTCTACGAGGTGGTGGTAACTATCTTTTGTGAGTTAACCTTGTGGTTGATTTACAATGTCGTTACACTATTTTGTTAGCTTCGTTGCTTCATTCTCTTCACACACACTTAGATTATTTCGACATAATCTAAATTTTGTATCATCATCTTCTGATTCTTCCATTAGTGAGTGCACCACTTTATATGGTTGAGTAGTACTCCCATGTTGTAATTTGGACATCTATTATTTTTAGTGAAGTAAGCATCCAGCTTACGTTCCCTATCCTTGTCTCAAGATTTCTTTCTTTCTCTATCTCACTTATCATCTTGTCGATTAAGTTGTGTATGCTCAAGAGGTTTTAGTATTGGAACGATCCTGGGGCCCCAAATTCCAACATTATATACCATTGAAAGTTATCCTGTACTTTTTTAGCATCTTTGGTTGAAATTTACCTAGGTTCCAAAATTAGGATTTCTATAATTTTGGCCATTTTAGGACATGTTTTCGAATAATCCATGCCCCTTAATGTCATATTTATATAAGTTTCAATAATCTACATAACCTTTGACGTCTATCTTTGAAAAATACTTATATATATATATATATATATATATATATATATTTATATCACATTCTCACTTATAGGTACATAGACTAGCTGAATCTACTTTTTAGATACTTGTTATTGAATGTAATGATACTATACTTCAATCTATTTTATCCTTGCATGATGAAGAGGATTCTCCAGAATAGCAATAGCACTTTGATTATTTGAAAATATCTACATAGGAAGACTAACATCAACATCAAGATAACTAAGAATTTTCAACATGACATAAGGCATTCTTCAATATACAAAAAATAGCCACTTATACTTCTTCTTGTTTCTTTTTCACCTATCCAATCAGAATCTACAAAACCTTGAAGTATAAAATGAGTTGAATTTGGAAATACATTTGCATAATTATAGTCCCTTTGAAATGGTTAAAAAGTCTTTTAACTGCTTTCCAATGAATTTTAAGAGGTTTATGCATGAACCTTGATACTTGAGAAATGAAAAACTAAATATCTGATCGTGTGTTACATAGATAGATCAAGCACTCAATTACTTGACTATATAAAGTAGCATCAATGGATTATAAATCTATATCTACTTTTAATCATACATTAACATCACATAGGTATTTGCATCATTTTACAATCTATCATTTCAAATCTTTTCAAAAATATCTCAATGTATTTTTGTTGTGTCATATAGATATACTAGTATTTGAATTTGGATTCAATGCCAATATAACAATGTAAAATACCAAGAGCATTAGTATCAAATGTATGCTTAAGTTATGACTTAAAGAATTAAAGATCTGAGTCCTTTTATATGCTTACATGTTAAATGTTCTTTACTTGATTCTTCAAAACCTTGTCGTTGCTAAACTTAAATATTTGCATGAAGATTACAATTTACAAATGTTGTCATGATATCAAACTAGTATACTTTCTAACCTAAAAAATACCAAAAGTAATATAACCATCCGGACTATGATCATTCTAGAAGTATGTCAAAAAAAATTTTCATAGTCTATGTCTTGATTTTGTGCATAATCTTTCACAACTACCCTTGCTTTAGACGTGTCAGTCATAGCATCTACTTTTCTTTTGATCTTAAAGATCCACTTAACAACAATGGCTTTCTTATCATTTGCTAACTTACAAAGCTATCATGTTTGATTCTTGTTAATAAAATCAATCTCCTCTTGCACTGATTTCCTCCAAATAGGACTTTGTAATGAATCATTAATGCTATTTCATTCTCAAGTCAAATAAGCACTAGAATCTTATGAATCGCAAAACGTTCTCCATAATTTACCTTGTCCATTTTTCCTTTCTTTGTCTGGCTTCTTACCCTTCCTTTGATATTTTCTATGCACTATCTTGCACTATTTGAAAATACCACTTAGGAAGATTCTTGAAAACTGGTACAATATCTTGTTCTTTTGTAGCTCTTTCCTTTGGAGATCTTAAAGTTTCTCCAACTTTACAAGTTGTTAAAGCAAGAGGTGGTATAGGAATAGAAGATAATGATGTAGATAGTGGGGAATATGCAATAGGTGTTATTAGTTTCTCTTTACCTTTATCAACTAAACTGTTTGAGATTTGAGAAGGATGATCATACCCCTTGCATGGTTATATAAAAAAAATCCAAATTTCTTTTGAAAAATGTATAATCATCTACTCATAAAATTTGGAATTTATATCTTTTTATTATAAATTTCACCTTTTGCAACATATGATGCATGAGAGTAGGATTTCATCTATTTTTTATACATAGAACATGTATCCTTTTCATATAGTATAACTAAAAAAAAAGCTTTGATGGCTTTTAAATCAACTTACCACAGTCCTTCTCGATGTGAAGATAATATGGAGAATCAAAAACTTTGAAATAATTCACATTGGGATCTTATTATAATAATCTTTATATGTTATAATGCCCTTTGAATCTTTTGTCAAAGATCGATTTGGAATTTGATTAGCTCTCTCTACTACATCAAACCACAACTTAGGTGGAAGCTTCTTTGAAGATATCATATTATGCATCGTTTTAGCAAGTGTTATATTCTTCTCTCGGTAATACCATTTTGTTCAAGAGTGTAATCTATTGTGAGCTAATGAGAGATACCTTTGTCTTCAAGAAATAAATTAAAGTCCTTTGACGTGTATTGTCCTCTTCTATCACTTCTTAAAATTTGAATATTAGCCTGAGTTTCATTTTCAACCATAGTGAAAAGTCTTCTTGAACATTAGAAAGACTTTTGATTTTTCTTTTAATCCATAAACCCATGGACATTTGGAAAAAAAATTAATATGATAAAAAACATGTAAACTTGAAGAGAATTATTTCTCATAGATCCATTAATATGAATGTATGGTCTTCAACTTCCTTATCGCAATGATGTACCCATGCATCTTGAAAGGTACTTGTGAGGCTTTCCTTCAAGACATCCTTCGCATGATTCTACATCATTTGGTAGAGCAAAAGTAGATAAACTCTCCATCATACCTTGATTTTTGATGTGCTTGAGAGATGTGTAGTTGATATCACCAAATCTAGCATGTCCTAATTTCATATTCTCATGTGATATAGAAGACCTAGAAACATATCATGATAAATTTTGGACAATATTGTAAGCATTAGAACGCTAAAGACTAGTGAATGATGTGTGTTTCCTCTCCTCCCATCCATTATATCCCCTTGTATTTAAAATAACAATGATCTGGAATGATCTAGTGCCCCCCACCATGCAACACTCATCCCCATTACCATTGAATACCTTAGGAAATCCTCCGACCTTCGGTCCTTGGCTATGGTTGGTCCTTGTTCCACATACACGTGGATTGGTCTCTATAGACCAATGTCTGACACTCTCTCCCCCTTCTAAAGATCATTTTCCTCAATGACCAATGAGAGAAAGTACTTGTGAATGAGAGCTTCTGATTCTCAAGTAGAGTCAATAAGCGGTGATCCTCCCCAGGCTATTAGATACTCTTGGATGACATGATTTCTTAACTACTTCTATCTCTTATCTAGTATCATATCTAGAGAATGATCTATGCTATCACTTTCCTATAAAGAAACAATACCCTCTATTAGACTATCCTCTCTCGAAATATACTTTCTAAGTTTACTGATATGAAACACCGGATGGACTGTGTAATCTCGAGGAAGCTCTAATCAGTATGCAACATTGCTAAGCTTCTTTACTATCTTCCAAGGTCCACAAAACCTTGGTGAAAGCTTACTACACTTCCTTGTGGATAGTGAAGTAGACCTAGTTGGCACCTGAAGAAAACCTCTATCTCCTTCCTCAAAGACTCTAGGAGATCTCTTCCTGTTAGTATAATCTTTTGCCCTATAGGCTACTTACTGCATTTTGGCTTTAACTATTTATAATTTGCTTGAAGATTTGCTAAGAACTTCGAAGCACTAGAACATTTCTTTGGTATTTCTATGGTATTGGGAGCAGTGGGATTCATGCCATAGTTCATCTCAAAAGTAGACATTCCCATCATCTTATGAGGTCTATTGTTATAAGCAAACTCTACTAATGGCAACTAACTATACAAATCTATCTTTTTATTAGACACATATGCTCTCAAGATTTCCTCTCGAATCTGGTTGATCCTCTCAATCTGATCGTCTGTCTGTGGATGATCACCACTACTCATTTTATATGATACTTTTTATTTATCAAATACAAACTTCCAGCAGTGTCTTGTGAATCTGACATCCCTACCTGACACTATGGATGTCAATAACCCAAGCAATTTGAAGACATGCTAGATAAATAACTCTGCTACCTGTGGAGCTTCTATCGTCTCTTGTGTGGGTATGAAATGAGCCAGCTTGCTCAATCTATCTACCACAACTAGGATAGTATCCTACTTCCTTTGGGTCTGCGGTAACCCCACTATGAAGTTCATGAAATACATTATTCGAGTTATGATATGGAATCTATAAAGGATGTAAAAGACCTGGTGCCTTCACCCTTTTTGCCTTCTTGACTTGACACATAAAGCATTATTGAACATAAGTGTGGAAATTTCTGGCTAATCTAGGCTACTAAAATGTTCTTCTAACAAGTTATATTGTCTTATCAACACCAAGATATCCTGCACAAGGAACATGATGGCTATTGTGCATGACTTTTCTTCTCAAATCTTGCAAATCTTATATGCAAACATTTCCTTTCCATTTGACTATTACATTCTCCTTTGAGAAATTGGAATACCGATGTTATACTTTATGGAATAATGGAATGTTATATAGATTTTAATATCTTGAGGTTTTTAATGTGATTTGTGTTTTGATTTAGCAGGTAAAGACTCATGAGGATATGACCGCACGTAGACTTATTCATATATTTTTGAAGATATTTAGAAGAGAATTTAAAAGATAGTATTTTAGTTATTTTTTATAAAAATAATAGATCTCTTTAGAAAGCAATATTTTTGTAAAAATAGTGGATTGCTTGAAAAGCGACGATTTTATAAATAAAGTATATTTTCATAAACACACGCTTTTAAAAGCATTACCCATATGTATCTTCTATTCAAGACATAATAATGAATACATATAAATACACATGCTCTGATAGATTCGTCCATCAAAGTGTATGGGGGAAGATTGTACACAATCTGGTATCAATTCTCTAATCCCTTTCTGTTATGTTTATGCTTCTGTGCAATTTTGTTTTTGTATTATCCTCTATGTACGTGTGTCTACACGATCCAATCAACAGTGGTATCAGAGCCAAGGCACATCTACGAGATTGTTTCTTGGTATCCGGTTTTGATTCGCGTTGTTCATTTCTTTCACAATTCGGCATCCATCTGAACCGTCTGGTCTACATTTTAGTTTATCAAGTTTATTTGTTTTTGGCTTTTCGGTTTGTTTTTCTTTTTTTTTAGTATTGTGCATTGTGCTCACTGTACTTATTGTATCCCCTGTGCTCTTTGTGCTCATTATGCTCATTGTACTGCGGTCCAGGTATTAGTTTGCTAAGTTTGTTTTTGGTTCACCGATTTGTTTTCTTTCGAAATTGGTACTCTGCATTGTGCTCACTGTACTCATTGTACCCCCTGTGCTTACTCTGCTCACTATACTCACAGCACTCACTGTGCTCACTGTACCCACTATACCACATGTGCTCCCTATGTTCACTGTACCCATTGTACTCCCTGTGCTCATTGTGCTCACTATTCACTGTTCGAGTTCAATTCAGTTATCAAATTAGTTTATCAAGTTCGTTTATCAAGTTCATTTATCAATTTGGTTATTCCTTCGACTTACTCCAAGGCATTGACTAAGGCATAGAGCTATGGCATAACTTTGGCATCTTTGGTTTCTCTGGTACTCATGGTTCTCATGGTTCTCTTAATTCTCTTGGTTCTCTTGGTTCCCCTTGGTTCTATTGGCTATGCACAAACCAATTCTAACTTATGAGTGGTAATAAGTGCTTAGTTATTTCCCTAGTTAGCTTACTTATTTCTATAGTTAGCCTCCTTAGTTTCTTATTTAGTACGCATGCGATTTGGATCCACAAACTCCAAGGGATAAGCTTTATCCACTAGCCTATTTTCACTTATTGATACCCCATTCCTTTTAAATAATATTTTACACAACTTTTAACACTTTCTTTATCTTATTTATTTATTTATTTAATACTCTCTTCTCTTAATTTACTTAATTCTTTATTCATTTATCAAACACTCTTATTTATTTTATTTTCTTTATTTATTTATTTATTATTATTATTATTAAATATATATTTTAATACACTATTGTTAAAATCCTTTTCATATGCTTAGTCCTAGGTTTTGATTCTCTATAAAGCCATGGACCCTACCCATAATACCGAGGACTTTGGTATATCACCCCTATCTGGGGTACCGATTGAGCAACAGTTTAAACTTTTGCGGTACGAACTAGAGTTTTCAAATTCCATGCATGTGTTTTTACATGGAACATGCTTATGATTGTTCAGTGATAGGACATGTGACTCGCCATCCATATCTATTTGATTTTTATCAATTGAGGTCAATTTCTCATCAACTGGAGGCATGTTATACTTTATGGAATGATAGAATGTTAGATGGATTGTTGATATATTTAGATAGTGATGTGTGTGAACACTCTAGGACCGTCAAGCACTTTTTTCCCTCTTTAGGAGGTTTTTTCCCCCGGCTTGTATATACGCCTATTACCCTAATGGGCTACTTATCTTTGTATATTCTAGTGGTAATACATTCAATATTGTGTGTTGTGCTCCAAGCTTCTTCTTCTTCCTTGTGTTGTTCGCATGCTTCTGAGACGTCTAACTCTAACAATTGGTATCAGAGTAGGTTGCCGCTTCATCTAGAGCATTGTCTATACCTCTCCGGTTGCAGTCTCAGAATTGCACGAAATTTGTTAAGCATACTCACGGTGTTTCAGAGATAAAAACCGCTTTGCTCTATGATGCCAAAATTGCGATCTAAGCTCGTTTCGGCCTTTGAATGCACTGCTTATGCAAGCTATTTTTTTTGTGCCAAAGATATATACCATTTTCAGTTTCCAGTATAAGCATCTCGAAGTCAAATACAAGTTTAGCAAAACTTGTCTCAGCAGTTCTGTTCAACTTTTTGAGATAGAGTCAATTTTCTGCATCAAGATATTTTAGTCACCGGCCATGCTTGAAAGCAATGATGTATTCTGTATGTTGGTTGTTGAGGATACGTTGGATGGTACCAACTATCCATTGTTGGCTTATATGATGCATCATGTATTGGTCGCTAAAGGACTGTGGAATATTGTGCAGGGTGTTGAAAAATGTCTTGTTATACCTGTGAATACAAGTACTGTAAATACAGGTGTTGAAGCTCATGGAGATGGTGTCGAAGATGATGATATTCTATAAATTCATGTTTGTGTTGTTTTTGTTGCACCTGTTGATATGTTTAGGTAGTGATGTGTGTGAACACACCAGGACCGCCGGGGTACTTTTTATCCTCTTTAGGAGTTTTTTTTCCCCCGGCTTGTATGTACGCCTATTGCCCTAATGGGCTACTTATTTTTGTACATTCTCTAGTAATACATTCAATATTGTGTGTTGAGCTCCGAGCTTCTTCTTCTTCCTTGTGATGTTCGCGTGCTTCCACAAACGCCTAACTCAAACAATTGGTATCAGAGCAGGTCGTTGCTCCATCTAGGGCACCGTCGATACTCCTTCGGTTGCAGTCTCAGAATTGCACGAATTTTATTGAGCATACTTAGCGTGTTTTCGAGATCAAAACAACTTCGTTATGTGGTGCCAAAATCGCGATCTGAGCTCGTTTCGGCCGCTGAATGCACTATCGCAGCGCTTGTGTAGGCTATTTTGTCTTTTTGTACCAAAGGTATATACCAATTTCTGTTCGCTAATATAAGCGTCTCGAAGTTTGCTACAAGTCTAGTGGAATTCATCTGGGTAGTTCTGTTCAACTTTTTGAGATACAATCAATTTACTGCATCAAGGTATTTTAGTCATCGGCCAAGCTAGGAATGAGGCTCGTGTTGCTTACCTCCAAAAATAGTTGGAGAGTGAGCTCATTAAAGAAGGTGATTCTATGGACAGTTTCCTAACGAAGATCAAAGACCTGAAGGAATAGTTGATTTCTGTTGATGAGGTTATACCAGATAGCTCACTTGTGATGACCGTTCTGAATGGTCTTCCTGATTCATATCAGAGTTTTGCTTCTACTCTTCGGTTGATGATGAGAGGCAATCTAAATGCCTTATCATTTGAGGAGTTAGTCTCTGTTCTGTTGCAGGAAAATCAGTCCAGGCATAACAGGTCCATTATGTGAGTTGCAGATCAAGCTTTCCTGGCTAGTCAAAAGGGCAAAGGAAAATGGAGCTCTTCAACTAGTAAGCAGAAATCTGCTAATTCTCCATATTCGAAGAAGGAAGATAAAGATGAGGAGAAATCAGAAAAGCAGAAATTATTTTGTAATTACTGTAAAGGGAATGATCATATCATAAAGAACTATCCTAAACTGGTTGCTAAAGATGCAAAGAAGAAAGAGGCTAGAATGGTTGTTGTAGAGACCTCTACACCAAAAACAGAGTCTGCTAATCTTGTGCAGGAAGAAGAATGGGCATTTACTACTGTCTGTAGTTTTGACCCATCTTCTCATGATCAGTGCATGTCTGCAGTAGACTCAGATGTTTGGTATTTTGACAGTTGGGAGACCAAACATATCACCTCGCAGCGCAGTTTCTTCTTTCACTCGAGCCTGCCCCTACAGGGAATACTGTTACATGCGCCAACAACTCCTCTTATCCTCTTATGGGAGTTGGTAAGATCATTTTGACTACTGCTGATGGTAGTTCTTTCACTTTGCCAGATGCTTTATTTGTGCCAGGGATCAAGAACAACATGTTATCAGTTTCTACATTAGCCAAGATTGGCTTGGTTGTTAAATTTGTTGATGACAGGTGTACAGTTCATAATCTGTCAAATGGCGATGTGATTATTGCTTCTGGCATTTTATATCATGGGCTATATAAGCTCATAGACTATGAAAGATTTGTAAATGATTTGGCATGTGCAGTAAATGATTCTCAGGCTATGTCAAATTCAAAGCTTTGGCATGCACGCTTTGGTCATCTAAATTTTGCTAGTTTGCTATGCCTGCAGAAATTTGAAATCTGGAAAACATGTTTGTGAAGGCTGTATTTTGGGCAAAATGCAGTGTTCGTCCTTCCCAAAAGATAGTTCAGTTCAGGCTACTTAGAAATTGTAGCTTCTACATAGTGATGTATGTGGTCTTATGCAAACACCTTCTTTTGGGAATTATCTTTACTTCGTGACTTTCATCGATGCTTTTTCCAGGCATGCATGGGTATATCCATGGAAGGCAAAGTCCGAAGTATTCATGTGCTTCAAACAGTTTTTGGTTTTGGCTGAAAATCTGTCAGCATGTAAAATGGGCACCCTCCGTTCTAATCGAGGAGGGGAATATATGTCTTTGGATTTTAATGCATTTCTCGCTGAATCTAGGATAAAACACCAGTGTACAGTGCCATATACACCTCAACAGAATGGAGTTCCTGAACGAAAGAACAGGTCACTCATGGAGATGGTGAGGTGTATGGTCAAGAGTCAGGCTTTACCACATAGTTTCTAGCTTGAGGCTGTCATGTATGCAGCATATGTACTGAACAGGTATCCCACTAAAGCGATGCAGTCTATCACTCCATATGAGGCTTGGCATGATCGCAAGCCATATGTTGCTCATCTGCGTGTTTTTGGTTGTTTGACATATGCATTAGTGCCTAAACAACATCACAGAAAATTGGATGATAAAGCAGTAAAATGTATTTTTGTTGGGTATAGTTCTGAAAGTAAAGGCTATCGACTGTATCATCCACAGACTAAACGCATTCTGGTTAGCCGTGATGTTTTTGTGGAAGATGATATTCAGCCATTGCTTTAATGTACTAGGGAGACATTTGTTAGCTCCAAAGACATGTATGATACTTTGCTGCCTCTTTTTACAGCTGCACAGTCTAGTGTTGGTCCTAATGAGGCAACTTCTCAGCCTTTGTAGGTTTCATGTGATCATAGTTGTTAGCAACGTTTTAGCAACGTCCAAGGCAACGTGTTGCTAACGCGTTAGCAACATAGCAACGTTTGGGCCTAGACGTTGCTAAAACGTTGCGAACGTGTTTTTTTTTTGGTGTGGGTTTTTTGTTAATATTTTGGTACTATAGGCATGCTATAGCTAGTATATGATGAAATGCATCCTTTAACACATATAAATAAATATACACACACATATATAATGAATTAAAAGTAGATATGCAACATGTAGTATGTATATTACACACATGCATACATGCAAACATATATACATACATATTACATACATAGATGCATGCATGCATGCATACGTACATGCATGCATACATGCTTACATGCATGCATACATACATACATACATACACATGCATACATACATACATACATACATATAAGTAGATACATACATACATGCATATTGCATACATACATAATACATACAAACACATGCATATTTGTAATTACATGCATACAAACATACCTATATAGTATAGGATATACATGGACATATATAGTATAGATTATTGAGTCTAGAATAGTCCCTACACAATTCAATATTCACGAGTGATGTTAGTGCTAAGTAGTGAGATCAATCATCGTAGAAAAGTCCCTTGGCTTTGAAGGGCCAAGGCCAAGCATGAAACTTTAGTCCAAGCTCTATAATTGCATTAGAAGGAGAACATGGGAAATCCAAAATATTTGGCTAGCTCAAGGTGATATGGCCCATAAAGAAAATCATACATAAATAAATGTCTACACTTGTATAGCTTTTTATGTCTCCCTCAGTTTCTCCATGTTTTTTATTGCAAGTATAAGACATTTGGGACATGACTTTAAATAATTTTTTATCCCTCCTAAGGAAAATATAGTTTTGGGTATTTTTTGGATTACAAAAAAAATATGCATGAAAAGCAACGCGTTGCGAACGTAGCAACGTTGCGAAGTTGCGGTTGCGACGTTGCCAACCGTTCGCAACGCGTTGCGATGCAACTATGCATGTGATGATTCGAATAATTCCATTTCTGATGCAGATATACATGATGCACTTATTGATGAGAGAACTGACATTGAGCAGACAAGAACTATGCCAAAATGGTTGGTGTAAACCTTGCGTGACAGCAAATTAGATGCACCTCTGTCATATCGTACTCGTTCAGGCTCTCATAGTGCCTCTTTTGCACCAGATTGCTATGCTATGGCTGCATCTAGTCTCTATGATGAGAATGAGCCTGTTTTCTTTGATGAAGCACAAAATTCAAAAAAATCGATGGCTGCTATGCAATCTGAATATGATGCTATAATGAAGAATGGTACTTGGTCTTTATGTGACTTGCCTCCTGGCAAGAAGGCCATTGGCACTAAATGGGTATACAAGCTGAAGCGTAAACTGGATGGTGACAGGTATAAGGCTAGGCTTGTTGCAAAGGGTTATGCACAGGAAAGAGGCATTGATTTTGATGAGACCTTTGCACCTACATGCCGTATGACTACTGTTCAGAGCATCTGTGCACTTGCAGCTCATCATGGTTGGAATGTATATCAATTGGACATTAATACAACATTTCTGAATGGTGACTTGCATAAAGAAGTGTATGTTTTTCAGCCCCCTGGCTTTGTGCAGAAAGAGCATGAAAACCAGGTGTGCAGGTTAAAGAAGGCATCATACGGTTTAAAGCAAGCACCATGTGCTTGGTATGAGAAGATACATGCGTATCTTATTGCATATGGTTTTGAGAATAGTCCAACTGAAAGCACCTTATATGTTAAGCGTGCTAATGATGTGCTTTTGATCATTGTTGTCTATGTTGACGACATGCTGCTCACTGGTCCTATTGAGAAGCATATTGCTGATTTTAAGGCTGATTTGTATGCCTCATTTGAGATGTCTGATTTGGGGCATTTGCATCACTATTTGGACATTCAATTTATGCAAGTTGATGGTGGAATGGCTTTGTGTCAAACAAAATATATTGACACATTATTGCAACGTTTTGGCCTTGAAGATTGTAAGCCTATTGCCACTCCTATGGAGACAGGTTTACGATTGAGTCTTCATGATGTTGGAGATGCATTTGATGTTGTTCTCTATCAACAAGTTGTTGGATGTTTGATTTACTTATGCATTACTCGGCCAGATATTCAGTTTGTTGTCTCACAAATGAGCAAGTTTATGCATTGCCCAGGAGTCAAGCATTGGCAACCAGTTAAGCGTATCTTTCGTTATTTGGGTGGTACTCGACTACTTGGGTTGGTTTATCCCAAGGGGGGATCAGTACCGCTAGACTTGCATGCTTTTTTTGACTCTGATTGGGCTGGTTGCTATGACACTCGTGTGTCCACTAGTGGCTTTTGCTTCATGCTTGGTAGCTCATGTATATCTTGGTTGAGCAAGAAGCAGCCTACTGTGGCCACTTCCAGTTGTGAGGCTGAGTATAGCGCAGCTTTCACAGCGACTGTTGAGTGTGTGTGGCTCAGACGCCTTATGGCTAATTTGGGTGTTGGTCAGACTTTTGCCACCACCATCTTCACTGACAATCAGAGCGCATTGGCAGATGCGAGAAACCCTATGTTCCATGCTCGCACTAAGCATGTTCAGGTGCATTATCATTATGTTAGGGAGAGGTTCTCTACTAGGGAGATCAGCTTGGCATATGTGCCCATGCAAGAGAACATTGCAGACCTTTTCACGAAGGCTCTACCTAGGGAGAAGTTTGAAGCTTTTCACAAAGCTTTGGGCTTACTTCCTTTTGTGGAGTGATTTCCACATAGCTTGGCATTTCCTCATACATGAGTGCCAGCTCCTTGTTCACTGCATCACTCCCAGGGGGATTTGTTGGTATATTTAAGTAGTGATGTGTGTGAACACACTAGGACAATCGGGGCACTTTTTTCCCTCTTTAGAAGGTTTTTTTCCCCAGCTTGTATATATGCCTATTGCCCTAATGGGCTACTAATCTTTTTACATTCTCTAGTAATACATTCAGTATTGTGTGTTCAGCTCCAAGCTTCTTCTTCTTCCTTGTGTTGTTCGCGTGCTTCCGCAGATGTCTAACTCCAACAGCACCTACTATAGAGCAAATTTGTCGGGATGGCAGAAATGCTTAGGCATATGTGTTGATAGCTTTGTCTGTGAAACGTGTTATTATTCATCACATTCAATCTTGTAGGACAGCTAAGGATGCTTGGGATACACTTACCACATTATACCAGGCTAGGAATGAGGCTCGTGTTGCTTACCTCCAAAAACAATTGGAGAGTGAGCATATGAATGAAGGTGATTCTATGGACAGTTTTCTCACAAAGATCAAGGATTTGAAAGAGCAGTTGATTTCTATTGATGAAGTTATACCAGATAGCTCACTTGTGCAGACCGTTCTGAATGGTCTTCTTGACTCATATCAGAGTTTTGCTTCTACTCTTCATTTGATGATGAAAGGCAATCCAAATGCCTTGTCATTTGAGGAGTTAATCTCTGTTTTGTTGCAAGAAGACCAGTCTAGGCAGAACAGGTCTATTATGCATGTTGCAGATCAAGCTTTTCATGCTAGTCAGAAGGGCAAAGATAAATGGAGCTCTTCCACTAGTAAGCAAAAATCTGCAAATGCTGCATATTCAAAGAAGGAAGACAAAGATGAGAAGAAATCAAAAAAGCAGAAATTGTTTTGCAAATATTGTAAAGCAAATGATCATGTCAACAAGAGCTGTCCAAAACTGGCTACTAAAGAGGCAAAGAAGAAAGAGTTCGGAATGGTTGTTGCAGAGGCCTCTACATCGAAAACAGAGTCTGCTAATATTGTGCAGGGAGAAGAATGGGCATTTACTACTATTTGCAATTTTGACCCATCTTCTCATGAGCAATGCATGTCTATAGTAGACTCTGATGTTTGGCACTTTGATAGTGGGGCAACTAAACATATTACCTCACAGCGCAGTTTCTTCTCTTCATTCAAGCCTGCCCCAACAGAGAATACTATTACATGCCCCAACAACTCCTCATATCCTGTTATAAAAGTTAGTCAGATCATTTTGACTACTGTTGATGGTAGTTCTTTCACTTTGTCAGATGCTTTGTTTCTGCTAGGGATCAAGAAAAATCTATTATCAGTTTTTGCATTAGCCAAGATTTGCTTGTTTGTTAAATTTTTTGATGACAGATGTACAGTTCATGATCTATCAAATGGCGACATCATTATTGCTTCTCGCATTTTATGTCATGGGTTGTATAATCTCACATACTATGAAAGATCTGTAAATGTTTTGGCATTTGTAGTTCATGATTCTCAGGCTATGTCAGATCCAAAGCTTTGGCATGCACGCTTTGGTCATCTGATTTTTGCTAGTTTGCTACACCTACAGAAATCTAAAATAGTGTCCTCTTTGACCAAACTTGAGGCAGCTCAAAAACATTTTTGTGAAGGCTGTATTTTGGGCAAAATGCAACGTTCTTCCTTTCCAAAAGATGGATCTGTTTGGGCTACTCAAAAATTACAGCTTTTACATAATGATGTTTGTGGTCCTATGCAGACACCTTCTTTTCGGAACTATCTTTACTCCGTGACTTTCATCGATGATTTTTCCAGGGATGCATGGGTATATCCATTGAAGACAGAGTCCAAAGTGTTTATGTGCTTGAAACAGTTTCTAGTTTCGACTGAAAATCTATCATGTAAAATGGGCACCCTCTGTTCTGATCACAGAGGATATGTCTTCTAACTTTAATGCATTTTTAGCTGAACATGGGATAAAACATCAGTGTACAGTGCTATATACACCTCAACATAATGGAGTTGTTGAACGAAAGAACAGGTCACTCATGGAGATGGCAAGGTGTATAGTCAAGAGTCAGGCATTACCACATAGTTTCTGGCTTAAGGTTGTCATGTGTGCAGCATATGTACTTAACAGGTGTCTCACTAAAGTGTTGCAATCTATCACTCCATATGAGGCTAGGCATGGTCGCAAGCCATCTGTTGCTTATCTGCGTGTTTTTGGTTGTCTAGCACATGCATTAGTGCCTGAACAACATCAAAAAAATCGGGTGATAAAGCAGTAAAATGTATTTTTGTTGGATATAATTCTGAAAGTAAAGGCTATGATCTGTATCATCCATAGACTAAACGCATTTTGGTTAACTATGATGTTTTTATGGAAGATGATATTCAGCCATTGTTTTCGTGTACTAAGGAGACATCTGTTAGCTCCAAAGACATGTATGATACTTTGCTCCCTCTTTTTATAGGTGGACAATCTAGTGCTAGTCCTAATGAGGCAACTTCTCAGCCTTTGCAGGTTCCATGTGATGATGTCGATCATCCCATTTCTAATGCAGATTTACATCATGCACTTGTTGATGAGAGAGATGATATTGAGCAAGCAAAAACTATACCACAATGGCTGGTGCAGACTTTGGGTGAGAGCAAATTAGATGCACCTCTGTCATATCATACTCGGTTAGGCTCTCATAGTGCCTCTTTTACATCAGATTGCTATGCTATGGTTGTGTCTAGTCTCTGTGATGAGAATGAGCCTGTTTCGTTTGAAGAAGCATAAAATTCAAAAAATTGGATGGCTGTTATGCAATCTGAATATGATGCTATATTGAAGAATGGTACCTGGTCTTTATGCGACTTGCCTCCTAGCAAGAATGCCATTAGCACTAAGTGGGTATACAAGCTTAAGCATAAACTTGATGGAACAGTTGAGAGGTATAAGGCTAGGCTTATTGCAAATGGTTATGCGTAGGAAAGAGGCATTGATTTTGATGAAACCTTTGCTCCTATTTGTCAAATGTCTACTGTTCATAGCATCTGTGCACTTATAGCTCACCATGGTTGGAATGTATATCAGTTGGATATTAAAATAGCATTTGTTGATGGTGACTTGCATGATGAAGTGTATGTTTTTCAGCCCCGTGGCTTTGAGTAGAAAGGGTATGAAAACCATGTGTGCAAGTTAAAGAAGGCATTATATGGTTTAAAGCAAGCACCACATGCTTGGTATGAAAAGATTCATGCCTATCTCATTGCACATGTGCTTCTGATCATTATGACATGCTGCTCACTGATCCTCATGACACACATATTGCTGATTTTAAGGCTGATTTGCATACCTCATTTGAGATGTTTGATTTGGGGCATTTGCATCACTATTTAGGAATTCAGTTTATGCAAGTTGATGGTGGAATGACTTTGTGTCAAATGAAATATATTGACATATTATTACAGCATTTTGGCTTTGAGACTGTAAGCCTATTACCACTTCTATGGAGACAGGTCTACGATTGAGTCTTCATGATGTTGGAGATGCATTTGATATTGTTCTCTATCAGCAGAGTGCTGGATGCTTGATTTATTTATGCATTACTCGGCTAGATCTTCAGTTTGCTATCTCACATACGAGCCAGTTTATGCATTGCCCAGGTGTCAAGCATTGGCAGGCAGTTAAGCACATCTTTCACTACTTGAGTGGTACCCGACTACTTGGATTGTTTTGTCCAAAGGGGGGATCACTACCACCAAATTTGCATGCTTTTTCTGATATTGATTGGGTTGGTTGCTATGACACTCATGTGTCCACCAGTGGTTTTTGCTTCATGCTTGGTAGCTCTTACCCTGTTATGGGAGTTGGTAAGATCATTCTAACTACTGCGGATGATAGTTCTTTTACATTGCTAGATGCTTAATTTGTGCGAAGGATCAAGAAAAATATGTTATCAATTTTAGCTTTAGCCAAGATTGTCTTTGGGATGCAAAGCTTTGGCATGCACGCATTGTTCATCTGAATTTTTCTAGTTAGTGTTGATACACTTACCACTTTGTACCAGGCTAGGAATGAGGCTCGTGTTGCTTACCTCCGAAAACAGTTGGAGAGTGAGCACATGAATGAAGGTGATTCTATGGACAGTTTTCTTACAAAGATCAAAGACCTGAAGGAACAATTGATTTCTGCTGATGAGATTATACCAGATAGCTCACTTGTGGAGACCGTTCTGAATGGTCTTCCTGATTCATATCAGAGTTTTGCCTCTACTCTTCGGTTGATGATGAAAGGCAATCCGAATGCCTTGTCATTTGAGGAATTAGTCTCTGTTCTGTTGCAGGAAGATCAGTCCAGAACAGGTCCATTATGCGTGTTGCAGATCAAGCTTTCCTGGCTAGTCAGAAGGGCAAAGGAAAATGGAGCTCTTCTACTAGTAAGCAGAAATCTGCAAATGCTGCACAATCGAAGAACCAGGATAAAGATGAAAAGAAATCAGAAAAGCAGAAATTGTTCTGCAAGTACTGTAAAGGAAATGATCATATTATAAAGAACTGTCCAAAATTGGCTGCTAAAGAGGCAAAGAAGAAAGAGGCTGGAATGGTTGTTGAACTGGCCTCTACACCAAAAACAGAGTCTGCAAATCTTGTGCAGGAAGAAGAATGGGCGTTTACTACTATCTGCAGTTTTGACCCATCTTCTCATGATCAGTGCATGTCTGCAGTAGACTCAGATGTTTGGTACTTTGACAATGGGGCGACCAAACATATTACCTCGCAGCGCAGTTTCTTCTCTTCACTCGAGCCTGCCCCTACAGGGAATACTGTCACATGCGCCAATAACTCCTCTTATCCTGTTATGGGAGTTGGTAAGATCATTCTGACTACTGCTGATGGTAGTTCTTTCACTTTGTCAGATGCTTTATTTGTGCCAAGGATCAAAAAGAACCTGTTATCAGTTTCTGCATTAGCCAAGATTGGCTTGGTTGTGAAATTCGTTGATGACAGGTGTACAGTCCATGATCTCTCAAATGGCGATGTGATTATTGCTTCTAGCATTTTATGTCGTGGGTTGTATAAGCTCATAGACTATGAAAGATCTGTGAATGATTCGGCATGTGCAGTTCATGATTCTCAGGCTATGTCAGATGCAAAGCTTTGGCATGCACGATTTGGTCATCTGAATTTTGCTAGTTTGTTACGCTTGCAGAAATCTAAAATGGTGTCCTCTTTGCCCAAACTTGAGGCACCTGGAAAACATGTTTGTGAAGGCTATATTTTGGGAAAAATGCAGCGTTCTTCCTTTCCAAAAGATGGTTCAGTTCGGGCTACGCAGAAATTGCAGCTTGTACATAGTGATGTATGTGATCCTATGCAGACACCCTCTTTTGGAAATTACCTTTACTTCGTGACTTTCATTGATGATTTTGCTAGGCATGCATGGGTATATCCACTCAAAGCAAAGTCCGAAGTGTTCATGTGCTTCAAATAGTTTTTGGTTTTGGCTGAAAATCTGTTAGCATGTAAAATGGGCACCCTCCCTTCTGATCGAGGGGGGGAATATATGTCTTCAGATTTTAATGCATTTCTGGTTGAGCGTGGGATAAAACACCAGTGTACAGTGTCGTATACACCTCAACAGAATGGAGTTGCTGAACGAAAGAACAGGTCACTCATGGAGATGGCGAGGTGCATGGTCAAAAGTCAAGCTTTACCACATAGTTTCTGGCTTGAGGCTGTCATGTGTGCAGCATATGTATTGAACAGGTGTCCCACTAAAGCGTTGCAGTCTATCACTCCATATGAGGCTTGGCATGACCGCAAGCCATCTGTTGCTCATCTGCGTGTTTTTGGTTGTTTGGCATATGCATTAGTGCCTGAACAACATCGCAGAAAATTGGATGATAAGGCAGTAAAATGTATTTTTGTTGGGTACAATTCTGAAAGTAAAGGCTATCCTCTGTATCATCCACAGACTAAACGCATTCTGGTTAGTCGTGATGTTGTCTTTGTGGAAGATGTTATTCAGCCATTGCTTTCATGTACTAAGGAGACATCTGTTAGCTCCAAAGACATGTATGATACTTTGATGCCTCTTTTTACAGGTGGACAGGCTAGTGCTGGTCCTAATGAGGCAAATTCTCAACCTTTGCAGGTTTCATATGATGATGCAGATCATTCCATTTCTGATGCAGATTTACATGATGCACTTGTTGATGAGAGAGTTGATATTGAGCAGGCAAAAACTATGCCAAATGGCTGGTGCAGACTTTGCGTGACAGCAAATTAGATGCACCTTTGTCATATTGTACTCGTTCAGGCTCTCATAGTGCCTCCTTTGCATCAGATTGCTATGCTATGGCTGCATCTAGTCTCTGTGATGAGAATGAGCCTGTTTCTTTTGATGAAGCACAAAATTCAGAAAATTGGATGGCTGCTATGCAATCTGAATATGATGCTATAATGAAGAATGGTACATGGTCTTTATGTGACTTGCCTCCTGGCAAGAAGGCCATTGGCACTAAGTGGGTATACAAGCTGAAGCGTAAACCTACTGAGGAGACATCAGTTAGCTCCAAGACATGTATGACACTTTACTGCCTCTTTTTACAAGTGGACAGTCTAGTTCTCATCCTAATGAGGTAACTTTTCAACCTTTACAAGTTTCATACGATGATGCAAATCATTTCATTTCTGATGCAAATTTACATGTTGCACTTGTTAATGAGAGAGCTGATATTGAGGAGGCAAAAAATATGCCAAAACGGTTGATGCACAGTTTGCGTTACAGCAAATTAGATGCATCTTTTTCATATCATACTCCTTTTGGCTCTTATAGTGCTTGTTTTGCATCAGATTGTTATGCTATGGCTGTCTCTAGTCTCTCTGATAAGAATGAGCCTGTTTCGTTTGATAAAGCACAAAATTCTAAACATTTGATGATTGTTGTGTAATCTAAATATGATGCTATAATGAAGAATGGTTCATGGTCCTTATGTGACTTGCCTCCAAGCAAGAAGGCCATTCGCACTAAGTGGGTATACAAGCTGAAGTGTAAGCTTGATGGAGCAGTTGACAGGTATAAACCTAGGCTTGCTGCAAAGGGTTATGCTCAGGAAAGAGGCATTGATTTTGATGAGACCTTTGCTTCTACATGCCGAATGACTACTATTCATAGCATATGTGCACTTGCCGCTCATCATGGTTGGAATGTACATCAATTGGATATTAAAATTGCATTTCTCAGTGGTGACTTGCATGAAGAACTGTATGTTTTTCAGCCGCATGGCTTTCTGCAGAAAGGACGTGAAAACCAAGTATGTCGGTTGAAGAAGGTATTATATGGTTTAAAGGAAGCACCACATTCTTGCTATGAAAAGATTCATGCCTATCTAATTGCACATGGTTTTGAGAACAGTCCAACTAAGAATACCTTATATATTAAGCATGCAGTGCTTTTGATCATTATTGTCTATGTTGATGACGTACTACTCACTAGTCCTCATAAGAAGCATATTGCTGATTTTAAGGCAGATCTGCATGCCTCATTTGAGATCTCAAATTTTGGGCATTTCCATCATTATTTGGGCATTTAGTTTATGCACATTGATGGCAGAATAGCTTTCTGTCAAACAAAATATGTTGGTATATTATTGGAGAATTTTGACCTTGAAGATTGCAAACCTATTGCCACTCCTATGGAGACAAGTTTACGATTGAGTCTTCATGATCTTGGAGATGCATTTGATGTTGTTCTCTATCAGCAGGTTATTAGATACTTGATTTACTTATGGATTACTCGACTAGATATTTAATTTGTTGTCTCATAGATAAGCAGATTTATGCATTGCCCAAGTGTCAAGCATTGGCATGCAGTTAAGCGCAACTTTCACTACTTTAGTAGCTCCTGACTACTTGGATTGTTTTATCCCATGGGGAGATCACTACCGCCAGATTTACATGCTTTTCTCACTCTGACTGGTCTGGATGCTATGATACTCGTATGTCCACTGGTAGCTTTTGCTTCATGCTTGGTAGCTCGTGTATATCTTGGTTGAGCAAGAAGCAACCTACTATGGCCACTTCCAGTTCTAAGGTTGAGTATAGGGCAGCTTTCACAGTGACTGTTAAGTGTGTGTGTGGTTCACATGCCTTATGGTTGATTTGGATATTGGTCAATCTTCTACCACCACCATCTTCACTGACACTCAGAGTGCATCCGTAGTTGCGAGGAACCCTGTGTTCCATGCTTCCATTAAGCATGTTGAGGTGCACTATCATTATGTTAGGAAGAGGTTCTCTGCTAGAGAGTTCATTTTGGCATATGTATCCACACAAGAGAGCATTGCAGACCTTTGCACGAAGGCTCTACCTAGGGAGAACTTTGAAGCTTTCCGCAAAGCTTTGGGCTTTCTTCCTCTTGTGGTTTGATTCCACATAGCTTGGTACTTCCTTGTACATGAGTGCTAGCTCCTTATTCACTGCATCACTCCCAGGGGGGATTTGTTAATACATTTAGGTAGTGATGTGTGTGAACATACTAGGACTATCGAGGTAGTTTTTCCCACTTTAGGAGTTTTTTTCCCTACTTGTGTATATACCTATAACCATAATGGGCTATTATCTTGTACATTCTAGTAGTAATACATTCAGTATTGTGTATTGTTCTCCAAGCTTCTTCTTCTTGCTTATGTTGTTTGCATGCTTCCATAGACCTCAAACTCTAACAAAATAGAAACAATGAACATTTGTTTATGTAGAAAATTCTAATTTTGAAATTACAATTTGAAAAATGATAAATCAAAAATAGACCTAAATAGCAAGATAAACTCCTCCTTGTGTTGAAGTAAAAGGCATGAAGCCTTGGAACAATAGCATCAAAAGAAGAACTAAAAAATAGAACTTGTTATGTATAAAACTCAACAATAGGTGATGGTGGGCTTTCAAAATCTCCTACTCATGCTTAAGTTGTGCTTTAAAAACTGAAGGTATGAATACTTGGAATATATCATAATCATATCATCAATATATATGATAATAAAAATCAAGAAATCTTTTTTTTCTTTATCATAAAGAGTAGGAGCAGCTTTTGAGTTTCTAAAATCAATAGATAAAAGATAGAGATGTATCTTCCCACACCATGCTTTTGGTGCTTTCTTTAAACCATACAAAGCTTTAATAAGCTTGCATACTAAATGCTCTTTACATGTCACTTCAAAACCTTCTGGTTGTTGAATGTAGACATCTTCATGAAGATCACCATTAAGAAAAGTTTTTTGATATCTAAATGGTATACATTCTAACCAAAGAATGCAATAAGAGAAAGTAGTGTTTTGACTATTGTCATTTTAGAAGTAGGTGCAAAGGTCTCATCATAATCAATTCCTTTATTTTATGCATAATCTTTGACGACTAACCTTGCTTTATACCTATCAATTGTACCATCTTCTTTTCTTTTGACTTTGAAGATCCACTTAACACTAATTTCTTTTTTATATTTTTGTAACTCACAAAGCTTCCATGTTTGATTCTTATGAATAGAATCAATCTCTTCATGCATATCTTTCTTCCGAACAAGACTTTGCAGTGTATCTTAGACATTATCTTGTTCATTCTCAACTAAATTTAGTGCTAAAATATTATGAATCTCAAAATGTTTTGCATAATTTACATGATTTTCTTATTCTTTCCTTATCTACCTTCATGTTCTACCTATGAAGTTATTTATACCACTACCCTTCCAAGTTTTATGTGACCAGCTCAGAGAATTCTTAAAAAATAGTTGTTCTTCAGTATCTCTTTCTTCTCGAATACTCAAACTTTCTACAACTTTATAAGCTGGAACTTCAAGAGTTACTGATGACGGACTAGATATAAATGTAGGAAATGAAACTTTCTCTCTACCTTTATCTAACATTCTGCTCTTTCCACTATCACTTCTCAAAATCTGGATTTTTGTTTAACCTTCATTTTCAACCATATCTAAGAACTTCTTGAAAGTAGGAAAGACCTCTGACTTTACTTAAAACAATAAATCCTCAAAATCTTGAAAAATCATCAATAAATATGATGAAATATTTATAACCTTGAATGAAATTCGTTCTCATAGGATCATTTACATATGAATGCCTGATCTGCAACTTTCTTATGGTCATGATGTATCCATGTTCCTTGCAAGGAAGTTTGTGAAGCTTTGCTTTAAGAAATCCTTCACATGATTTTGCATCATCTAGTAAAGCAAAAGTAGAAAAACTCTCTACTATACCTTGATCTTTGATGTGCTTGAGAGCCATGTAGTTGTTATAATTAAACCTAGCATGTTATAACTTCATGTTCTCCTTAGGTGTAGAAGACCTGAAAACATCGGTGTGGCAAATTTTAGACAATACAAACATGTCAGTTCTTATTTCACCTTGAAGTAGATAATGCTCAAAATTAGGTGAGAGGATCTGACATGAATATTTCTTAAAAACAACTTTATATCCATCTATCAAGAACATAGATATCGAGAGCAAATTCTTCTTCATTTCTTGAATATAAAGCACATATTTCACTTGCTCTTGACTTTAGGTTTACTTCTCCAATACCTATAACATCCAAATCATGACTATCTACAATGGTCATCCTTCTACTTGAAGAATTAGAAAGCGAAGCAAATACATTCTTGCAATCAATCATATGTTTTGTAGCTTGAGAATAAAACATCCAAGGATTAATCAAAGATTGCATTCAATATTGCTTGATCAAAATCTAATTCTTTATTACTAACATATGCATAAATCTTCATATCTTGGAGGTTCTTACTCCATCCTTGCTCCTATCCATGCATCTACTTCTTTGAGAACACTCTATATTTTTGCATCACCAATGTTTGAAGATTCAAGATCACTTATAAGATCCTCCATGATAATCTTCCTTTGGAGCTCTTTTTTCTTGATTCTCTAAGAGAGAATTCCCATTGTAATGAATTGAGATCATTAGGACCACCATGTGCTTGAGACATGACTACTGAAACATCAAGATTACACTATGCTTGAGGCAGATTTGATCTACATAAAAAAGCTATAGCTTGGATTATGCCAAAATATCCCTTGAAGCATTCTTTTACCTATGCTCATTTATTGTATTTTTCTTTAAGATTTTTTATGGATTATTTATCATTTAAAAAGCCTCTATCTTTATACATATAAAAGTAGAAAAAGATAGCTCAAATTCCACGAATTTGAGGTGGTGAGCTTGACAATCAATGAATCAATCAATAACCTAAAAGTAGATCAAATTAGATCTTCACTTTTTCCTAGATTATAGGAAAGTGAATTGATTCTCTTCAACAACTAATCCCCCCTTTATTTGAATTAAAAAACCACTTGTAGAAGTCGTGAAACACTTCACGAGTATATCTAGAGACTTCAAATCACTTGTACATTACATGGAAGCAATATGCGTACTCTTTTGGCTATCATTATCTTGCTCCTTTTCTCTGCATCATCTTCTTCTGCAATAGTAAACTTGTAGAGATTGTTGCTCTCTGTACAGAGCTCCAAATTCGATGAATGAGCATCCATTCAAAAGATAATCATGCCTAAATTATATACAAAATTTATCAAAGCATTTCCTTTGGTAGAGTAGGCAAAATTTCATGTTTTTGTCTTAGGATCTATCTCTACACATCCCTAAAAAATAGCAGGTACCACTATTCAATATCAAATTCATTCCAAAAGCATATTTTGCTTGTTTTTTGTACTCTTGTGCATTTTGTATACTCAACCCTATGTGTATCTCTCATCCAAAAGGATTGTTTCCAATTGTAATCATGTTGGCTACTATGAGCATTTGAAGTTGATTGTTTCATTCAAAGATAGCAAGTTTTTTGAGCTACTCAATTGTGTAAACCTATCTATTTTTTATCGACTCTTTCTCCTTGATTCTCCAAAGTACGTAGTAAATTTTATTCCACTTATCACATGCCTATAAGGTCTATTTAAGTCTCCATAATCTCAAGGGTTGGTCCTATGTTGGTTAGTTGGACCAAACTTCATCGCTTCATAACTGAAAGTTCATCGCTTCGTAACTCACTTTTCTAACTTCTACAAGCTTCCCCAAGTTCTTTTAGTGGTATTATAGCTAAATCAAGATGGGTGACGGCTTTCTCTCAATGATTCAGAAGCTTGATCAGCATAACTATGAAACTTGGCAAATCAAAATGAAGGCCTAGTTGCAAGATAGAATTATTTTTTGGAATTGTAGCAGGTGATGAAGCTATGCCTATTCCAAAATCCAAAGAAGGACCTACACAAGAGGAGACAAATAAGCTCACACTTTGGTGTGCAAGGGATGATCAAGCAAGATCGTACATACTAAACTCTATCTCAAATTTTCTATTATCATATATTAGAGGATGCAAAGATCTCAAGAGACTTGGGATGCCCTAGAGACTTTCTTTTCTGCTAGTACCAAAGCAAGAAAGAATCATCTTTGAAAAAATTTCAACTAGATGAAGAAGACACTAAACAAACTATCATAAAGTTTATTACAAAGGTCAAGAAGGTTGTTGATGAGTTGGCATACATTCGAGAGCTCATTGAAGAACAAGTTATCATGAGGTAGATTCTCAATGGGATTAGAAGTGACAAGCAATGGAAGTCTTTCATCATGGCTTATGATGTCATCATGGATGTGCAAGTGCATGACTTCAACATCTTTCCTAAACAACTCTTCAATCAAGAGGCCAACAATAGCATAAAGGAAGGTAACTCCTATCAATGTAATTCAACTAGTGCTCTACATGCAGATAAGAAGAATAAGAAGTTGAAAGGCAAGAACAAGGAAGAAGATGAAGAGGAGACTTACCAAGCCAACTTTCCAGGCAAGAGCAAGTGGAAAGGAAAGAAGAAAGTACCAAAACATGACAAAGTTAAAGGCTAGAATGTTCAACCTTGTGCCATATGTGATAAGAACAACCACATCACTCAGAATTATTGGTTCAATGGAAAGAACCTGAAAGGAAGTGGAAGAGGTGGATATGGCAGCAATAGAGGTAGATGTGGACACAACTTCAACGATAACAGTAGATGTTATAACAGAAAGAACTACAAGAATTATTTTGAAGATCAACCACATGAAAACTCATTGCTTCTAATGATTCTAAGCCAAAAAGAAGGTAAAGAAGATGATTATTTGTTCTACATAGATTCAGGATATTCAACTCATGTTGCAGGCAGTATTGCTCTTCTATCTGACTTGGAAAGTCCAAAGAATAGACATGAAGTACAAACAGGGGATGATAGTACGCACAATCTAGAGAAGATTGGTAATTTCAAAGCTTTCAATGGCTAGAAAAACATTCTGAGCAAGGTACTGTGTGTTCCCACTATTACAAAAAATCTAATAAGTGTTGACCAAATAGTTGAGAAAGGCTTTCAAGTTAGGTTCACCCAACATGGAGCTTTTGTGAAAGATCCATGTCAAGGATTTAGGAAGATGTCCAAAGGTGAGAAGTGTGGTAGGCTCTTTACTTTTGACGTACGAGAAACCAAGAACATAGCCTAAGTGAGCTTGATGTGTGGCATAAGAGACTTGCTTGTGTGAATGAAAGAACCTTGAAAGATATATGCAGGGATCAAAGTGTTCTAGGACTGCCAAACATATCAAAGCAACACATGATAAATAGATATGATGCATCCCAGATTGGGAAAGCACAGACAAACATTCAATCATAAAGGCTATATCCACAATAACTTATTGGACTTAGTACATATAGATATATGGGATCCAAGCCAAGAACCTTCATTGGCAGCATCAAGGTATTATGCCCTCATTTTTTGATGACCATAGTAGATGGACTATTCTTTACTTTATCAAAATAAGGATGAAGTGTTTGATTGCTTTAAAAAGTATCTAGCACATGTGGAGAATCATACAGGTAGATCACTCAAGGAGCTCAGATGTGATGGAGCGGAATAATACTTCTCCAAAGAATTTGATGAGTTCTTGCACCAAATCACTTCAAGGTATGACTCCTTATGAAGCATGGCACAGAAGAAAATCTAGTCTTGGACATTGCAATGTCTTTGATTGTTTAACTTATGTTTATATACCATCACAACTAAGAGATCAGCTAGATAAAAGGGTAATAAAGGCAATGTTTATTTTGGTATGATTCATCTCAAATGGCTTACACATTCTATAATCCGTCAATAAAGAAATTCACTACAAGTAGAGGTGTTGTATTTAAAGAACATGTCTTGGTATGATAAAAAACAAACAAAAGGTAAATCTACAATATGATCTTGATTTTGATTCTCATCAACTAGGAAGCAAGCATGATACACAAGTCTAGGATCCAAAAACTGATAGAGATGTTGACTGAGATGAAAGGGAAAAGGATAACAAACTATAGAAGTCAAGAGGCAAAGCAAAGATTCAAGAGTATGGAGAATGCTCTAAGCAAGCTCTTAGAAGATCAACAAGAGAAAAGAAACAACCAGAGAGGTATGGATATGATTCCATATTTATTACAAAGCATTCAATCTACTTAGCAAGAGACTCAAGTTCAGAAGAACCCTCAATCTATGAGGAGGCAAAGGAAAACCCTAATTGGGAAAACACCATGAAGAATAAATAGATGCATTGAAGGAGATAGACATTTGGGATTTGGTTCCAATGTCATCCAATCAAAAGGTAATTCATTGCAGATGGATATGTAAAGTTAAAAGAAACTCAGATGGATCAATTTGCAAGTATAAGGCAAGATTAGTTACCAAAGAATGCTCACAAACCCATGGTATAGACTATGAGCAAACATTCTCATCAATTGCAAAGATGACTACAATCACAACCAAGGTGGTACGAAACATTTGGTAAGACATATATGACGTACGGTATGCATAAGGAATGTTGTGCCATACTAAATGTCCAGATATGGAATCATATGGAATGTTATTATTATTATTATTATTATTATTATTATTATTATTATTATTATTATTATTATGTGTGTCTCTCTCTGTGTGTGTGTGTATATATATATATATATATATATATATATATATATATATATATATATATATATATATATATATATATATATATATATATATATATATATATATATATATATATATATATATATATATATATATATATATATATATATATATATATATATATATGCACATATATATATATATAATTATTTATATATAATATAATATTATATTTATATATATATATATATATGTATGTATATGTGTGTGTGTATACACACATTTATATATTATATAGAGAATGAGGATTGAGATGGTTCAAGGGGTTCAAGGCAAACTTGAGGCACACAAGCTTTAGCTCAAAAAAATGATAAAACCCAAGGGAATGTTTTTTTATCAAGGAACGCATTCCAAATGTTGTTCCGTACACACGTTCTATATGGAACATGTCCTACGAACCAAACACATTTGGAACGTGTTCCAAACCTACTATGATCACAACATTGATTGGTAAAGACTATGAGAAAACATTCTCATCAATTGCAAAGATGACTACAATCACAACATTGATAAGTATAGCTGCTACAAGAAATTGGAGACTCCTCCAACTTGATGTGAAAAATGCATTCCTAAATGGATGGATAAGTGAAGAGGTATACATATTACAACCGCCAAGTTTTGAAAATCCTGATTATAGATCTTATGTTTGCAGACTTAAGAAAGCATTGTATGGATTGAAATAAGCTCCTCACGCTTTGAATTACAAGTTGGTTATATATCTTCAAGATCAAGGGTTCAAACCTAGCGACTCAGACCCTTCTATATTCATCAAAAGGATCACAATGAGGTTATCTATCTATGTGTATATGTAGATGACATAATTGTGACAAGTGATGATCTAAATGGCATTCAAAGGATCAAGAGACATATCCAAGAGGAGTTTAAAATGAGTGATTTAGGTGGGCTCACATTCTTCCTAGGTCTGCATTTCATACACATAGATGAAGGAATGTATTTCACTCAAAGGAGATACATTCAAAGTCTACTTCTTAAGTTCAAAATGGAGAACACATTCAAAGTCTACTTCTTAAGTTCAAAGGAGATACATTCAAAGTTTACTTCTTATATGCTACTCATAGAAGGGAAGACATCTCATATACAGTATGAGTGCTAAGCCGACTTATGCACTCGCCAAGAAGACTATACATGGATGCAACTAACAGAGTACTTAAGTACATCAAAGGTATAATCAATGAAGGTAAATTCTATCCTTAATCTTCAGATTTGGATATCAAAATCTATTTGGATGCAAATTGGGCAGGAGCTACGGATGATAGAAGAAGTACTTCTGGTTACTTAGCATTTGCAGGTTCAAAGCTAGCGTCATGGAGTTCCAAGAAGCAATCAACAATTGCTTTATCCTCAACTAAAGCAGAGTATAGAGGTTTGATCATAGCAACTCAAGAGGCAATATGGGTAAAAGCATTGTCTATAGATTTGGGACTTGTGAGTTCCAAACCTCATATATTTGGAGATAATGTAAGCTCCATGCATCTAGCAGCCAACCCTATTTTCCATGCAAGAACCAAACACATAGAGGTTTATTACCACTTCATCAAGGAGAAGCTCATGGCAAAGGAGAATGACATATCTTTTGTCCCAATCGAAAAGAAAGTAGCAGATATGATGACAAAGGCACTTGCTAGAATAAAACTTTGTAGATTTAAATAAATGACAAGTATTCAACCTATAAGAGAATGAATACTCAAGCATACTTTAGCTTGAGGAGGAGCTATTGGAACATCAAGCTTACACTATGCTTGAAGTGGATTTGATCTACATCAAAAAAGATTTGACTTGCATTATGTCAAATATCCATTGAAGCATTCTTTTACCTATGATCATTTATTGTATTTTTTAAAGTATTTTTTATGGATCATTTATCAATGTAAAAACATAGATCTTTACAGATGTAAAAGGAGAAATCGAGAGCTTAAATTCTAAGAATTTGAGATGGTTGATCTTGACAATCAACGAATCAATCAATCACCTAAAAGTAGATCAAATTAGATCTTCACCTTTCCTAGATTTTAGGAAAGTGAATTGGTTCTCTTCAACAACTAATCTTGCCTTCATTTGAATTCAAAATCCACCTGTAGAAGTCCTGGAACACTTCAAGAGTCTATATAAAGACTTCAAATGACTTCTACATTACATGGAAGCAATATACATACATGTTTGGCCATCATTGTCTTGCTCCTTCATTTCTCTACATCATTTTCTTCAGCAACAATAAACTTGCAGAGGTTGGTGCTCTCTCCATAGAGCTCTAATTTAGATGACTGAGCATTCATTAAAATGATATTAGTGTCTAGTTTATGTACACAAATTTTCAAAGCATTTGATTTAGTAAAGTGGGAAAAATCTCAGTTTTTCTCTCTCAGGGTCTATCTTTATGCATCGGTGAAAGATAGAAGGTACTATTGTTGAGTATCAAGTTCACTCCAAAAGCATATTTTGGTTATTTCTTGTACACTTGTGCATTTTATACACTCAACCCTATGTGTATCACTCCTCCAAAAGGAGTTTTTCCAATTGTAATCATACTAGATGCTATGATCATTTGAAGTTGATTGTTTCATCCAAAATAGCAAGTTTTTTGAGCTAGTTAGTTCGCAGACCTATCTGTTTTATATCAACTCTTTCTCCTTGATGCTCCAAAGTACGTAATGAATTTTATTGCATTTATCACATGCCTATAACATCTATTTGAGTCTCCATAAGCTCAAGGACTGGTCCTGTGATGGTTAACTGGACCAAACTTTATCACTTCGTAACTCACTTCTCTACCTCCTATAAGTTTCTCCAAGTTCTTTCAATGACTCTCCTACCAACCTTATGTCTATATTTATAGATATTCAGAAATCAATTTCTTTCATTATAAATCACTCTTTAAAAGAGAAACTTTACTTAAGAACCAATCTTTCCATACCATTCTTTTGTAGATTGATTCTACACCATCCTCTATGTCAGAAGATGCCAATTAGAAAGAACAATCCACAATACTCAAGCTCACAAAGCTTTTGGGCAAAACCTTACTCTCGAAGGACTTGAATTGAAGATCTCCTCCTTACCCTCCTTAAGACTTAGCGAGTAGGCTAACTGGATTCCTTGTTTTAGAGATCATATGAACCTATTCTTAAGTCTATATTTGAGATATTTGGTCAAATATATGAGTGACCAAAGGGTGTTAATTTCAACCGCACACTTAGATCATAGACTTTAATTTATAACAATATGTGCCAAATTATGTTATCTTTTATACTAATAGATATCCATAACATTATCTCATGTGCTTCTTGATTCCACTCTTTATATGCTCTTAATTGGTCTGCTATCTGATTCCTTTGTACAAACTATGGAGGGTTTTCATGGTCTCCCTTGACATATTTCCTACCTTTTCCATCACGAAATTCATCATTCTGATTCTCCAAGCATGAAAGTTGTTCTTGTCCAACTTATCACTTACAAGTTGCCTCATTCTATAAGCATTTTTTGTTTATTCAACAATTTACAATACTGCAAAAACACTTTTTTCTCCTAAATGCCCATCTTGCGAGCTTGAAAGGGAGGTCGTAATGGCTTCTCACACCAAATTTTATAGCAACCTGAGATCATTTGTGAAGCATACTCTTCAGTGTCGGCCTTCTTCACGAGCTCTCTATAGCCACATTGGCTCTCTCACCATGTCAAGAGAAAGAGATTTCTCACATACTCGCACATACAAGGAGACAAGCATGCAAAAATTTAGGCAAGAAAGAATAAACTTCTTCTACTTCTTCCATACCATAATGAGAATATACATGAATGAACTAATACAATAATAGAACCATAACAATATATAAAGAGAAATAAATAAAGAAAATCCTAATGTTTGTGAATGAATGAGTTGGAAAGAAACAAATATACTCTCACTCTTGATAGATAAATTTGGTAAAGCTCACTAAAAGCATCCCTGACATATAGCGATATAAACATTATACATTTTAGAGAAAGGAAAGTGGTACATGCCATCCTCGATCATCACATGTGAAGCTTGATATATAAACCAGTGGCATAGAAATTATTACATTGTCTTGAATAATCCTTAGCACATAAGAATGATGTAAACTTTCAATAATACACAAAGATGGATCAATTTTATCTTTGTACCATTTCCCATAACTTTAAATGGGTACAAAGAAAGAAATGGTAACATGAAATATACAGGGATAATCTAAGTGTTTGTAGTCACTTGCAAACACAAAAAGATGGGTGCCGAATAAAATCCTATTTTTTCATTTGGACCATGAAGAATGAAGTCTTATTCGTCATGAACTCATGAAGCAATTAATTATTTCACGAGCTAAGGAAGCACAAAGGAAAAGATACATAGAAGCTATTAAATATTGTAGCACTCTAAAATATGATATATTTGACCTTCAATAATAATATAAAATATAGACTTAGACTTTTTTTCACATACTAAGAATGGAAAGTACCAATGCAATATAATTGACCTTCAGATAGGTTGACTTAGTTCTAGTAGATGTATTATGCATCATGACTCAACACCCTTGATTGCAATTGACTAGGCCTTGAAAATGACAAGTATATAAATATTATGATGCCCTTGATCATAAGCTTTGATTTCGAGTATTTATCAATGAGTATAGAACTTAGACAATGTAGTAATATTATTCACAAGATTCAAAGTCTATAAACATGGTTCCGTGTCATAGGTACCATTATGGATAGCATATGCTCCTCACTAATAATCAATGTCTATATTGATTCCCTTGTCCATTTCATCAAAAGTGGTAGCTTTCATAAGCATGTTTCAAATGTGAATTTCAATGGGACATAGTGGAGCCGTGTTATTGGTATTGATATATTTAGGTAGTGATATGTGTGAAGAACACACTAGAACTGTTGGGGTACTTTTTTTCCTCTTTAGGAGGTTTTTCTCCCCCAACTTGTATATATGCATATAACCAAATAGATAAATTATCTTTGTACATTCTCTTGGTAATACATTCAGTATTGTGTATTGTGCTCTAAGATTCTTCTTCTTTCTTGTGCTATTCGCATGCTTCCATAAACCTCAAACTCCAACAATTCGTATGAGGGCAAGTCGCTGCTTCATCTAGGATGTCATCGATACCCCTCCGCTCACAGTTTCAAAATCATATGAAATTTGGTGAGCATACTTAGGGTGATTAGGAGTTCAAAATAGCTTCCTTATGTGGTGTTAAAACCATGCTTTGAGCTCATTTTGGCCTTCGAATGCACTATCACAGTGCTTATGCAGGTAATTTTATCTTTTTATGCCAAAGATACATACAAGTTTTGATTCCCTAGTATAAGCACCCTAGTAGAACTCGATGAGGTAGTTTTGTTCAACTTTTTGAGATACAGTCACTTTTTTGCATCAAGGTATTTGTTCAGTGGCCATGGTTGAAAGTAGTGATGTATTCCATAGATTGGCTGTTGAGGATCAAGCTTTCTTGTAGATCAAGCTTTCTTGGCTAGTCAGAAGGGCAAAGGTACATGGAGTTCTACTAGTAAGTAGAAATCTATTAATTCTGCACAATATTCAAAGAAGGATGATAGAGATGAGAAGAAAACAAAAAAGTAGAAATTGTTTTGCAAATATTATAAAGGAAATGATCATGTCATAAGGAGTTGCCCAAAACTGGCTGCAAAAGAGGAAAAAAAGAAAAAGGTTGCAATGGTTGTTGCAGAGGCCTCTACACCCAAAATAGAGTTTGCTAAACTTGTGTAGAATGAAGAACGGGCATTTACTACTGTTTGCAATTAAGACTTGTCTTCACATGAATAGTGTATGTCTGCATTAGACTTAGATGTTTGGTATTTTGATAGTGGGTAACCAACCATATTACCTTGTAGCGTAGTTTGTTCACTTCACTTAAGCTTATCCTAGAGAGAATAATATCACATGCACCCAAGAACTCCTCTTATCCCATCATAGGAGTTGATAAGATCATTCTGACTATTGTTGATGGTAGTTCTTTTACATTGTCGAATGCTTTATTTGTGTCAGGGATCAAGAAAAATATGTTATCAGTTTCAACATTAGACAAGATGGGTTTCGTTGTGAAATTTGTTGATGACAAATATGCAGTTCATGATTTATCAAATGGTGATGTCATTATTGCTTCTGGCATTTTATATCGTGGGTTGTATAAGCTCATAGACTACGAAAAAATTATGAATGATTTAATATGTGCAATACATGATTCTCAAGATATGTCAAATGCAAAGCTTTCACATGCACACTTTGGTCATGTGAATTTTGCTAGTTTGCTATACCTACAAAAATCTGAAATGGTGTCCTCTCTATCCAAACTTGAGTCACCTAGTAAACATGTTTGTGAAGGAAATATTTTGGGAAAAATGAAGTGTTCCTCGTTCCTGAAAGATGGTTCAATTCGAGCTATTCAAGCACTGCAATTTATTCATAGTGATGTCTATGGTCCTATGCAGATACCTTTTGGGAATTATCTTTACTTCGTGACTTTCATTTATGATTTTTCCATGCATGCATGAGTATATCCATTGAAATCAAAGTCCAAAGTATTTATGTGCTTCAAATAGTTTCTCGTTTTGCAGGTTAGAAATCTATTAGTATGTTAATAGGACACCCTCCGTTCTGGTCAAAGAGAGGAATATATATCTTCTAATTTTAATGCATTTTTTGTTGAACGTGGGATAAAACATCAATGTTTTGCCCTATATACCTCAATAGAATGGAGTCGCAGAAACAAAGAACAAGTCACTCATGGAGATGGCGAGTTGTATGGTCAAGAGTTAAGCTTTACCACATAGTTTATGGCTTGAGGTTGCTATGTGTGCAACATATGTACTTAACAGGTGTTCCACTAAAGCATTGTAGCCTATCACTCCATATGAGGCTTGGCATGGTCGCAAGCCATCTGTTTCACCTTCATGCCTTTGCATTAGTGCCTGAATAACACAAGAAATTGGATGATAAACTAGTGAAATGTATTTTTGTTGGGTATAGTCTTGTCTCTTGGCAAGAAGGCCATCAGCACTAATTGGGTATGCAAGCCAAAGCATAAGCTTGATGGACGTATAAGGCTAGGCTTATTGCAAAGGATTATGATCAAAAAAGAGGCATTGATTTTGATAGGACCTCTGCTCCTACATGCCGAATGACTACTTTTCATAGCATCTGTGCACTTGCAGCTCATCATGGTTGGAACATACATCAGTTCGATATTAAAAGTGCATTTTTTAATGGTGACTTGGATGAAGAAGTGTATGTTTCAAGCCCCATGGTTTTGTGTGAAAAGGGCATGAAAAAAAAGTGTAGAGGTTGAAAACCACATTATATGGTTTGAAGCAAGCACCATGTGCTTCGTATGAAAAGATACATGTGTACTTGATTGCACATGGTTTTGAGAATAGTCCAACTAAGAACACCTTATATGCTAAGCATGTAAATGATATGCTTCTGATCATTGTCGTCTATGTTGATGACATGTTGCTCACTTGTCCTCATGAGAAGCATATTGTTGATTTTAATGCTCATTTGCATGCCTCATTTGAGATATAAGATTTGAGGCATTTGCATCATTAGACTTTATTCAAGTTGATGTCGGAATAGATTTGTGTCAAACAAAATATACTGATACATTATTGCAGCATTTTGGCCTTGAAGACTGCAAACATCTTACCACTACTATGGAAACAAGTTTACGGTTGAGTCTTCATTATGTTGGAGAAGCATTTGATGTTCTCTATCAGCAGGCCATTGGATGCTTGATTTACTTAAGCATCACTTGGCCAGATGTTTAGTTTGTTTTGGGGATCACTACCACTAGATTTACATGCTTTCTTTTATGCTAATTGGATTGGTTGCTATAACACTCGTGTGTGCACTAGTGGTTTTTACTTAATGCTTGGTAGCTCATCCATATCTTGTTTGAGCAAAAAGTAGCCTACTGCGGTCACCTCTAGTTGTGAGGTTGAGTATGTTAGATATGCTCAATACTCCACCCTCATCTGACCACAAATGATCCATGGTGCTCTAAGTTGTAAGGCCCCCATTATGAGGAGAAGCCATTATGAGAGCCCGGACATTTGTGGAACCCTAACTTCCAAGCTATATGAGGTCTATATGTGACCATTGATGGTTGTAGATGATCTTTGTGAGCCTAGCCGTTAGGTTAGGTAGGGCATAAACTTCCAGGCCATTGGGTTGTCATTTAAGGTGAAAATAAAAGCCCTGTGGCATCGCATGGTTTTTCCATAGAACCTTAATGGGGGGAGTGCAGAGGAGGGCTTGCCCCCTTTTGTGGGGTCCGGGGGGCCTATCCCCTCGGCCCGTAGGGCCGAGACGATAGGACTTCTAGTCATGGAGATATTGTCGAATCATATATTTTACCGACTATTTTGTATCTCCCGACTACGTTTATCTATACCGAACCGCCTTGTAAAAGCTATATAAGCACGACCCAGGTTGAGCTTTACATAACATTGCGCACTAGTAAGCCCTTCATCTAGAGTCTATCTAGATCGCCATCTAAGCTCCACAGTGGGAGCGCACGGATGGACAGCACCATCATTGTAACTGCATTACGCTCGGCAATCTGAGAATTTGAGTTCCTTATCTCTCAGTCTCCGTCTATCTTTGTCTGTGTTTTTCTTTCAACTCTGTCTATAGATCTATTCTGCTGTGCTGTTATTTTCTTACATGGTATCAGAGCTCAGGAGGCTCTGAGTGGTGCAGAAGTAGAAACGCAGAGGTTGCAGAGATTTGAAGAACAAAAGAGAGAAGATGTCAAGTGGTGCGTCATCATCTACGACTTGGGGCCAAGGTGGTTCATCAACAGGAGTAGGTGGCGCACAAGTAGGAGCAGCAATGATGCCGGTCTTCCCAACGTTGCGGATACGGCCACCAGCCTTCACAGAAGGTAAACTTGATGGTACGAACTACACCTTGTGGAAGTTCAAAATCACTTCTATTCTTGATTCGTATGAGCTTTTGGAGACTGTTCTTGGGACTGATCATGAGCCCCAAGAAAGACCTGATCCAAATAATCTTGGTCGAATGATTCCTCCTGATGCCGATCTTCTACGTGTTTGGAAATGTAGAAATGCAGATGCACTCTGTGCTCTTGTTACAAGTACTTCTTATAGTGTTCTGACTCTCATTCAGCATACCACGAAAGCATGTGAAGCATGGAACATATTGAGAAATCAATATGAAACTCGTAATCAAACACAGATTCAGAACTTGGAGAATCAGCTTGCAGCAGAACGATTTGCTGATGGGGAGACTGCAGATGTGTTTATCACTCGCATAAAGAATCTACGAGATCAAATGGCGGGAGCAAGTGTTCAAAAGTCAAGTGAGGAGCTAGCTCGACGTTATCTTCGAATCTGTCCACCTAAGTTTGATGGTTTGGTAACTGCTCTTAACACTCAAATCAGACCTCAACCACTAACTTTTGAAGAATTCAGTGCCTTACTCATGGAGGAGGAGCTACGGCTCAAGGCAAGGAGTGGTGGTAGCAAAGGAGATGCTGCATTCAAAGCAAATGCCAAAGGAGGCAAAACAGTCTCTTCAAAAGATGGAGACAAAAAGAAGAACGACAAAAAGAAGTTCAAGGGAGAGTGTTTCCATTGCAAGAAGAAGGGACAAAGAATCCAAGACTGTCGCATCAAAAAGGCAGAAGAGAAGAGTGGCTCTTCAAAAGGTGGCAAGGGCAAGGAGTCTGCCAACACAGTAGAAACAGAGCTTGAGTTATTTGTTACGATAGAGGAGGTGTGCTCCTCGGCTGAAGATTCAGAAACAAATGACTCATGGGTGTTGGACAGTGGTGCATCTCGTCACATGACGAGTAGAAAAGACCTTTACAGTTCCTTATAGCCTCTAAAGGAACCCATCACAATAAAGGTAGGGAACAATGCAAGATGTCCTGCAGAGGACGAAGGTACGGTTTCTTTCATTAACTCTAATGGTGATATCAGAAAGCTTTCAAATGTGCTATAGGTTCCACAAATAAAACGAAATCTACTTTCAGTAGCTTCTATAACTGATCAAGGTCACCAAGTATCTTTCAATAAGACAGGAGCTAAGATTATGGATGGTAACAACATCGTTGGGACTGACATAAGGAGGAACAACATGTATGAGTTGTGTGCTCTTACAGCCACTACAAACGTGGGCACAAGTAAGCTATGGCATGAGAGATTCGGCCACATTGGATACCCTGTACTGAAGGAGATGCATCGCAGAGGTATGGTTGCACACCTACCATCGATTGCAGAAATGAAGGAACCATGTGAAGCTTGCATAATGGACAAGCAACAGAGGAAGGCGTTTCCACAAGAAAGCAAGAAGAGGGCAAGCTATCCTCTAGAGTTGGTGCATGCTGACTTGTGCGAAAAAATGCCTACACAGGCCTTGGGCGGATCTTCCTACTTCATGTTACTTTTCGACGACTATAGCAAATGTGAGTGTACTTCCTTCGTGATAAGGCTCAAGCTTTTGGTAACTTTAAAGAATGGCTTCAGCTTGTTGAAACTGAAACAGGGAAGAAGATGAAGAAATTCAGGACAGACGGTGGTGGTGAGTTCAACCCACTGTGGCACATAGTCCTCAACAGAATGGTGTTGCAGAACATCGGAATCGAACCATCATGGAGATGGCAAGGTGCATGTTGAAAGGAAAGGGTCTTCCTAATCAGTTTTGGGCAGAGGTTATCAACATTGTTGTCTACATCTTGAATCGAAGCTACACCAAGGCACTTGATGGAAAGACTCCACAAGAAGCCTACACTGGTAAAAAGCCTTTTGTCTCCCATTTCAAGGTATTTGGAAGTGAATGTTATGTACATGTTCCAGATAGAGAAAGAAACAAGCTTCAACCAAAAAGCGTCAAATGTATCTTCCTAGGGTACAATGAAGATAAGAAGGCTTATAAGCTTTATGACCCTGAGGCTAAGAAGATCATGGCGAGTTGTGATGTGGTGTTTAAGGAGGAGCAGCCACATGCAGTGGAGGAGGAAAAGAGAGCTTCCACTTTATCATCAAGCGAAGGGGCAGTCCACTATGAACCTGGCCCAAGAGCTATCCTTCTACACAAGAGAAGGAAGCATCATCTTCAAATGATGAGTCTGAAAGTCACCAACCTGTTGACACCCAAGTGGAAAAGCCATTGCCACGTTGGGTGAGGCAACTCTATGATTCTGCAAACCCCATCCCAGAGTCACTAGAGCAGGTTGCAGATGGACCGAGGCAATCACAGAGAATAGAGGAACAGAGACGGGCAAGCGCCCATATTGTAAACACAGCCTGAATTGGAGGGTTGCCATGCAAACAAAATACAACAATATCATAAAGAATGGAACTTGGGAGCTAGTGGATTGACCCCCTAAGCGTAAAGTCATTGGCACCAAGTGGGTTTGGAAGCTAAAATACAAGGCTGATGGTACTCTGGAAAAATATAAAGCAAGACTTGTTGCACAGGGCTACTCACAAGTTGAAGGTATTGACTTTTGTGAATCATTTGCCCCGACTGCAACAATGACTACTATCCAAGTAGTACTAGCTGTGGCTGCACATAAGCATTGGCCAGTCTATCACATGGATGTTAAATCAACGTTCCTGAATGGAGACCTCAAGGAGGAGGTATATGTGTCTCAGCCACCAGGGTTTAAGGCTCCCCATTCAGAGAACAAGGTATGTAAGCCCCTAGAGCATGGTACCAACGGATAGATAAGGATCTCTTTGATCTAGGGTTCAAAAGATGTGCTTCTGATGCTAACTTGTATGTTCTAAAGAAAGGAGGGAAGACAGTTGTGCTTGTACTCTATGTAGATGACCTTGTGATTACAAGAAATGATGATACTCTTCTTCAACAAACAAAAGATGCCTTGAGTTCAGAATTTGAAATGACAGACTTGGGCTTAATGCATTATTGCTTAGGTCTTGAAGTTTGGCAGGAACCAGGGAAGATTTTCATCTCTCAACAAAAGTATGCAAGGCAGATATTGAAGGCATTCGACATGGAGGATTGCAAGGAAATTTCTACACCTATGGAGGTCAACACAAAATTATCTATTGAAGGTACCTCACCTCCAATGGATATTGGAAGATACAAGAAATTAGTTGGAAGTCTCATCTACTTGTGCAATAGCAGACCAGACATCTCTTATGTTGTTGGAGTAGTAAGCAAGTTCTCTAATAAGCCTTGCCAAACTCATTGGAAGGCAAGCATGCGGATACTCAGGTATGTGAAAGGAACCACTGATTATGGTATTCTTTATGAAGAAGGATCATCTCTAGTCGGATATTGTGACTCAGATTGGGCAGGAGATATTGATACCAAAAAATCAGTTTCTGGATATTGCTTTTCTTTAGGATCAGGGATTTTCTCTTGGATCAGTAAGAAGCAACCGACTGTAGCATTATCTTCTACTGAAGCTGAGTACAAAGCTGCATGCGTTTCAGCATGTGAAGCAGTATGGTTGAGGAGGATCCTATGGCACATAGGAATACAAGGACAGGAGGCTACAAAGTTGAAGTGTGACAACCAAAGTTGCATGGCCATCGCCAAAAATCATGTTTTCCATGCACGTACCAAGCACATAGAAATCTAGTATCACTATGTGCGTGAGTTGATTGAGGACGGGATCATGGAGATAACCTATTGCCCCACTGAAGAAAATGGAGCAGACATCTTCACCAAGGCTCTTGGGAGAGAGCAACTTCTTCGACATTTTCCAAAGCTTGGGATTGGACCAAGGAGGTAGTTCACCATCGAGTGGACATTGAGGGGGGGTGTTAGCAGGGGGGGTGTTAGATATGCTCAATACTCCACCCTCATGTGACCATAAATGATCCATGGTGCTCTAAGTTGTAAGGCCCCCATTATGAGGAGAAGCCATTATGAGAGCCCGGAAATTTGTGGAACCCTAACTTCCAAGTTAAATGAGGTCTATATGTGACCATTGATGGTTGTAGATGATCTTTGTGAGCCTAGCCATTAGCTTAGGTAGGGCATAAACTTCCAGGCCATTGGGTTGCCATTTAAGGTGAAAATAAAGGCCCTGTGGCATCGCGCAGTTTCCCCATAGAACCTTATTGGGGGGAGTGCAAAGGGGGGCTTGCCCCCTTTTGCGAGGTCCGGGGGGCCTATCCCCCCGGCCCGTAGGGCCGAGACGGTAGGACTTCTGGTCGTGGAGATATTGTTGGATCATATATTTTACCAACTATTTTGTATCTCCCGACTACGTTTATCTATACTGAACCGACTTGTAAAAGCTATATAAGCACGGCCAAGGTTGAGCTTTACATAGCATTGCGCACTAGTAAGCCCTTCATCTAGAGTCTGTCTAGCTCGCCATCTAAGCTCCACAGTGGGAGCGCACGGGTGGACAGCACCATCATTGTGATTGTATTATGCTCGGCAATCTGAGAATTTGAGATAGCTTTCACAGTGACTATTGAGTGTGTGTGGCTCAGATGCCTTATGGTTGATTTGGGTGTTGATCAGTTTTCTATCACCACCATCTTCACTGACAGTCAGACTGCATTGGCAATTGTGAGGAACCCAGTGTTCCATGCTCGCACTAAGCACATTGAGGTGCACTATCATTATGTCAAGAAGAGGTTCTCTGTTGGAGAGATTGGTTTGGCATATGTGTCCACACAAGAGAACATTGCAAACCTTTTCACAAAGACTCTGCCTAGGGAGAAGTTTGAAGCTTTTCGCAAAGATTTGGGCTTACTTTCTTTTGTGGGTTGATTACACATAGCTTGGCACTTCCTTATACATGAGTGCCAGCTCCTCATTCATCACATCACTCCCATAGGGGATTTATTGATATTTTTAGGTAATGATGTGTTTGAACACACTAAGACCACTGGGACACTTTTTTTTCCTCTTTAAGAGGTTTTTCCCCCGCTTGAATATATAGCTTTAACCGTAACAAATAAATTATCTTTGTATATTCTCTTAGCAATACACTTAGTAGTGTGTTGTGCTCCAAGCTTCTTCTTCTTCCTTGTGTTGTCTGCGTGCTTCTATAGACGTCAAACTCCAGCACTTGGTAAATAGGTTATATATTTGGAAACATAACCACTATTCATTTATGCAATGGATCAACTTCAATGACTAACTATGAAAGATTTTTCTATCCTCATGGCTTATCTTGTATGATTCGTAACTATGAATGGATAAGAATTATTATTATGAAATTATTATTAGTAGGAAACAAGGGAAGAAGTTAAGATATCTTGATCGAGAGCTTATGTATTGACAACTTATCCCCATGGACCTAAATGTTTGAGAAGTATCCTAATTGATGGACTTTGTTCTCCGTAGGTTTCTTCAATTTGTTTTTCTCCATAATAGCTTCTTTTGTGAAAACTTAGCAAGAGAGAATAAAACATTTTCACATAAATATTTTCATAAAGATTAAAGTAATATGCATCGTTATGCAAATTTCTCTTCCTAAATACTTTTATATGCATATGTATATGAAAATGAAGAACTGATGGAGATGAAAACATAGCACGATTTATTTATTTGTTCATAATTGTTATTTATTTGTTCATAATTGATATTCAAAGCATAGTAATTAAATTATTTTTTCAAACGAAATGTAATTTAGGAATTATAAACATTTAATAATGAAAAAACTTATTTGATTACGATTCACATGCATTCTTGTTATTTATGGAATTTTTGTTTAGTATGAATCCCTTTTTAATTTATATTGTGTTGATTAACCCTATGAAGACACATATCACTCGAAGCTCATAAGAAACAACAATCTCAAATTGAATTCATTTCAGCTCTGTAGTTTTTTTATTAAAATATGAAAAGAGTTGCCATGAATTGAATGTGAGAGAAGCCACGACCCGGAATATGAATCTTGTAGATTCTTGTAGTGAGAGAGAAAAGATAGTTGGTTTGCTAGAACATATAGATATATGTTTGTTAATAGTGTTACAACAAGAAGTGGATAGCTTGCATGTGTGTCAAGATGGATGCAAAATCATTATGAAGCTTGATGTGGATGCCATGGTTGATAATACTGGAGACATATTCTAGGTAATGGACTGAAATTTCTTCTTACATGCTTAGTGTAAAAATACATTGAATTGACTCCTCATGATTGTTCCACTTCTAATTGATTTAATACTTTATGCTCTTACAATTATAATAGGATGGTAAATAAAGATCTAGTTATTAATATCAAGCATACAATCTTTTTAATAATAGATTCAATATATATTGAGAAGAAGTGTCCAACTATATGTGGACAAGATTTTTGGGGAGCAAGGTTTCATGGATTTTATACTTACATGAACTCGTGATATAACTTTGTGAAGTTAAGTATATGGTTTCTCGTAGTAATAGTAGGAAAAAAATACTAATTTGTTATAACTTGTTCTTCAATTTCAATGTGTTGAAGCATAAGTAGGATTGTCTGGCTATCTTGATTTGTAACAAATTATCATGAAAAAGCTTGCATATGCATCCACTTTAAACAAGGGAGCAATTTATCCCATTTTTATCATTTTCTCTTGTTTCGCCAAAAGCCCTCATATTTTGTATATGCTTAATCTCTCGTGAATAAATGTAAGAAAATAAAGTAAGAATCATCTTTATTTCTCTAACAATGTATACGTGTAGAGATTTTTTCTCTCTAACTTATCTCTCATAGACCTCCCTCTGTAGTTATTTCTCACGTTATGTCATAGCAAATGATTATAAGGGTAAAAGAATGCATTAATGGCCTCTTCCTAGCCACTCTTGATGGCCTAGCTGACAAATACTTCAATCAGCTCAAAGAGGAACACTTCTTCTCATGGGACAAAATGTATTTGAGTCTTTAAGGATGAATCTAAGCATGCATTTTATGCATGTATGCAGGGATGTAGTTTTATATATGCATGCATGTATTCATCCATGTGCAAAATGCATGCATATATAGTGATTACATGTATAGTGATTACATATATAGTGATTACATGTATAGTGATTACATGTATAGTGATAACATGTATAGTGATTATGTTGATATATGTCCAAAACACCTTTAGTGAGCTTTACTAGATTTATCTACCTAGACTAATGGCACATTTGTTTCTTACCAACTCACTTATTCGCAGACATTAGGTTTTTCTTTATGTATTTCTTTATATATTGCATTGGTTGTATTGTTTTATTAGGTCATTCTTGTATATTCTCTTTATGCAATAGAAGAAGTAGAAGAAGATCATTCTTCCTTGCATCAATCAATGTGTGCTCCCCTCTTTGTGTGTGAGAGTGTGTGAGAGCTCTCTTCCTTATCTCCTTTCTCTTGAGATGTATGTGTCTCCCCTCTTTGTGCGTGAGAGCGTGTGAGAACTCTGTTCCTTATCTCATTTCTCTTGAGATGTATATGTCTATAGATGCTAGATTCAAATGCATGGTTTCATATATATGCATGTTTTTCATGTATGTATGCATGTACATAATATGTTCAATGTGCTTGCATATATGTATGTATGTATGTATACATTTGTTCAATGTGCATGCATATATGTATGTATGTATATATGTATACATTTGTCCAATGTGCATGCATATATGTATGTATGTATTGATATGTAGGACCAATGGATCATGAAACATGACATATGACATGGATTTGGCAACTGGTTTGACTAATGTGTAAGATATGTTTATCATCTATCATGTCTATGATACATACGGGGATTTAGTAATCTTTTGAAAGATATGTCTATATTCCCATGTCTATGGTATGTAAGTAAATTTAGTATTGTAAAATAGTATGCTAGGCCTAAAATTGATAGACATTTTGCTTGTCAAAAAATGGGCATTCTTTTGAAACTTCCTATCAAATGGCAGGTTGAGATTGATAATGCTCCTATCATTTTGTATACATCTATATGTAGATTACATGACCATGTCCTCTATAGACATCGAAATTTCTTACATGAAAGATAGAAGCAAAATTTTACTTGTCATATGATAGTTGGTCCATCAAATTTAGGCCCTGATAGTGTGTATGTGTTAAAGGCTAAGCTCTATTATTAATGAAAAAACTTCAAAGAAGCTCAGTTTTGCTAGTTGTGAAGCCGAGGTTGAATGTCAAATTTAAGCCCTGCCTGTTTCTATTATTACTGAAAAAGCTTGAAAGAGGCTCAATTTTCATGCTCGTGAAGCTCAAGGATGGAGCCAGAATAATGCATTTTTTCTATGTTCAATAGGTTTACGTAGTGGAATTTGGTCGTCCTAATCTCCATAGGATGTTGTACTACAGCGGAGAGGCTCGAGATGGAAAATCGAGATTCGGGAATCGATACTGTGCTCCGTAAATACGCCCACGTCCACCGTACATGCACAATAGGCATGCGCACTCAATTGACGCCGTAATAGTGTCAAACGAGACTGTCATGCTCCCTCCCAAGAGGGACACTTCCGCGGATGCATCACAGACTCACAGACTACAATGACCAATACCGCATTAAAACGCAAGTCATGGCAGCACTTGCTACGTATAGGCTCGTGTACGTTCACTTTGCCAGTCCAGCAGCGGAAAGGAAGTAATATGTCAGCAGCGGAAAGGAAGTAATATGTCATCGAGCGCAAAGCGACCGACACAGCGAAGAATGAAAAGACAACGGCAAGTGATGCACCTATACGTGGAAAAGTACTAAATATAATTGAATATGCCGTAGACAATCTAAATCATGCTGTCGACACTCAATAGAGAGAGCCTCGGGGAGGTCTCTAAACTGTCCCAGACTTCAGTATATCTGTATTTTTCTTAAGAAATACATTGCAAAATGTCCCTGCTCAAGAGCATAGGCGCAAATGGCGGGTATAGCCCTGCTACGTGGATCCCACTTCGAGTCGTGACTCGTAAATTGGCTCGATTCGAACACGCTCAAGTCGTACGATCTTGCTACGGTTGGTTGCACAAATTATAAGTCTAGTCTGCCGACTGATACTCCGAACCAGACCTCTTCTCCTTTCTTTGAGACAGAGGTCACCTGCGATGGTCCCTCACTTACAGAGAAAGAGAGAGAGAGAGAGAGAGAGAGAGAGAAACAGAGCAAGAGATATTAACGTACTGTTAAGTTTACACTAACACATTGAGCATTTACCAAGTGATAGAGAAGCAATACTGTGGATGGAAGAAGCACAACAATTGAATTCATCTCCCTGGTTCATAAATACTTTAGTGCATCATACAGACATGTACCATTAAAGACTAAACAATAGCTATGAGATCAAGTACAAGGTACAGAATACACAATCAGAGAGTTGTTTAGTGCATGCTTTCAATCTATCTGTTCGGTTCAAGCAATCCAACTCCATTAACCAAACTTTCAGCTTTGGGAATCCTAATTTCCTTGTTGAATCCCTGATCCTCATTTACTTATGGAAGCTTTTAATTTGTAAGAGTAAACACAAGAGTAAATACTATGTTTAGAATCAATAACTGTTTCCCATTTTCCTTCACCAGATGAAAAGTCACTTCTCACACAGTAAGCTAACTGATGATATTCGACCAAATGGATGACAAAGCCAACTCATGATTTTCAACTGAATTAATGAAAAGTTTAACTCTCAACGGGTCTATTAAAATGTGTGAAGGGTTTAAAGCTTGTATAAATGCGCCCTTTCGTATCTTGCTTCTCAGCTTATAGCGGTCTCCTTTTCGTGTGTCGAGTTAATCTTATTGTAATGCAAATCCTAGCATAATGACTTTGAGATACAATAAAATGATCAACAAAAGAAAAGAGGAGACCGAAGCAAAATGCTTTTCGTGGGTGGGTGTGTGTGTGTGAGAGAGAGAGAGAGAGAGAAAGAGAGAAAAGCATACCTGTGATTGGGGAGACTGGAAATAGGAGGAAGAAGGCCATCGTTACCGTCATCATCAGTTTTGAAGTACAGAGATGCAACTGTTGATTGCGTCCGCGCCAGGCGGAGCCTCTGATGCAGATACAAGGGGATATCGCAGCTGAAGTGTACTTCGCTGAAGAGCACGCAGCCTCCGCCGAAGATCGCGAAGGTGAAAAGGAAGCTCCTGACGAACATGAAGCCGCCAACGCAGCTGTCACAGGTTCCATTTCTTTGTCACAACCGTCACGCAAATGCTGCTTATTAGTTACAGCTCTCTCTCTCTCTCCTGTGCTACTATATAGCTAGCTGGAGGGGCGGGCCTGTAATATGTATGTCTATTTTTCTCTCACAGATAGACCAGGGCGCGCACACCCACACAGGCAGACTCCTGTAAGTGAACCTCTCGCACCCTATGTAGCCGGCTTGCATGTGTCTATCTGTATCTCCTCTCTAGACTGTCTATTCATCGTCAATTGGGCTTTAGAAGTTCCACAGTTCCACTCCTTTTCATCTCCGGTCTTCATCGTGAACTACAACAAAATGCGGGCTGCACGCGTGAATGACTTAGTAGTTGGCTACAAAAGACCTCTCTCTCTCTCTCCAGCAACATTGAGTTAGTCACTAGTTGCCTCATGAGCTTTGCGGTGTGGCTATACTCTCTCTTCCACACATGTACGCAGAACGCCCGTAACTAGCTTTGGCTACCTTGAATGGGTCAGGTTCCATGCATCTGTTTCTGTCTCTCTCCGCCCATTTGCCATTGCTTGCCTCTTCCGAGCTCTACCCCTCTCCTGCCAGCACTCTTCGTCGTGCGCACTTAATTTGACGTCCACACATGTGATAACACTATGATTCTATGAATACCCACATCAGAAGAATCAAAATGTGTGTGCGTGTGCGATAGAGAGAGAGAGTGAAAATGTGTGTGTGCGCGCGCGAGAGAGAGAGAGGGAGAGGGAGCAAGCAAGGAGCGGCGAGGTCAGCTGTATTCAAAATGTAGTTCACCTGCACAGAGTCTAACATGACATACTCTCGAATGTACACCGTCCACTCTGTAGGGGTCCTAGATTTCATTTATTTGTATAAATATTTGTTCATTTCCTTGTTTTTCGTTTCTTTCTTTCAGTTAAAGATTTTTTATTAATTAATTATATGTATGTGTACGTATGTTGTTTGTATTTGTGTCTGAAAAAATGAAAACCATGTTAAAAACAGAAAATTGAAATTTGTTTGAAAATCCATAGAGCATATGCGAGTGAGGCAAAGTTACTTTTTTTTTTTTTTGAAAGAACCAGGAAAATTTATATTAATGGTGGACGTACAAAGAGTGCCTTGGGCAGGAGACACCCACTTCAAGGACTTAGTTACAGATCATAATACATGCCAATTCTTTTACAAGAATACTGAGCAGCTAAGAGATTCTCCCACCTTGATGGCAGATTTTCAGCGAGAACCTTGTACACATCAACACTATGATAGGGGGCATATGTGATATTCTTAATACAAGCCAAGGAGGCCTTTTTTAGTTTTTCGGGAAGGGAAATGAAGTAGTTTCTCCTTCTTTTGCCAAACATGGCTTCATTCCTACTGAGCCAGATGTACCAAAGAATGTGGCCCCTCCAGATATTCCACAACAGAATGTCCAAATTCCTGCAGCAACCAAGAATCACCTCCATTTTGCTCAGTTGGGGGAAATCATTAACTTGTAAATATTTTTCCACAGGAGACTAGAACTTTTTGGCATGTTGACATTCAAAAAAGAGGTGTGAAACATCCTCCACAAGGCCAGAAAATATACAGGTCCCACCATTAGTATAAACTTTCCTGACTTTGCGTCCAATCCAGAGGCCATGGTGCAGCATCAGCCATTGAAGAAAGGAATGTTTGCTGCAGTCTGGGAAAGCCCACAAAGCTTTGAATCTGTAGGTCCATTGATGAGGAGACCAATTAACTTGCCACCTGGTATTAAGCTTGTTCAGAATTTGAGCAACAGATCCCTTGTCCTTCTTGAATTGCTTGAAAATGATAGCAGCAATGTCCAACAGGGCCACCTTTTTCCTGTGCCAACTGTCAATCTTTTCCAGCAAAAGATTTTTGTGATTGTGGACCACCTGTAAGCAAGACATAGACAAGTCAGTGACAGAAATGACATCTTGAACATTCCTTACCATGCCATCACACATAAAATTGTTCCAGGTAGTGATTCCAGCTTTGTGGCATTTGTGCTTCTTGATAGCCAGACTTTTTTTGTTACAGAAGGCCAACCAGCCCAACCAGGGAGATTCCTGCATATAGAAATGAAGAGAACAAAAAAAATCTTTAGGGGGGTTAAAGGATTGCTTAGCTTTGAACCAGGCCTTCCACATCCTGCACACCAAGGGGCTACCAAAAGGGGTGATAGGATGAGGAGAAATTAAAATGTCCCATAAGTTGATATTTTTCCAAGCTCTGTAATCAGACAGACAGAATCTAGCAGTGTTCCTTTTAAGGAGACAAGCCCACACATCATTGCAATTAATACATCTCAAAATCCATTTAGCAGCCAAGTTATCAGCCATCTTAACAGGATTCAGAATACCCAAACCTCCTTGATACTTAGGTAAACAACAGATTTTCCAGGCCACCTTAGGGATTTTCTTTTGGCCAGACTTGCTACCCCATAAGAAGTTTCTAGCCAGACAGATAACCTGTTCAAGTTGTTTGCTAGAAGGAGACCAGCAAGCCAAGAAATAAACCAGCTTAGGGAGGATGTAATGGTTAAGAAAAAAAGTTCTATGGGGGAGGGAGCTGTTAGCATCATACCAGAAAAGAAGGTGCTTTTTAAACCTTTCAACCACCCAATCCCACCTTTGAGCAAAAGTAATCTGAAAACCCATGGGAATCCCCAACAATCTAAAAATCTCCCCATCCTTGATGATATTACAGCCAAGTCTAGCAACACAGTCAGGAAGAACATCATTAGAGGCTTTAAAACCAGTTTTAGTGTGGTTAACTTTGGCTCCACTTACAAGACAGGTCTCCAAACATTCCAAAAATTTATTCACTGAGAGGTCATCAGCATTAAGAACAACATTAGTATCATCAGCAAACATTTGTAACCCAAGAGGGGAAGGGGAGTTATGCACATTAATACCTCTTATCAAACCACTGTTCATAGCATCTTTCACAAGCCACCCCAAAGCATCACTAGCAATGGCAAATAACAAAGGAGAAAGAGGGCAACCCTGTCTAATGGATCTACTGAGAGTAAAGGGGTCAGAAATATGCCCATTGATGGCAACCCTAGAACAAGCATTGCCAAAAAGAGTACTAACATTTTTTATAATCTTTTTCCAGCACCCAAATCTTGAAGAGATTGGAGAATAAAGTCCCATTCAATCATGTCATAAGCCTTATTAAAGTCAATCTTAAAAAAATAAAAGTTTTGGTCCAACTCCTTAGCATTGTCTATACCTTCCCACAGAGAAATAATAGCATCAAGAATGTATCTACCTTTGATGAAGCCCTTTTGCTCAGGGAGGATAAAAACTTTCATCATGGGACTAAGTCTTCTGGCAATGGTAGAAGCTATAATCTTGTAAATGGTGTTGAGACAAGTGATAGGTCTCCAATTGTTAAGGTCATGTTTGCTACCCCTTTTGTGAATAAGTCTAATAACCCCGGTGTTAATGTGATAAGGGAGAAATCCCTTGCTAGAAGCCTCTTCCCACACCAAGAGAATATAAGGAGTGAGAAAATCACATAGCATCATGAAGAATTCATTGGGCAGACCATCAAATCCCAGAGACTTTACAGGGTTTCAATTTATAAATGGTTTCTTTGATCTCACGGGCAGTGAGGGGCAGGTCCAGAATGGGAACCAAGCTTTCAGGAATCATTTTTTTCCTTTTCAAAGCAATAGAAGCTCTGGCCCTCTGGATATCCTCCCCCCACTTGGGAGAACCAGAGAAAACACCCATAAAGAAGCTTTTAGCCTCCTGAAGAGTCTCCTCAATATTTTAAGTGTGACCACCTTCTTTTTTTTTCAACTTTGGTATGAAGTCCCTGACTTTGTTTTTTTTCAAGAGAGAAAACATATGTTTGTTATTCCTGTCCATTTTCCCACTCCAAAATTCTTTTGATGAAGCAAGAGAGTAGCTAGCTTCAAGATAACTTTCCTTGCACAATCTCAAGTGTAATTTTTGGTACTCTTGAGAAGTAACATCCAGAGCTTTTAGCTTATCAACAATAGCACTACGTCTTTTGGCTCTAAACTCTCTAGCTTGTTTCTTAAAGTGAGTAAACAAGTGTTGAACATCTTTAACCGATTTTTCCCAAGCTAAACCAGGAGATCTAGTATTGGTAAAATGTTGGGAAAAGATTCTTTTAGTATCAGTCCTAATACAAGGAAGCTTAAGAAGGTTGGCATCGATATGAGGCCAACCAGACCTGAAGGAAGGACTACCCATTCTAAAGGTGACAATTAAGGGTTTATGATCAGAAATCAAAAGGGAATTATCAGTAAGGACACTAACCTCCCAACTTTTTTGAAGAATATCATTATTGACATAGCATCTATCCAGTCTAGCAGCAGTATAAGCCATACCAGTTTGCTTATTGGACCAAGTAAAACCAAAATTTTGAGAAGCATCAACAAAATCATGCAGGTTACAGAGCACATTCCAAGCAGCTTTTTCAAAACCATTAATGATGTTACCTTTGCAATCCCACCTGTCTTTGATACAAGTGACCATATTAAAATCCCCAACCATTGGTTGGAGCTACTAGAGGACTTACCATCCAGAGTATGGGCCAAGGACTTAGCAAGACCAATCACTGCACCACCTTTACCATCCTGATGATTAGTGAAAAACCAGTTGAAGTGATTAGACAGAATATTAAGATTAAACTTAAGAGAGTCTCCACCAATTTTGACCTCCTGAAGACAAACAACATCAGGGAGTCTATGTAAAGACTGAATCCACCTGCTAATCATTCTAGGTCTGACAGGATTTGTAAGACCCTTAAAATTTATTGAAAGAATAGAGAGATTAGACATAAGCAAAACAACAAGATTTATTTCCTACTATTTTTAGTAGGCTTAATTGCTGAGATAGATGATCTCACTGTATCTTTTCTTTTTGGTTTACTTGTGATGTCCAGTTGTCTTGACATATCAACATCCTGAGACATAGGCACAATTTCATCATTGACAAGGTCATTATCCATAATTTCCAGATTATCCTGGTCCATAGCATCTAATTCCTGCATGAAAATTTCATCCGATAGTTTAGTATCAGCACATAATGCAGGGGCAGGGAGAAGTTCAGAGATAACCTTCCCCTTAAGGTCATTGTGGGTAGACACATTGACCACTTTGTTTTTTTTCCCTATTAGGGACCACCCTATTTCATACTTACTCTGTTGTCCCTTGGAACTCCCTGCAGCATCCTTGTTTGTTCATGCAAACAATTCATTAGGGTTGATGTTTTCTTTGGGGCTTGATGGACCGATGTTGTCAGATTGATTGGGGCAATCCTCAAAAGGGTTCTGAACTTCTTCTAGCATAACACCAAACATGTTGTGAGACTTAGAAACTTTCTTCTTACCTTTATTAGCCATTCTTTTAACAGGGGGGGTGGGGGAGGAACTACTGTTAGGAGCAGAGTTGACAGAATCTTTGTTGGAGTCGTCTCCTACCTTTGGCTTTTGCCCCTGAAGTAAAGGACAGTCTTTGATAATATGACCTTGTTTATAGCAATTATAGCAAGCATTGGGGATATTTCGGTATAATACCTTTTGGGTGTGAAGTTTTTTACCATTCGATTCCTTGATTACAATATAATGTTTGATTTCAGAAGCTATGTCAACTTCTATTAAAACTTGGGTGTCCCATCTTGGGTTAATGATGTTATTTCTACCTTTTTTACCAAGGACTTTACCAACCAACTTTCCTAAGCTTTCAACCCAAGGGTAATAATCAATGGGCAGTTCAGGGAATTCCACCCACACAGGGATTTTTGTGGGTTTAGGACCTTTAGGGTTGAACCCAATATACCATTTGAAAAAAGACACAGGAACATTTCTGATTAGCCACTCACCTTCACTTATAACTTGAAGAGCACTGTTAGCATCTTCAAAAACGAAAAGGAAATAATTATTAGGGCAATACTGAATATGTTTAACCATAAGACCTCTTTACTCCCAATGTTTTTTAATCCAGCTTTTCAATATTTCTTGAGCTGGCCTAGGTCCATGGCATAGACCAATGACCACTCTATCAGTGAGATGCTCATGCCATCTATCTAGAGAAGACTTTTCAATGATCAAAGCATCATCTTCTTCGTCATTATGGACATTATCAAGAACTATTTCATGGGGGTTTTCAGAAACCTTACCTTTCCCTTTGTTAGGTGACAGAGTTGAGTTGATGTTACCTGCAAAATGGTGGATATCATAGAAGGCATCATCATGATTGGTCCTGGTTCTTGCCAGATCAGCATACGTCCTCATCGGAGAGTGAACTTTTGTTCTTTCCTGCTGCGGGAAAGCGGAGGTCTTGCCAGTGCTAGAGTCGAACTCAGCATTAGGGCACCTGGAATCCATGTCAAGCTTGGGGGTCGAAGAGGGAATACAGTTAACATGGAGTTGCTCTGGAGGCAGTAGGATACACCCAGGACTTGCACATTGATCATCCACAAGGACAGAGAGCCCATTCCGAAGGGCTTCGAACATAGCCATGCGAACACAAGAGAGTGAGCTCGTGCACACACAGAAAGCCCCTCCCCCCAAAGAAGGGGGAGGAGGGGAGAGCCGGGAGGCTGAAGACACAGATGACCTGACGAGAACACTCCACAAAACCCTAGCCCTCACCGAACCATCCTAAAAACGTCAAAAGTTACATTCTTATTACCATCACATTACAAGATAATTTTGTTCTTGAAACACTCTGCCTAGCTGTATAACGCTCATAGAATAATTGAATATTTATATAGATTAATGCATTCTGAATTTCGTTGATTAAATATAAATCAAGTTTTTTTGGGGAAGCTTATGAAAGGGATAAAGCACGATTAGCGTTTGACGGGAGTAATTAAAAGGCAATATAGGTATGTATGAATATATTATGATATTAAAAACTATATAGTACAAATAGATATTGCCTCTTGTTAATCATGCCGAGTACTTTTGCAGCATTAAACAATGTGAGAATGAAATATAGTTATCAAACAAAGTATTGTGCATGAACTGAAGCATAGAAAATCATAATAGTATAATTTCTACATAGAAAGGTGATATTACCAAGCAAGTATAGTAGATGCACATATACCTTTTTTTCCTGTTGAAGAAGTTCTATCTTTTTTAGATCACTTTTTGTGATAGCTTGAATTAATTGGAAAGTACAATGAAGGGCACAACACCCGTGGGATCCTTCAAATTTCACACAAGCAAAGGTTAAATGCCTAGCATCTATTGGGACACATACAGCCATACAAGAGAACTGACTTCAACGAGTTTTCCCAAAGGCTCATAAACTTGTGAGGGGATTGGTTTTCTTTCCATGACATTAACTCATGAGTGACTTAAAAGCATAGTGCAAGGGTTGAGCCCACACCCCCAGCCAAGGAAGGTGGGAACTTCAATTGAATGATCTATCACTCCTAGATGTATAAACTAATTGTAAACCTTTGATGCCCATAATTATAAAGATCATTTTAAGGTGCATCCTAAATAGACATAGATGGTGGAGTTGTTTTGTAAAGGATAGTACGTCCATTCTATCAAAAAGGAAATCATGCAACATTTTCAAATTTGAGTTGCAAAGTTCTATAAAAGTTAGCCTTCTTACAAGCAAAAGAAGAGGAAGGGCTACCAAAGTGGGGTTGCAATGGATAACTTTTATAAAATTTAGCCTTCTTACAATCGCAAGAAACAAAAAATATTTATATACTATGCAACGATTATGATGAGTACAATGTGGGAAGTTGCTTGCAAAGAACATAATCACAATGAGTAGGGATAAAAAATTCTCTTTGGAAGTACATCAAAGATTGGTCACCTGCCTTTAACAAATCAGTGTATGAGATAACCCAAAATACATCAAAGATTGGTCACTTGTCTTTAACAAATAAGTGTATGAGATAACCCAAAAATCAGTGTATGAGATAACTCAAAAACTTAGGCTTTACAATGACAAATGATAATGAAACAAACAAGAAATTATGGTTCAAGTTTTGGAAACACCATAAAAGTTTGCAACTTATGAACAATATATTATGACTCTAGAAATGGTCTAGTATTTGGACTATAGTCCAAGAGTAAGTTGTTTTTCATTGGAATATAATCCAATCGGGCTATTCTTCAATCAAACTACGTTCCAATGAGAATATGGTCCACTTTCACCACTTAACCAAAGTTAGCTAGTCTTCAGCATTTCTTCAGACATCTATTCTTTGCTTCTTGAGAGCTAAATAGTGAGCCTTTCTCTTGCTTTGAGTTCCCACTCTTCAATTCATATTAAAAAAAATACATCAGTGCTTCTTCTATTGATTACAAGAGTACAAGTTCCATAAACCCATTACATGGGCCACTATTACACTTATAATTCTCTCAAGGATACAAAGAACGAAAGGTTATATAAGTTACAAAATCCTCCTCTAGCACATAAAACATACACATGTGGATAGAAGAAAGGACCAAAGGTTACAAAAATAGCACTTCAACAAATCCATGAACTCCTTATAAAGAGAAGTGAACCTCAGTAGAGCCTTTTTCATTACCTATTTCCTATAATAGTCCTCCATTTAAGTCTTCAAGCCCTAGAGATGCAAAGATTTCTCTGATCATGTTACAAGAATACTATTTTTGATATTTTCATGGGCACTCATCCTAGGTAACATCATGGCCATGTATCTTATTTTGTATCATGTCTTATCTTCCATGTGAAGATACCCTTAGTTGAGAACCTTGGATAACCATGGGAATCATTCCTTGCCATATCTTCATGGAAGCTTCTAGAAGATATTCCACGACTATAGAATCAACATTTTTTAGCATGTATTTTGACTTTTACCATCAATTTACGCATCTATATATATTTTAGTATGAAAATGTTAGAAAATATATGGGCATTGCAATACGCATCTAAAAACATGTGGGTAATTTATCAATTTTGTCGGTATAATCATCAGTATGTAGGCCTAAAACCATATCAATAATAGTTGCACACCAATAATAATAATTCTTGCATTTTACAATCAAATGAAAGGAAATAATTATTTTTAAGAAAAAAATTTGCAACGTTATATCTTTCAATATGCCCATCGATAAAGGCACCAGAAATGAAAAAAAAACTAATTATAAGCATAACAATAATAACATAACCATAAATATCACGAACTAGAATAACCTTATAACCATAAAATTTTGGATGAATGTGCAACATGAACGTGCATAATCATAATCATCCAAGCATATGCATGCATATACCTAAACCATAATTATAATTTTTTTATTCCATTTAGGCCTACATGGACTATCATTGTTCTATATGCATAGGTCAAGGACCATAGATGGATCAAGGATGAGAGCTGGAGGGAGCCAATTATCTAGCACAAATCCATTTATTCATGGAAGTTATTTATTCTCTTCAGATTATCCATATGAGGAGTGTTTTGGAAGATTACCTTAGATGTGCATGATGGGACCTCACATCTAGTATCATAGCTTGTGAGAGAGAAAGAGAGAGGGAAAATTGTGAGTTGTGGAGAGGCAACTCTTCCTGGAGGAATTCACTTCACCTCCTTGATCCATAGATTTTTGTGGGGCACCAACATCGAGTTTTTGAGAGAAAAAAATTACCTTGCTCATGGAGGACCATCTTGGGTGCTTGAAGGATCCAATGACTAGTAGTAAAAGAAGGTTTACACTTCAGCTTGTATACCCACTTAGTTCCAGTGGATTTCTTGCCAAGAGGCAAGTCACATAAAGACCAGGTACCATTTTTCAAGATAGCATCATATCATATCATATTGCATTGCAGCCATCCAATGTTCAAAATTTTGTGCTTCATCAAACGAAATAGGTTCAGTCTCATCATAGAGACTAGAGGCAGCCATAGCATAGCAATCTGATGCAAAAGAGGCACTACGAGAGCCTAACTGAGTATGATATGATAGAGGTGTATCTAATTTGCTGTCACACAAGGTCTGCATCAGCCATTTTGGCATAGTTTTTGCCTCCTCAATATCAGCTCTCTCATCAACAAGTGCATCATGTAAATCTGCATCAGAAATGGAATGATCTGCATCATCACATGAAACCTGCAAAGGTTTAGAAGTTGCCTCATTAGGACCAACACTAGACTGTCCACCTGTAAAAGAGGCAGCAAAGTATCATACATGTCTTTGGAGCTAACAGATGTCTCCTTAGTACATGAAAGCAATGGATGAATAGCATCTTCCACAAAAACAACATCACGGCTAACCAGAATGTGTTTAGTCTATGGATGATATAGACGATAGCCTTTACTTTCAGAACTCTACCAAAAAAAAATATAATTTATTGCTTTATCATCCAGTTTTCTGCGATGTTGTTCAAGCACTAATGCATATGCCAGACAACCAAAAACACGCACATGAGCAACAGATGGCTTGCAACCATGCCAAGCCTCATATGGAGTGATAGACTGGAGATCTTTAGTGGGACAGTTGTTTAGTACATATGTTGCACACATAACAGCCTCAACACAAAAACTATGTGGTAAAGCCTGACTCTTGACCATACACCTCGCCATCTCCATGAGTGACCTATTCTTTCGTTTAGCAACTCCATTCTATTGAGGTGTATACGGAACTGTAGACTGATGTTTTATCCCACGTTCAGCCGAAAATGCATTAAAGTTAGAAGACATATATTCCCCCCTTGATCAGAATGGAGGCTGACAGATTTTCAGACAAAACCAAAAACTGTTTGAAGCACATAAACACTATGGACTTTGCCTTCAATGGATATACCCATGCATGCCTAGAAAAATCATCGATGAAAGTCACGAAGTAAAGATAGTTCCCAAAAGGAGGTGTCTGCATAGGACCACAAACATCACTATGTACAAGGTGCAATTTCTGAGTAGCCCCAACTGAACCATCTTTTGGAAAGGAAGAATGTTGCATTTTCCCCAAATTACAGCCTTCACAAACATGTTTTTCAGGTGCCTCAAGTTTGGGCAAAGAGGACACCATTTCAGATTTCTACAGGCATAGCAAACTAGCAAAATTCAGATGACCAAAGCATGCATGTCAAAGCTTTGTATCTGACATAGATTGAGAATCATGTATTACACACACCAAATCATTTACAGATCTTTCATAGTCTATGAGCTTATACGACCCACGACATAAAATGCCAAAAGCAGTTATGACATCACCATTTGATAGATCATGAACTGTACATCTATCATCAATAAATTTCACAACCAAGCTAATCTTGGCTAATGCAGAAACTGATAACAAATTTTTCTTGATCCTCGGCACAAACAAAGCATTTGACAAGGTGAAAGAACTACCATCAGCAGTAGTCAAAATGATCTTACCACCTCCCATAACAAGATAGGAGGAGTTTTTGGTGCATGTAACAGTATTCCCTGTAGGGGCAGGCTCGAGTGAAGAGAAGAAACTGCACTGCGAGGTAATATGTTTGGTCGCTCCACTATCAAAGTATCGAACATTTGAGTCTACTGCAGACATGCACTGCTCATGAGAAGATGGATCAAAACTACATCAGTAGTGAACGCACATTCTTCTTCCTGCACAAGTTTAGCAGACTCTGTTTTCGGTGTAGAGGCCTCTGCAACAACCATTCTGGCCTCTTTCTTCTTTTCCTCTTTAGAAGCCAATTTTTAATAGCTCTTGATGACACCATTTGCTTTACAGTATTTGCAAAACAATTTCTACTTTTTTTATTTCTTCTCATCTTTGTCTTTCTTCTTTGAATGTGCAGCATTTGCAGATTTTTGCTTACTAGTAGAAGAGCTCCATTTACCTTTGCCCTTCTGACTAGCTAGGAAAGCTTGATATGCAACACGCATAATAGACCTGTTCTACCTAGACTGGTCTTCCTACAATAGAACGGATACTAACACCTCAAATGACAAGGCATTTGGATTGCCTTTCATCATCAAACGAAGAGTAGAAGCAAAACTATGATATGATTCAAGAAGACCATTCAGAACCATCTGCACAAGTGATCTATCTTGTATAACTTCATCTCAGAAATCAATTGTTCTTTCCAATCCTTGATCTTTGTGAGAAAATTGTCCAAAGAATCACCTTCATTCATGTGCTCACTCTCCAATTGTTTTCGGAGGTAAGAAACACGAGCCTCATTCCTAGCCTGGTATAATGTGGTAAGTGTATCCCAAGCATCCTTAGTTGTTCTGCAAGAGTGAATGTGAGGAATAGTGGCACATTTGGTAGACAAAGCTATCAATGCATGTGCCTGAGCATCTCTGTCATCCCAATGAATTTGTTGTATAGTAGGTGCAATAGAAACAACAGCATGAACATGAATCTATAGAATATCATCATCTTCGACACCATCTCCATCAGCTCCAGCACCTGTATTTGCAGTACCTATATTCGCAGGTGTAACAGGATTTCTTTCAACACCCTACACAATATTCCATAGTCCTTTTGTGACCAATACATGACGCATCATATAAGCCCATAATGGGTAGTTGGTAACATCCAACTTATCCTCAAAAGCCAACATACGGAATACATCATCGCTTTCAGCCATGGCCGGTGTCTAAAAGACCTTGATGCAAAAAATTGACTGTATCTCAAAAATTTGAACAGAAGTACCAGACGAATTTTGCTAAACCTGTAGCAAACTTCGAGATGCTTATATTGGCGATCCAAAACTGGTATATACCTTTGGCACAAAAAGATGAAATAGCCTGCACAAGTGCTATGATAGTGCGTTCGGAGGCCGAAACGAGCTTAGATCATGATTTCGGCACCACAAAGCGAAGAAGTTTTGATCTCTGAAACACTTTGAGTATGCTTACCAAATTTTGTGTGATTCTGAGACTGCAACCGAAGAAGTGTAGACAACACCCTAGATGAAGCGGCGACCTGCTCTGATACCAATTGTTGGAGTTAGACGTCTACGGAAGCATGCGAACAGCACAAGGAAGAAGAAGAAGCTTGGAGCACAACACCCAATGCTGAATGTATTACCACTAGAATGTACAAAGGTAAGTAGCCATTAGGGCAATAGGTGTATATACAAGCCGGGGGAAAAAAACTCCCAAAGCGGGAAAAAGTGCCCCACGATCCTAGAGTGTTCACACACATCACTACCTAAATATATCAACAATAGCAAATTAGATGTTCCTCTGTCATATCATACTCGTTCATGATATCATAGTACTTCTTTTGCATCAGATTGCTATGCTATGGCTGCCTCTAGTCTTTGTGATGAGAATGAGCCTATTTTGCTTGATGAAGCACAAAATTCAGAAAATTAAATGGCTACTATGCAATCAAAATATGATGCTATGATGAAGAATGGTATCTGGTCTTTATGTTACTCAAAGGGTTATGTAGTCCCTAGCAAAGAAAGTCTAGTTTGTAAGTTAAAGAAGAGGTTATATGGACTTAAACACTCCCCTACACAATGGTACAAAAAGTATGATGATTTTATAATATCTCAAGGCTATTCTTGAAGCAATGAGGATCATTGTCTCTACAAAAAAAGATGCTCATATGAAAACTTGATATGCTTGATACTTTATGTTGATGATATGTTGATTATTGGGAACTCCCCTAATGACTTATCATTGCTCAAACTAAAGTTGAGTGAGAAATTTGATATGAAGGATTTGGGGGATCCCAAACCTATGCTTGGCATGGACATTATTCGTGATAGTAGTAAAAGATGCAAATACTTTTCTAAAACAGATTACATATCCAAAGTACTTCATAGTTTCAATATGTAGGGTGGCAAGGCATTAAGTACACCTTTACGTACATACATGAAATTGAGCAAGAATAATTGTGAAGAGGTGATGGAGTAGTCTATAGAGATGAGGTTGTTTCCGCAAAATTTTTCTCAACACCAACCTAGGTAACCTTAGAGCCACTTAATAAACTCCCTAAGATTCCACAATATGCATTGAAATCACCTTAGTCCTTTGGAGCATCATTCATAAACTTTGTGTCAAGACAGATGAGGTTGAAGTTCAAGAAACATGAGAAACTTTCTATTTATGGAGGAGAAGCTCTCGAAAATACGTTCATTGCTCATACTCTGGTATAAATTATCCAGAGAGATTTTTCACACTTTCAACTAAGATGTAAAGCTAACCAAATCAAGATATTTTATGAATTTAGACTCACCCATGCGTTGAGCTATAAGTCTAAGAAGTTTGGGGGGTCAACCTGACTTTTTAGGGAGATGAAGATGTGCAAGCAGAGTCACATATAATCACTCATAGCTTGAGATTTACACATCCAATGTTGATGGAAATTTATAAGCATGCATGCAACAAACCTTGCTAAATGATCCAATTGATGCATTGGATATTGAGACCCACACATTGAGAAATTTCATTGAGACAATGATAGAGTTGCACAAGGTACTATAACAATACATAGAGGATGATTACAAGTCAATAAAAATGAATCATAATGTGTATTGATATTGCACATATGATACAAAGGAGTTGTGGGGGACTTCTCTCACTTTGAGATAGTACAATGTATACCCAAAATGTCAGCTACAATAACTATGTATTGCTCTTATACATCATGACTAGAAGTGTGGTGCTTATAACACCTTTTGATTTTGATGGTGATTAGTTCTACCTAAAAGGTAGTCCTAATATCTAGGAATAATTTGAATTTGAATTCAAAAGAAAATTTGTGGATTTTGTCTCCCTTCAAGCAAGAGATTCTCTCCATATCTTTCTTTTACCATGGACGAAGATAAACTCATGGTAGATTGGGTTAGTTGCAAGATGTAATGAACTAGTTTCTTCCCCAAAAATGTGAGGAGTAGAGGACTTGAGACCTAAATTAGAATACAAGGTCTTGATCCACATTGCTTCCTGAGTTGCATTGGCTAGTCCTCTGTATTCAACTTGAGTTGATGGGAGTGCAATAGTAGGTTGCTTCTTTGAAGACCATGAGATAATCCGTGTACCTACAAAGGTGACATATCCTGATGTATTTCTCCTCTCATCTTTAGAAATTGCCCAATCTACATTAGAGAAGAGTTTGACTTCTGTTTTAGATGTGTATGAGTAATACAAACCTTCATTAATGGTTTCCTTCAAGTTTTGAGTATCCTCTTAGATTCATCCATGTAAGCTTCCCTAGGAGTTTGCATAAATTAACTTATAACACTTCCGCTATAGCAAATGTCAACTCATGTGAATATCGCATAGTCCAAACTACCCATTAAACTCTAATAACTAATTATGCCTTGGATTTGCTCTCCTTCATGAGCATTTATATTTTAATTCATCTCCATGGGTGTACCTTCAACTTTTGAGTTCTCGATCTTGATCTTAGCAAGCATATCTTTGATATATTTCCTTTGAGTGAGATATATACCCATTTTTACATACACTACTTCCAACCCTAGGAAGTATGTGAGTTGCCCTAGGTCACTGATTTTGAATTCTTCTTTCATTTGAAGTTTGATACTCCTTATGCCTTGGGCATCATTACCTTTGATGATATAACATGAATCCTTTATCCTATAAATAGGCGACAAGCCTATGATTCCAAGCTCTTGGGGCTCTCTTCAGTATGTATCGTCCTCCCTTAACCTGGATACATGTTCAAGGAATGATGAATCTTCAAAACCAAGAGGTTAAGCCATATATACCTCTTTATATATCCAACCTTTAGAATGCTTCTTTACATCCATTTGATAAATCTTCCAATTCTTGGAAGTTGAAATGCTCATAAGCAATATGATAGTTGGCAACTTTGCCAGAGGTGAAAAAGTATCTTCATAGTTAATCCCCTTGTGTTTGTGCATCCTTTGGCCAATAATCTTGCTTTATACCTGTTGATAGTTCCATGAGATTTTTTCTTTACCTTGTATATCCAGCTTGATCCTATCATCTTCATAGATGACATCTTGGGTACAAACTCCCAAGTATGGTTTTCCTATAGGGCTTCAATCTCTTCCTCCATGGCATTCATCCATTCTGGTTTCTTCTTTGCTTCCTCATAAGATAAGGGCTCCTCATAATTTAAATCTTGTGCTCAACTGATAGAGTGTTTAGTGACCAATGATGTATAATAGCCATACCTTTCTAGATTCTTCTTTTCTCTAGTTGATGTTTTAATGGTTTGTTGAGAGGACTCTCCTACGTGCCTCAACTCTTGCACTTTGTCTTTACCTTTTGAGTTCCAAGAGATAAGTTCTCTCCTTGGATTCTTCTTATCATCTTCAGAGTCACTTGATGCTCCAAGTGTGTGGTTACTCTCACTTGATTGAGTTGGAAAGTCTTCCTTTAGATATAAGGTAGCTTGATTCTCTTGCAATCATCTTCAAACCATGACTTTTTTTCATCAAACACAACATCTTCACTTACTATGAACCCTTTATTTCTTGGATTGTATAATTTGTAACCCTTTTGATTAAGGGCATAGCCTATGAACACACATTTCTATGTCTTAGGTCCAATTTACCTCTTATTTGTGAAGGTATGGGTGCATAAGCAATGCACCTAAAGATCCTGCAATGATCCAAGCTAGGTCTTCTTCCCTTCCATGCCTCATATGGAGCCATGCCATCCAAAGCCTTTGATGGTAGTTTATAACCAAATAGGTGGCAGTAGATACTACCTCTTCCCACAAGTACTCAGGAAGTTTCTTCTCATTGAGCATGGACTATGCAACCTCCACAATTGTTCTATTTCTTCTCTCTAGCACTCCATTCTGCTCAGGAATTTATCTAGTGGTGATTTCACTTTTGATTCCTCTCTTTTAGAGATAAGAATCAAATTCATGGGACAAGTATTCTCCCCCTCCATCTGACCTTAGTCTTTTCATGGTTTTACTTGTTTGATTATCCACAAGAGCTAAGTACTTTTCAAAGCATGAAAATATTCATGAAATATAAGATAGTCCATCTGCTACAATAATCTATGAATGACACATAGTACCTTGATCCAAAAATTGAAGGTTCTTTTTTTCCAAACATCTATGTGGACAAGCTCCAAGAGATCTCCATGTATGTAGCCTTTCTTGTTGTATGGTTGCTTGTGTGATTTACCAAACTGACATGCATTACACTTGTATATCATTTCTTGTTTTGATATGTTGGGTAGTCCAAGTACACTTTGATCTCTACTAATTTTTTTGAGGTATCTTTCTCAAATGTGAGCTAGCCTCTTATGCCAAACCTCTAATTTTGATAGGGTTTGAGTGCCATAGTTGAACAAGGCAGTATTCTTAGTTTCTTGGAGTTCAAAAGTGAACAAAATACATGTCTTCTCTCCCTTTACTATCTTCTTGAATCCCTGATGTGGTTCCTCAACATATGCTCCATGCTTGGTAAATCTCACCTATCATATCATATCCTGAGATGTATCCATATAAGCTCCTTCCTTGTAGATAAGCCTCCACTCTTAGAGACCATGCTGATTAGTTTCTTTGATCCAGCTTGTCAATGGATGAGGGCAATCCATCACACATACTACCTAGTCTTTAACTTTGCTTTGGTACCACTATGAAGAGGTGATGGAGTAGTCTATAGAGATGAGATTGTGTGAAAATCTTGCTCAACAGTAGCCCAGGTAAATTCAGAGCCACTTAGTACACTCTCTAACATTTTTCAATATGCATTGAAATCACCTACATCCTTTGGAGCATCATTCACAAACTTATGTGCTAAAATAGATGACTTTGAAGTCCAAGAGACCTGAGAAACTTTCTATTTATGGAGGAGAAGCTCTCAAAACTATGTTCAGTGCTCATAGCTTGGTAGAAATTATCCGGAGAGATTTCACAAACTTTCAATTAAGGTGCTAAGCTAACCAAAGCAAGTTATTTCATGAGTTTAGACTCACCATGCACTCAACTATAAGTCTAAAAAGTTTGGAGGGTCGCCCTCACTTTTTAGGGAAATGAAGATGTGTAGACACAGTCACATACAATCACTCATAACTTGAGACTTACACATCCAATGTTGATGAAACTTTGTAAGCATGTTCTTGAAAATCCTAACCAAGTGATCAAATTGATGTATTGGACATTAGTACCTGCACACTGAGAAAAGACTCATCCAATCAAGGTAATTGGTTGCAGATGGGTATATAAAGCTAAAGGAAACTCACATGGATCAGTTTAGAGGTACAAGGCAAGATTAGTTGCCAAAGGATGCTCACAAACAAAGGTACAATCAATGAAGGTAGATTCTACTTACTCCTCATATTTGGATAGCAAAATATATTCAAATGCACATTGGGCAGGAGCTAAGGATGATAGAAGAAGTACCTCTGGTTAGTTAGCATTTGCAAGTTCAAACTTAGTGTCATTGAGTTCGAAGAAGCACCCAACAATTGCTTTATCCTCAACTAAAGTAGAGTACAAAGGTTTGACCATAGCAACTCAAGAGGTAATATGGTTAAAAGCATTGCATACAAATTTGGGGCTTGTGAGTTCCAAACCTCACATATTTGAAGATAGTGTAAGTTCCATGCATCTAGCAACAAACCCTACTTTCCATGCAAGAATGAAACACATAGAGATTCATTACCACTTCATCAGGGAGAAGCTCATGGGAAAGGCGATTGACATTTATTTTGTTCCAACTAAAAAGCAAGTATCAAATATGATGACGAAGGCACTTGATGGAATAAAGTTTTGCATATTTAAATCAATGGTAGGTATTCAAGCTATTAGAGAATGAAGACTCAAGCATACTTTAGTTTGAGGGGGAGCTATTGGAACATCCAGCTTACACTATGGTTGAGGTGGAGTTGATCTACATCAGAAAGCTATCATTTGGATTATGTCAAAAGAATATCCATTGGAGAGTTCTTTTACTTATGCTCATTTATTGTATTTTTATAAAAGATTTTTTATGGATCATTTGCCATTGTAAAAGCCTAGAGCTTTACACATGTAGAAGTAGAAAAAGAGAGCTAAACTTCTATGAATTTGAGATGGTTGAGTTGTAATCAATGAATCAATGAATCAATCAATCACCTAAAAGTAGATCAAACTAGATCTTCACTTTTTCTAGATTATAGGAAAGTGAATTGATTCCCTCCAGCAACCTCTACCGCCTTGATTTGAATTCAAACTCCACTTGTAGAAGTGGTGGGGCACTTCAAGAGTCTATATAAAGACTTCAAATCACTTGTACATTACATGGAAGCAATATACACACACTTGTGGACATGATTGTCTTGCTCCTTCATTTTTCTACATCATCTTCGTCAATAATAGTAAGCTTGGAGAGGTTGTTGTGCTCTCTACACAGCTTGAAATTGGATGAACGAGGATGCCTTGCAAAGATATTAGTGTCTAGTTTGTGTATAAATTTGCAAAGTATTTGATTTCGGAGATTTGGAGAAATCTTAGTTCTTCTATCTTGGGGTCTATACGCATCCCTGAAAAATAGGAGGTACCACTATTGAAAGCATATTTTTTGCTTATTTCTTGTACTCTTGTAATTTCTATACACTATACCCTATGTGTATCACTCCTCCAAAAGGATTTTTTCCAATTGTAATCATGTTGGCTGCTATGAGCATTTGAAGTTGATTGTCTCATCCAAAGATAGCAAGTTTTTTGAGCTAGTGAATGCGCAAAACCTATATGTCTTGTATTGAATCTTTCTCCTTGATGTTTCAAAGTATGTAGTGCATTTTATTGCAATTATCACATGCCCATAAAGTCTATTTGACTATCCATAAGCTCAAGGGTTGGTCTTGTGCTGGTTGGTTGGACTGAACTTCATCGCTTCACAACTCACTTTTTGACCTCCTATACGCTTCTCCAAGTTCTTTTAGTGGTATCAGAGTTAGATCAAGATGGGCGACGGCTTTCCTGAATGATATAGAAGTTTCATCGACACAAGTATGGGGCTTGGAAAATCAAAATGGATGCCTATTTGCAAGGTCAAAATCTTTATGGAATTGTAGCAGGTGATGAAGTTATGCCTATTCCAAGATCCAAAGGAGGACCTACACAAGAGGAGACAGATAATCTCACACTTTGGTGTGCAAGGGATGCTCAATCAAGGTTTTACATACTAAACTTTATCTCTGACTTTCTATTACCACATATTAGAGGATGCAAGACATCTCAACAGACTTGGGATGCCTTAGAGGCTTTCTTTTCTGCTAGTACCAAAGCAAGAAAGAATCATCTTTAGAACAAGTTCAACCAAATTAAGAAGACACCTAAACAAACCATCACAGGGTTTGCTACCAAGGTCAAGGAGGTTGTGGATTAGTTAGCATCCACTAGAGATATAATTGAAGGAGAAGAGGCTATCATTAGACAAATTCTCAATGGGATACAAAGTGATAAGCAATGGCAAGCCTTCGCCAAGGATTATGATCTCATCATGGATGTGCAAACTCCAGACTTCAACACCTTTCTTGGATAACTCTTCAATCAAGAGGCCAAGAATAGAATAAAGGAAGGTAACTCCTATCATAGTAATTCAACTAGTGCTCTATATGCAGATAAGAGGGATAAGAATTTGAAAGGCAAGAAGAAGGAAGAAGATAAAGAGGAGACTTCCCAATCCAACTTCGCAAGCAAGCGCAAGTGGAAAGGAAAGAAAAAAGGAACAAAGGATGACAAAGCCAAAGATCAGAATGTTCAACCTTGTGCCATTTGTGATAAGACCAAGCACACCACTTAGAATTGCAAGTTCAATGGAAAGACCCAAAAAGGAAGAAGAAGATGTGGATATGGCAACAATAGAGCGAGAGATGGACATAACTTCAACAATAACAATATAGGCCATAATAGTAGGGACTAACAACAATTATTATGAAGATCAAAGACATGAAGACTCATTGCTTCTAATGAATCTAAGCCACATATAAGGTAAAGAAGATGATCATTTGCTCTACATATATTCCGAATGTTCAAATCATGTTGCAGGCAACATTGCTCTTTTATCTGATTTGGAAAGTCCAATGCATAAACATGAAGTTCAAAGAGGGGATGACACAAAGCACAATGTGGAGAAGATTGTTAATGTCAAAGCTTCCAATGGTAGAACAAATGTTTTGAGTAAGGTTCTCTAGGTACCCACTATCACTAAAAACATAATAAGTGTAGGCCAAATAGTTGAAAAAGGCTTGCAAGTTAGGTTCACGCAACATGGAGATTTTGTGGAAGATCCATGTCAGGGCTTCAATAAGATAGCCAAATGTGAGAAACATGGTAGGCTCTTTACTTTCAAAGTAGGAGAAACAAGGAACATAGCTATATTCACTTTTGGGTTTCAAACCCTAAGCGAGCTTGAAGTGTGGCATAAGGGGCTTGCTCGTGTGAATGAAAGAACCTTGAAAGATATATGCAGGGATCAAAGTGTTCTAGGACTGCATTACATATCAAAGCAAGACATGATCGTTAGATATGATGCATGTCTGATTGGGATGGTGCAAAGACAACCATTCAACCACAAAGGCTACATCCACAACAATTTATTGGACTTGGTACATATAGATGTATGGGGACCAAGTCAAGGTATAATGTCTCATCTATTGATGAACATAATAGATGGAATATTCTATACTTTATCAAGAGTAAGAATGAAGTGTTTAATTGCTTCAAAAAGTATCTAGCACATGTGGAGAATCATACAGGTAGATCACTCAAGAAGCTTACATCTCATGGAGGGGAAGAATACTTCTCCAAAGGGTTTGATGAGTTCTTGCATAATAAAGCTATCAAAAGGGAAGTGAGTACCAGTTACTCTCCTCAAGTAAATGGACTTGCAAAGAGAAGAAACAAGTCATTGGTTGGATCAACCAGAACAATGCTTGAAGATAAGAGGTTGCCACATTATCTATAAGTAGAGGCTATTTCAACTATTGTGTACCTTTTCAATAGACTACCAACAAAATCACTTCAAGGTATGAATCCTTATGAAGCATTCCATGGAAGAAAACCTAGTCTTAGACATTGCAAGGTGTTCGGTTACTCAGCTTATGTTCATGTACCACCATAAATAAGAGGTAAGCTAGATGAAAGGGCATCAAAGGTAGTGTTAACTGGGTATGACTCAACTCAGATGGGTTACAAGTTCTATAATCCTTCATCCAAGCAATTCACTACAAGTAGAGATGTTTCGCTTGGAGAACATAGGTCTTGATATAATGAAGGCAAACAAAAGGTAAATCTACCATATGATCTTGATTCTGATTCTCCTCAATTAGCAAGCAAGCATGATATACAGGTCCAAGATCCAAGAAGTGATACAAATGGTGACCAAGATGAAAAGGAAAAGGATTACAAACTATGGAAGTCAAGAGGCAAAGCAAAGATGCAGGAGTGTGGGGAATGCTCTAAGCAAGCTCCTAGAATATCAACAAGAGAGAAGAAACAACCAAAAAGGTATGGATATGATTCCACATTTGTTACAAAGCATTCAATCTACTTGTCAAAAGAATCAATTTTAGAAGAACCCTCAACCTATGAGGAGGCGAAGGGAAACCCTAATTGGAAAAGGCTATGAAAGAAGAAATAGATGCATTGAAGGAGATGGACACTTGGGATTTGGCTCCAATGTCATCCAATCCAAAGGTAATTGGTTGCAGATGGGTATATAAAGTCAAAAGAAACTCAGATGGATCAGTTTGTAGGTACAAGGCAAGATTAGTTTCCAAAGGATGCTCACAAATGCATGATATAGACTATAAAGAAACATTCTCACGAGTTGCAAAGATGACCACAATCAGAACATTGATAAGTATAGATGTTGCAAGAAATTGGAGACTCCTCCAGCTTGATGCAAAAAATGCATTTCAAAATGGTTGGATAAGTGAAAAGGTATACATGTCACAACCTCTAGGTTTTGAAAACCCTAATCATGCATCTTATGTTTTTAGAATTAAGAAAGCATTGTCTAGATGGAAACAAGCTCCTAGAGCTTGGAATTAGAGGTTGGTTACATACCTTCAAGAACAAGGGTTCAAAATTAGCAACTTAGACCCTTCTCTATTCATCAAAAGGGATAATAATGAGGTTATCTATCTATGCGTATATGTAGATGATATTATTGTGACAGGTGATGATCTGAATGGCATTCAAAGGATCAAGAGACACATGCAAGAGGAGTTCAAAATTAGTGTCTTAAGTGAGCTCACATATTTCCTAGCTATGCAAGTGAGTTATATAGATGAAGGGATGGATATAGCTAAGAGAAGTTACATTCAAGATCTAATTCTCAAGTTTAGAATGGAGAACACAAAGTTTGCAAGTACACCTTTGGAGGTGAATCATAAGCTTAGTGTTTATGAAGGTGAGAAAATTGAAGACATTAAAGAATATCAAAGGTTAGTAGGTAGCTTGATATATGCTACTCATACAAGGGCAGGCATGTCATATAGCATAGGAGTGCTAAGCCAATTCATGCACTCTCCATGAAGACCACACATGGATGCAACTAAGAGAGTACTTGACTATCTCAAAGGTACAATCAGTGAATGTATATTCTATCCTTACTCCTAATATTTAGATATCAAAATCTATTCAGATGCAGATTGGGCAAGAGCTAAGTATGATAAAAGAAGTACCTCTTGTTACTTAGCATTTGTAGGTTCAAATCTAGTGTCATGGAGTTCCAAGAAGCAAGAAACAATTGCTTTATCCTCAAATGAAGCAGAGTAGAGAGGTTTTGACCATAACAGCTCAAGAATCAATATAGTTAAAAGCATTGTATACAGATTTGGGATTTGTGAGTTCCAAACCTCACATATTTGGAGATAATGTAAGTTCCATGCATCTAGCATCAAATCCTATTTTCCATGCAAGAACCAAACACATAGAGGTTCATTACCACTTAATCAGGGAGAAGCTCATGGCAAAGGAGATTGACATTTCTTTTGTTCCAATTGAAAAGCAAGTAGCAGATATGATGACAAAGGCACTTGATGGAATAAAGCTTTGCATATTTAAATCCATGGTGGATATTCAACCTATTAGAGAATGAAGAATCAAGCATACTTTAGCTTGAGGTGGAGCTGTTGGAGAATCAAGCTTACACTATGATTAAGGTGGATTTGATCTACATCAAAAAGCTAGCATTTGGATTACATCAAAAGAACATCCGTTGGAGAGTTGTTTTACTTATGCTTATTTATTGTATTTTTATGAAAGATTTTTTATGGATCATTTACCATTCTAAAAGCTTAAAGCCTTACACATATAAAAGTAGAGAAAGAGAGCTAAATACAAATTTGGGGTGGTTGATTTGCAATCAGTGAATCAATCAATCACCTAAAAGTAGATCAAAATAGATCTTCACTTTTCCTAGATTATAGGAAAGCGAATTGATTCCCTCCAACAACCTTTATTGCCTTCATTTGAATTCAAAATTCACTTGTAGAAGTTGTGGAGAAATTCAAGATTCTATATAAAGACTTCAAACCACTTGTAGATAACATGGAAGCAATATACATACACTTATGGCCATCATTGTCTTGCTCCTTCAATTTTTTGTATCATCTTCTTCAACAACAATAAGCTTGGAGAGGCTGCTGCTCTCTCTACAGAGCTTCAAATTGAATGACTAAGGACTCGTTGGAAACGTATAGTGTCTATTTGTGGTATATAAATTTTCAAAGCATTTAATTTGGTAGATTGGGAGAAATTTTAGGTTTTCTATATCAAGGTCTATCTCTACATATCCGTGAAAAATCGGAGGTACCACTGTTGAGTATCTCATTCATTCCAAAAGAATATTTTGCTTATTTCTTGTACTCTTGTGCATTCCATACACTCAACTCTATGTGTATCACTTATAATGCTAGCTGCTATGAGCATTTCAAGTTGATTGTCTCATCCAAAGATAGTAAGTTTTTTGAGCTAATCAATGCACAAACATATATGTTTTGTATTGACTCTCTCTCCTTGATGCTCCAAAGTATATAGTGAATTTTATTACACTTATCACATGCCTATAAGTTCTATTTGATTCTCCATAAGTTCAAGGGTGGGTCTTGTGCTGATTGGCTGGACCAAACTTCATCACTTTGCAACTCACTTTTCTACCTCCTACAAGCTTCTCAATGTTCTTTCACTGGTATCAAAGCTAGATCAAGATGGGTGATGACTTTCCTCAATGATTAAGAAGCTTGATTGACACAACTATGGGGCTTGGAAAATCAAAATGGAGGCCTATTTGCAAGGTAGAAATATTTATGGAATTGTTGTAGGTGATGAAGTTATGCCTATTCCAAGATCCAAAGGAGGACCTACACAAGAGGAGATAGATAAGCTCACTTTGGTGCACAAGCGATGCTAAAGCAAGATTGTACATACTAAAATCTATCTTTGAATTTCTATTGCCACATATTAGAGGATGCAAGACATCTAAATAGAATTGGGATGCCTTAAATATTTTTTTTCTATTAGTACCAAAGCAAGAAAGAATCATCTTTGGAATGAGTTCAACCAAATGAAGAAGACACCTAAACAAACCATCACATAGCTTGTTACTAAGGTCAAGGAGGTTGCGGGTTAGATAACATCCATTTGAGATATGATTGAAGAAGAGGCTAACATGAGGCAAATCATCAATGGGATTTGAAGTGATAAGCAATTTCAATCCTTCACCACGGCTTATGATCCCATCATGGATGTGCAAACTCTAGACTTCAACATCTTTCTTGGACAACTCTTCAATCAAGAGGCAAAAATAGCATAAAGGAAGTTAACTCCTATCATGGTAATTCAACTAGTGCTCTATATGTCGATAAGAAGGACAAGAAGTTGAAAGGCAAGAAGAAGGAATAAGATGAAGAGGAGAATTCCAAAGCCAACTTCACCAACAAATCATGACAAAGCCAAAGGTTTGAATGTTCAACATTGTGCCATCTGTGATAAGACTAACCACACCACTTAGAATTGTTGGTTCAATGGAAAGAGCCAGAACAGAAGTGGAAGAGGTGGAAATGGCAACAATAGAGTTGGAGGTGGACACAAATTCAACAATAACAATAGAGGCCATAATAGAAGGACTACAAAAATTATTTTGAAGATCAAGCACGTTAAGACTCATTGCTTCTAATGAATATAAGCCACAAAGAAGGTAAAGAAGATGATCATTTTTCTACATAGATTCCAGATGTTCAAATCATGTTGTAGGCAACATTGCTCTTCTATCTCATTTGGAAAGTCCAAAGTATAGACATGAAGTTCAAAGAGGGGATGACACAAAGCACAATGTGGAGAAGATTGGTGATTTCAAAGCTTCCAATGGTAGGACAAACATTTTGAGTAAGGTTCTCTATGTACCCACTATCACTAAAAAACCGAATAAGTGTAGGCCAAATAGTTGGAAAAGGCTTGCAAGTTAGGTTCACCCAACATGGAGCCTTTGTGGAAGATCCATGTCAAGGCTTCAAGAAGATAGCCAAAGGTGAGAAGCATAGTAGGCTCTTTACTTTCAAAGTAGGAGAAACAAGGAACATAGCTATATTCACTTTTGGGTCTCACACCGTAAGTGAGCTTTAAGGTGGCATAAGAGACTTGCTCATGGTAATGAAAGAACCTTGAAGGATATATGCAAGGATCAAAGTATTGTAGGACTGCCAAACATATCAAAGCAACACATGATCAACAGATGTGATGCATGTCAGATTAGGAAGGCACGAATACAACCATTCAACCACAAAGGCTACATCCACAACAATTTATTGTACTTAATACATACAGATAAATGGGGACCAAGTCAAGGTATTATGTCTCATTTATTGATGATCATAGTAGATGGACTATTCTATACTTTGTCAAGAGTAATAATGAAGTGTCGAATTGCTTGAGAAAGTATCTAGCACATGTGGAGAAGCTCAAGATCACTCAAGAATCTCAGATCTGATGAGGGGGAGAATAATTCTCCAAAGAGTTAAGGTATCAAAAGGGAAGTGCATACCAGGTACTCTCCTCAACTAAATGAAATTGTAGAGAGAAGAAACAAGACATTGGTTGCATCAGCCAGAACAATGCTTGAAGAGAAGAGGTTGCCACATCATCTATGGGTAGAGTCTATTTCACCTTTTGTGTACCCTTTCAATAGACTACTTTTTGCAAGGCAACCTATTCACAAGATAAGTTGTTGTATTAATTGCTTCTGCCCACATATAATTGGGGCACTTCTTTTCTTTCATCATCGATCTTGCAAACTCTACAAGAGTTCTATTTCTTCTTTCTGCAATTCCACTTTTTTGTGGGGAGTACTTGCAAGTCATTTCTCTTTTTATACCTGCATTCCACATATAATCATCAAATTCCTTAGAAAAATATTCTCCCCCTCCATCTGATCTCAATCTCTTGAGCTTTTGTCTTGTAATTCTTTCTTCATAAGCATGGTAGTGTTTAAATGTCTCAAACACTTCAGATTTATCCTTGATTACATACACAGTAATCCACCTGGTTGCATCATCATCAAATATCACATAATACCTTGATCCATTTATGTTATAGTCCTTTGAAGGACCCCACACATCTGTATAAACCAATTCAAGCATATTTGAATACCTATATCCTTGCTTATTGTAATATTTCTTGGGAGCTTTAGCTAGTTGACAAGCTTCACATTTGTATATCATATGTTGACCTTCAATATTTGGTAGACCAAGCACTGCACCATTCTTTGTCATCTCTTTTATTCCCCTTTCATTGAAATGTCCTAACCTCTTATGCCATAGATCCAATTCAGACATCTTTTGACTTCCATAAGTAAATAATGCATGTCCCACATTACCTTGAACTTTAAGAGTGAATAATCTTCCTTCCTTTTTCCCTGTAACAATGCTTTTATATCGTTGACTTGGATCTTCAACATAAACACCATCACGTGTAAACCTAACTATACACTTATTAGATTTTTAGGAATTGTTGGAACATAAAGTACCTTGCTTAGAAGTGTGCTTCCACTCTTTGTCTTTACTGATCCAATGCTCTCAACTTTGTGTTTGGTATTGTCTCCTGTTTGAACTATATGTCCATGCACTTTAGCTTCCATATCACTCATTAAGGAGATATTACCACTCAGATGATTGCTACATCCTGAGTCAATATAAAACACCATTTGATCTTCATTAATTACTTCATGTGTTGCATTCAAGATGAGAGTCAAATCTTCCTTTTGATCTGAAGCATAATTGTAATAGGTGTTGTTGTAGGATTGAGTTTGGAAACTCCTTCCTCCTCCTCTAGCAAATGAAGTCCTACCACCTCTTGCTCTGAAATTGCCTCTTTGATTTCTGCCTCCTCTTCCTCTAGGACTCAAATTTTGATTATGACTTCCACCATTTTGATTATTATACCAACAATCATTTTCCAAATGATTTGTTCTTCCACAAATCCAACAAGCTTTAGCATTTTCTTTATTCTTACCTCCTCTACCTTTACCTCTGAAATTCATCTTCCCTTTCATGAAGTCAACTTGTCTTGAAGATCCTTCTTCATCATTTGTTTGCTTGCCTTTAGCATTCTTCTTCTTGTGCTTTGAATACATTGGTTGGCTTGAACTTCTGTCATTCTTTCCTTTAATGTCTTGCTCAAATGTTAGCATATGTCCTAGCAATTGATTAAGATCAGGAGTAAAATGATCTAATGATAATTCTATAGACAATATGAAAGGCTTCCACTTTTCATCTCCTCTTAGACCTGTGAGTATTTGCCTTACCAAATTTTCTTCTTCAAATATCTTCATCTACTACTCCCAAACTATCTGCATGTCCTTCATACTTGTAACATAATCAGAGATTGACTGAGAAACCTTTCTTCTTGAAAGTTGTAAACTCAGCCCATAGTGAAGCCTTCCTCAATTTGGTTGTGTTTTGAAAATGTTCTTCCAAGGCATTCCATACATCTGCTGCACTTTCTAATCCTATAATGTGTGGTAGAAGATAATCATTTACAACCATGTAAATGATGCTCCTAGACTGAGCATCTTTCTTCATCCAATTCTTCAATTCGACAAGTTCTTCTCTTGTTATAACACTTGGATCCTTAAACTCATGCTTTTCTTCTTCTCCTATAATAAATGATATCAAATCTTTGCTCATGAGGTGTGCTTCCATCCTCATGGACCATGCTGGATAGTTCTCTCTATCTAGCTTGTCAATCTGCAAGCTTTCTCTCATCTCTTGACTTCTGTATCTGCAATTACTAAGATTTATGGTACCTTTGATATGAAGCTTTAATCCTTCTTAATCCCTTGAACTCGTGCTTTGTTCTTCTTTAGGTTTTCTTCAAGACTTTACCCTTTGCTCCTTCAATTCACAAGGTCTTTGATATTTGCAACAGTCGGGGTTCTCCTTGCTTCTTCTTCACCTTGATTTGATCTTTCTGCTCTGATACCACTGTGGGAGACTTTAATTCTCAAAATGTCTGATCTATCTTGATTTAAGAACTCTTCTATATCAAGAATAAACCAAACTTTACATTATCTTTCAAGTTCATTAAGAAATACTTCTTTGTGTGAAGTTTCCTTCAGCTTCAATAATTTGCTTTAGAAATGGACTTCAATCTCTGCATATGACTTCGATTTTAACCATTCAAATGACGCATATATATTCATACTACCTTTGCACAATCATAATGATCATTAGTTCTTCAAAAGAACCATTAGATTTATAATTGATCACTTAGATCAAACCTATGTCAAAAACTGCCTTCCAGAAATGACGACTTTGACATGGTCAACTTCTCAAGTTGATTTCTCTCAAAGTATAACTTGTTTTGCTAAATGCTTTTAGCCAAAGCTTCCTTATCTTCTAACTTAAATTTTTAATGTTCAAACATAAAAAAATTTACATTGAGCACTGAGATCCACGCAAATCTTTGAGCAGCAAAATGCACAATTCTAAGAACTTCACTTGCAGACTTTTACATATGAATGTTCCTACTTGTCATACACACAACCTGAAGAGATTTAGATCATCAAAATTTGGTCATAACTTGATTAAATTCTGAATTAGATATGTACAAAAGATTTCTTGATCCACATGATCAAGCTGAGAGAATTCTAGGAAAGACTAGTCACTAATCTCACGAGAAAACTCTCTGCACATCTATCACTTAGAAAACTTGAATTCTATTGACTATATTCTCATCTATTCTTCATCGATCTTCTTTGTTATGACTATACATGAGTGTATATATACATATGAGTATGAATGCATCATTATATCAAAGTATTTTTGAAGTATTTTTTCCAAAGTTAATATACATAAATGTATAGAACATTTCTTCCTGATTCTTCACTTGACTTCATGCTTTGAGCTTGACTCTTTTCTTCACTTCTTCATTCCTAGACTTCATGTAATCATCCATTGATGATTTTCTTGCTCCAACAAGCTTGCAAGTACACCTTTGGAGATGAATCCTAAACTTAGTGTTTATGAAGGTGAGAATTTTGAAGACATTAAAGAATATCAAAGCTTGGTAGGTAGCTTGATATATGCTACTCATACAAGGGCAGACATGCCAATACACCACACATGGATGCAGCTAAGAGATTACTTAAGTATCTCAAAGGTACAATCAATGAAGGCATATTCTATCCTTACTCCTCAGATTTGGATATCAAAATCATTTAGATGAAGATTGGGTAGGAGCTAAGGATGATAGAAGAAGTACCTCTAGTTACTTAGCATTTGTAGGTTCAAAGCTAGTGTCATGGAGTTCTAAGAAACAAACAACAATTGCTTTATCCTCAATTGAAGTAGAGTACAGAGGTTTGACCATAGCAACTCAAGAGGCAATATGGTTAAAAACATTGTATAGAAATTTGGGGCTTGTGAGTTCCAGACCTCACATATTTGGAGATAATGTAAGTTCCATGAATCTAGCAACAAACCCTATTTTCCATGCAAGAACCAAACACATAGAGATTCATTACCACTTCATCAAAGAGAAGCTCATGGCAAAGGAGATTGACATTTCTTTTGTTCCAACTAAAAAGCAAGTAGCAGATATGATGACGAAGGCACTTGATGGAATAAAGCTTTGCAATTGTAAAATCCTAGAGCTTTACACATGTAAAAGTAGAAAAAGAGAGATAATTTTCCAAGAATTTGAGGTGGTTGAATTGCAATCAATGAATCAACCAATCATAGTCGATAGATCTTACTTTTCCTAGATTGTATGAAAGTGAATTGATTCCCTCCAACAACCTTTATCACATTCATTGGAATTCAAAATCCACTTGTAGAAGTAGTGGAGCACTTCAAGAGTCTAGATAAATACTCAAATCGCTTGTACATCACATGGAAGCAATATACATACACTTGTGCCCATCATTGTCTTGATCCTTATTTTTTTGCAGCATCGTCTTCAACAACAGTAAGCTTGCAAAGGCTGCTGATTGACATATCAAGGGATCCTTTTCTACACTCACACTTCACTAACCGCTTAGTGTGATTATGGGCAATCACACATGCATAAAAGTTAGAACCTCTTCATATCACCCTACCTGTGAAAACTTTCCATCTTTTATGACCTAAGGACAGGAGAGAAACATCCAAAGGATAAGATCTCTTCCAAATTCGGCAAAAACATCAAGGAAGTGTTATCCTTGCCACATATACAGTTTCATCGTCTATGCACAATAGAGAAAAATTACATGAAGCATTACTTTGTATATGCATCCTAGGATAAGATGTGATTGAGCTAAGAACTCAAATAGATAGGTAACAAGTAAAACTCTCTTACCAAATATCATGCCATATATACACTCTCTAAAAAGATATGAACATGTATGGACATCCAAGAAACTTAACACGTCATCAAGAAAATATACATCGTTATCTTCATATATGGCCTGTGCAAGTTGGATCCTTTGCTTTTGTCTACCACTAAGGTTCGTGCCCTTTTCCCCCATTTTTTTTTCGATCTCCAAAGTCCATGGAACTGAGATATTAAACCAAGGCACCTACATGAAGGACTTGATCATAGACAACGAATGCATTGTAGCCCTAAATAGTATATTTTCCATAATATTTGCATTTTGAATTCATGCATTTTGTGCAACATCACATATACTCCCACTAGTTTTTGCCCTCCTTCAAGCCACCACCTTTGATTGGAGTCTATTGCCACCAACAACATCTCTTCTTTGCAAAATACCTGCAATCAAACATTTATTATGCAGAATGGAAACATGTTAGTGCACAAAACTCAACAATGTATACAACTAACATACTCCCCTCCACTTGTTTACGAAGTCTTCCAAGACGAGCAATATATACTACTTTCATGTTCCTGCAAAAAATACTCATGTCATATGCACAAAAAACCCTAATCCGGTCAACCTTACCTTTTTTTACTTTCCTTTTCCTCTTCCAGTGATTTGAGGAGCTTGTTATTGCAAGGGATCTACTACTCAAGAGAAGTCTAACCTTTGTTCACCTCAACAAAATTGATTGTCATCAATGTGATTCAAGACCTTGCAAGCCATTTCACAAACTAAGAGTCCAACTACACAAGTCCTAGGCTTGCGAAAAAATAAGATAACTAGCATGATTAGATGTATCAAGTCAAAGTCTTCTATAGACACATAGCAAGCTAAATTTTAGTTGAATTTGAGCTTTTATTTGACATGCTTCATCATGAGCCCACATCAACCCATATCCCCATGGCACATGTACACATTCCCATCTAAGCATCATGACATCTCCTCTCTTCTGTCCGCCCTTGAGAAAGGAATTTTTTTTCTTTGCTTTCCTTTTTTTTGGTTTATTTATTTATTTGTTCATGCAAGTCAGCCTATACTAAAGCTAGATGCGACTCGTGGCCTCATTGCACGACAGAGTTTTTTCCACCCATCTACTAACCCAATGTAGCATGCAACACACAATAGTAGCCCTATGTGAAGCCGATGTCAGCTTCTGGCTTTGAGCACCCAGCCAATGTGATTCCACCCACCTATCGGCCCACATAGGTGCATAACAACATATAGGTTAGGCCTACGACAAAACTAGTGTTAGCTTGTGGCCTCGATCACCTAATCAAGGTTGTTCCATCTGCCTACTAACCCACCACAGTGCACCGACAACACACACATATACACAATTATTATTGTTAGTTTTTTCTTTTTCGATTCCAAAGTCTTGAGAGTTAGGAGACACAAGAAAGGGCTTTATTTCCCAATCATTCCATTACATCACACACATACATATAACCCTATGTGGACATCTCAATGAAACATACCATCTCTCAGTTCAAATAAGATCTTATGCATAATCTTGGCAAAGATAGTCAACAATGGGAGATTCAATTAGGCTAGGTGTAGAGGCCTCGACAACAACCATTTTGGCCTCTTTTTTCTTTGCCTCTTTTGCAACCAATTTTGGACAACTCTTTATGACATGATCATTTCCTTTACAATATTTGCAAAACAATTTTTGTTTTCTTGTTTTCTTCTTCTTTTTTTGACTTTGTAGAATTAGCAATTTTTTCTTACTTATAAATGAGCTCCATTTACCTTTTCCCTTCTGACTAGCTAAGAAATCTTGATCTGCTACATGCATGATGGACGTGTTCTGCTTGGACTGATCTTCCTACAACAAAACAGAGACCAACTCCTCAAATGTTAAGGCATTTGGATTGCCTTTCATCATCAACTAAAGAATAGAAGCAAAACTCTAATATGAATATGGAAGACCATTCAGAACAGTCTGCATAAGTGAACTATATGGCAAGACTTCATCAGTAGAATACTAATGCTCCTTCAAATCTTTGATCTTTGTGAAAAAACTATCCATAGAATCTCGCTCATTCATACGCTCACTCTCCGATTGTTTTCAGAGGAACACGAGCCTCATTTCTTGCCTAGTACAAAGTGGTAAGTGTATCCCAAGCATCCTTTGCCATTTTGCAGGAGAGAATATGAGGGATAATGGCACATTTGACTGGCAAGGCTATCAATGCATGTGGCTGAGCATCTCTGCCATCCCAATGAAGTGGCTCTACAGTAGGTGCAAATGGAACTGCAACACAAACAAGAACCTGAAGATCATCATCTTCAATGCCATCTACATCATATTCAATAACTCTATTTGCATGTGTAGTATGTCGCTTTTCAACACCCTACACAATATTCCATAGTCCTTTTGTGACCAATACATGATGCATCAGATATGCCCATAATGGGTAATTGGTACCATCCAACTTTGTTGGAGTTAGACATCTGCGGAAGCATGTGAACAACACAAGGAAGAAGAAGAAGCTTGGAGCTCAACACACAATACTGAATGTATTACCACTAGAATGTACAAAGATAAGTAGCCCGTTAGGGCAATAGGCGTATATACAAGCCGGGGGAAAAAACCTCCTAAAGAGGGAAAAAAGTGCCCCGGCGGTCCTAGTGTGTTCACACACATCACTACTTAAATATATCAACAAATCCTCCCTAGGAGTGATGCGGTGAACAAGGAGTTGGCACTCATGTACAAGGAAGTACCAAGCTATGTGGAAATCACTCCACAAAAGGAAGTAAGCCCAAAGCTTTGCAGAAAGCTTCAAACTTCTCCCAAGGTAGAGCCTTTGTGAAAAGGTCTGCAATGTTCTCCTACATGGGCACATATGCCAAGCCGATCTCCCCAGCAGAGAACCTCTCCTTGACATAATGATAATGCACCTCAATGTGCTTAGTGCGAGCATGGAACACAGGGTTCCTCGCAATTTGCCAATGCGCTGTGACGGCCAGTGAAGATGGTGGTGGCAGAAGACTGACCAACACCCAAATCAGCCATAAGGCATCTCAGCCACACACACTCAACAGTCGCTGTGAAAGCAGCCCTATACTCAGCCTCACAACTGGAAGTGGCCACAGTAGGCTGCTTCTTGCTCAAACAAGATATACATGAGCTACCAAGCATGAAGCAAAAGCCACTAGTGGACAGACGAGTGTCATTGCAACCAACCCAATCAGAGTCAAAAAAAGCATGCAAATCTGGTGGTAGTGATCCCCCCTTGGGATAAAACAACCTAAGTAGCCGAGTACCACTCAAGTAGCGAAAGATGCGCTTAAGCGCCTGCCAATGCTTGACTCCTAGGAAATGCATAGACTTGTTCATCTCTGAGATAGCAAATTGAATATTTAGCCGAGTAATGCATAAGTAGATCAAGAATCTGTTAAACGCGAGTCTTGCCGTCAGAGACGCGTTTAAACATCTATTTGGGTTCTTGGGAGTGGAAGGGGTCTGTTAAACAGAGGCCCTATACTTGATTTTCCCAAATCAACTCACTCACATGATCGTAATCTAACATTAAAAATCTATGTCAATACAACTTACTTATCAAGACTCTGGTTACACTCTTACAATCTTACTATCTGTAATCAGACTCTTCCAAAATCTACCGATTACAATCCAGTTGATGCGTTCTCAACAGACATCGGTGAAACTATCATTACCGTAATACAGAATCACTTTGTCTAACTTAAGAGTTGATCCAAACACAATTACTGTAAACAACAGAGACAATAACAGTAACTCAATCTGTACCGTACAGGCGTAGATAATCAAACGGTCTATTCAATAACTTTACTAATCCAACTTACTAATTGAAAACTCAGACTTCGTCTGATTCATCTACTCACAAAATGTCGATTCATAAACAGATTAAGACTTCCTCAGTGACCAACGCACAATGCAAAGATGACCGTAACACAAACTCACAGTAACAAACTTAGTGGAACCGTGATTCAGTACTTAACTTAAGATAACCTTACTGTAACTTAATCTTTACCGGACAGGTACAGATAATCAACAACACAGAAAGACACAGAATAACTCAGAGTTCTCAAACACACCACAGAAACTACACAGACATCATCAACCATACGAATAGTCTGGCGACTCCTCTGGTCATCCCCGAAGCGTCTTTTCCATTGATTTATATAAAGGGTTACAACATCAATCAAGGTTACAACATCTACGCAACGACCTTTCGGTTCGTTAAGAGTCAGATTTTACAATTGCCAATCCGGCGGCTTACACTGGCATGCACGGTGGACTTGAATCCACAGGTATACAAAAATATTATGGCTCATCAACTATACCTTCTAGATACATAGTTCTAGCTAACCTGAAAGTCCAGGCAATTTTCTTCTTTAATGACTCTAACATCTGCTTCAAAATTTCTGGTTCTACGAGCTGAGCATTTGTCCGTACTGAACTTAAAGAAATGACCTGGGTCATCAAAACTTCTGCTTTTGTCTGCAGAAAAGCTTCTTGTAAGTAAAATTCATTTGACAGAGCCGCATCACGACTGACTTTCATATCTGCTATCTGCTTATCAATTCGAGACAGTCTTTCTTTTTGAGCATCCAGCTGATTCTCTCTTCTTTCTATCTCTTGATTCTGAAATTGGATTGTTCGATGATAAGCATCACGCTCTCTTCTGATCCCTATTATCTCTTTCTGTAATTGAGCTTCCATGGTCAATTTGCGTTTAAGAATATTGTTTACTTCAGATAAATCAAACTTGCTTCTCTGGAGTTCTTCATTAGTCTTCTTAACCAAATCGTGCATCTCTTGTCCTTTCTGTACTGCTTCATTCAGTTGTGCTCTAGTCTCTTCTAAAAGATTGCCCAGAGCTATACGTGCATCCTCTTTATCTTGGATTAACTGCTTCAACTGAACTAATTCTACATCAGCAACACTTAATAATTCTTCTTTTTCTCGGACTTCTGTCAGTGCCGCATCTCGTTGACTGGTAATTGCTTCTTGTTCGGCAAGTCTGGCTTGGAGCTGGTTAATCTGGAAGTGCAAATGATGATTTTCTGCTTTGACCGCATCGATCTCTTCCTGTAGAGGAGTGATGTCTGCTTCAAGGGTATCCACCCTATGTTGTAGTTCTTGACGAATATTCTCTGTAACTTGTTTTAATTGTACCGGAAGCTGCTGGGAAAATTGTATAATCATGCGCCCCATGGATGCAAGTTCGGTAAATATGGGAAATGGAGGAAGTGGCTGCTGGGATGAAGAGGTTGTCAAAAGTTGGTGTGAAGAGGGAGGAGAGTAATTTGGCGAGGAAGATGAAGCAGAAGGTTCCTCAGGGACAATAGGTGGAACAGGGAGAATGGGGTTAATCGGAGGTTCGGGTGGAGGAGTGAGAAGAACAGTGGTTGTTTTTAATACCTGTTCGATGGTTTGTTGTGTAGTGTCATCAGGTTTGGCAGCTGCAGACTCTACTGCTTTAATCAGTTCTGCGAAAATTTCCTTAATGATAGGTTGCCCATCTTCTTGCTTTTCCTATTCGGATTGTTGCTGAGATTCTTCTTGAGAGGAGCTGTCTCCGGATTTGGTGGTCTCATCATGCTCTTGTTGCTGCTTTGGAGAGGACTACGCTGATGAATCATGGTGCATGGAGGTAGCGGTGTCGTGAAAAGTCTCTTCTTCATTGTCATCATCTTCATGTCCGACGACCGATCCCTTTACTTGGCTATCGGAAGAGCTTATTCTGATGCGCTTTCGGCGGAGGAGCTGGAATAATTCTTCGTCATCCTCTTCATCATCTTCCAGGATCTGCACAGATTCTTCATGGTGTAATACCGGACCTCTGGGTGGTGGTTGTGCTGCTTGTATTGCCGGAAACAGGAAACTTAATATATGCGGTAATCGTGATCGAGGCATTTCTCCCTTGTTGACCTGTTTAATGATGGAAACGCATTCTCGATGAATGCGGCGGAAATAGTATGATGCAAAATTTACAGGCTCTCTGACAGCCATATCTATTGCTGAATAGAAAGGGCGAGATATGCCATATGTACGTTTTTGCAGGTTGAGGATAGCTACTAAAAACTGTAATGCGGATCTTTCAGGCTCAGGGCGACAAAGAATAGCATATTCATTAGAGGAATGCCTGGGAAACAATTGATTCATTGTGGCGATGGGAAGACTAGGTCCATTCTCTCGACCTCTCGGAGAGAGTTGGAATGCATCAGCAAAGGTCTGTAAAGTTATTACGGTACGAGATGGTAATGAGATGATTGGCCAACTCTGCTCTATAGCAGGTGTGGCAGCGATGGCAGCGATGATTTGGGCATAGAACGGGTGACATTCTACTGAATGCCAAGGCAATTCAGCGAAATTGGCCAACCCACGAATTCGCAGGAACTCACCTACATCTGCGGGGAGTCCATCACGGAACACAGCAAAGTTTGCTAACGCTTCCACGGTGCGCACACGAATAGCAAGCACAAGAACACAATTGCACAGGGTATACAGAGAGCACAAGCACGCAAAACACACAGACACAATAGCGATTGACACTGGAATGAAAAAGGTTAAGTAGATACTTGGCAGCGGGAAGCAATTGAAATTGTTAATCATCGCGCGATGTTGAGATGATAACCTTCATAACTTCGGTGTGCATGCATGAGCAGAACGATAATGCAGGGCGCCTGTTGATCATAATTAGGTATGAAACGAGGGTATTTACAGACTTATTTTATTAATCATGCAAAACTAAAAAGGAAAAGAAAAGAAAAAAAAGAAAAAATATGCAGGCAACCGCAGAACACTTCAGTGCGAATCAGGCGCTTGATGATACGGCCGCAACTTTGAACCATTTATCACTTTTGGAAGAGGAATTCCGGTCAAAGTAGCCAACCGAAAAGTTGCTGGGCCCACTTGTTCAGTAATCCGGTAAGGACCAAACTAGCGTAACTTGAATTTTCTAGCAGAGCGATTTGATTTTGCATTATAAAACAGCACAAGTTGCCCTACCATAAAAACTGGAGTCTTTAGATACCGATCATGTGTACGAGCTTGCCACAACTGTACTTCTTGAAGAGTCAGAAAACTTTCCCAGTGATGCTCATCTAGTTCTCTGAGTGTGTCCAACCGAAACGACAAAGAATCTTCAGGTAACAATTTCTGAGAGACGGCCACACGTAAGCTTGGTACTACAAGCTCCATTGGTGCAATTGCCTCCATTCCATATGCAAGTTTGAAAGGAGTCAGTCTGATGGCAACTTTGTAAGTAGTCCGGTATGCCCATAATATTGCAGGTAGTAATTGATCCCATCTTTCTGGTGATTCGACAATCAATTTACAAAGCATACTTAGCAAGGTCTTGTTTGTACTTTCAGCTAAGCCATTAGCACGAGGGTAATAAGGAGAACTGAATTTATGCAAAATCTCAAAAGAGTGTGTGAGGACTTTCATTAAATTGTTAACAAAATGTGTGCCTTGATCTGTCACAATTTCCAAAGGTAATCCAAATCGTGGGAATATGTCTTTCATTAAACATTTTGCTACCGAAATAGCTGTAGCGGACCGTAAAGCCCAAGCTTCTGCCCATCTTGTAGCATAATCTGTGCATGTCAGAATATATCTGTTGTTGCTAAGGATTGCTGGAGGTGTGATTGGTCCAATAAAGTCAAGACCCCATTTCCAAAAAGGCTCCAAGGGTAATACAAGTTGGAGAGGGAAAAAATATCGTTGTAAAGGCTGTCCAGACCGTTGACAATTGTCACACTGTTTGACAAACTGAGATACATCTCTGTACATGGTAGGCCACCAAAGCCCACTTTGCAGAATTTTCCGGTGTGTTAAATCTGCTGCAAAATGTCCACCGGAAGGTATGGAATTTGCCAGAGTGATAACTGAGTTTACTTCATGTGGAGGAATACAACGAAGTAAGACTCCAGTGTGATCCATATAATACAATTCTCCAACAATCAACCGGAATCTGCGACTGTAAACTGCAATTTTCCTACGCATTGCAGGAGAAGTCTGAGCAGGAAGATATCCATGAGTAAGAAAGGCTAATAACTGATCATAGTAAGTAGATGTCACAGGAGGATCTGCAGATTCATCATTAGTTGGGTCAGTAACATAAATTGCAGGTGTGGTGTCATCAACACCGACCGGAGCTTCACCGGAATCCAACCGAGAAAGGAAATCTGCTAATGCATGTGTAGTTCTAGGTCGATGAATTACTTCGTAATCAAACTCTTGTAATAATAGAACCCAACGTGCTAAACGACCACCTAAATGCTGCTGCCGAACCAGATATACTAGCGCAGCATGATCTACATGAAAGAAGAATTTTCGGCCTAACAAATAATGCTGAAATTTCTTTACAGAATATACTAAACCAAGGCATTCTCTTTCAGTTACTAGATTTTTCTTTTCTGCAGGAGCAAGCCTTCTACTTGCATAATAAACAGGCCGAAACCACTTATCAGTTTGTTGCATTAAGACACTTCCAATGGCTATATCTGATGCATCTACAAAAACATGAAATTGGACGTTCCCAATCAAGAGGTTGTATAATTGGAACCTGCGTTAATAAGCCTTTAAGACGATCAAATGCTGTTTGATATTCCTGAGTCCAAACAAACTATCGAGGAGTACTGGTTATTAGTCTATTAAGGGGTATTGCCAAATGAGCAAGCCACTGTAAATGTCGACCATGCCATCTGACTTGACCCATGAATCTCATCACTTCTTTCGGTGTAGTAGGTAGAGGTGCTTCTAACACAACTGCAATTTTATCTGGATCAACTTGTATGCCTTATGCAGACACAATATGGCCAAGCAGCTTATCACATGAAACCGCAAACACAGACTTGTTTGGGTTCAGGCAGAGTCTTTATTCACGACACTTCTCAAAGCAACACCGTAAATGATACAGGTGTGCTACCATCTTACCAAATAAAGAGAAATCATCTAGATATACTTGCATGAAAGAAGTAAGATAGGGGGAGAAGATTTCCTGCGTACATTGTTGAAAAGTACTAGGAGCATTTCTTAATCCAAACCACATGACTGTGCAAGCAAAAACACCCCAATTCGTAATAAATGCTGTTTTTGGTATATATTTCTCAGCCATTCGAACCTGGTTATAACCACTATAACCATCAAGAAATGAATACATTTCATGCCCAGCCACTCTATCCAACATTGTATCAAGAAATGGAAGTGGAAATGGATCAGGTACGGTGGCTGCATTCAATTTCTTGTAATTGACACATATTCGGAGCTGCTTGTTTTTCTTTGGTACGATTACAATCGAGGAGATCCATTCAGCATGTTCAACTGGAACAATGAATCCAACTTTTAATAACCTATCAAGCTCTGCCTTTACCTGTGTTGCATAGTTAGGATTCATCCGGTAGCTAGGTTGTTTAATTGGCTTTGCTTCCAGTTTAAGTACGACCCGATGCTGATAGAGATGAGGGTCTAGACCCTTCATATCACGATAATCCCGTGCAAAAACATCAGAGAACTCATGAATAAGTTGTATCAAATCTGCTTGAAATGCTTCAGACAATCCTTCCTTTATCTTGACAGGTCGTGGATTTACTTCATCTCCTAAATTATATGTGATCAACTGATCTTCGGGAACATAGAATTGATTAGGTTTTTCTGAATTATCAACTAACTGTAAAAGTTGTTGTATATCAACCTCATCCTTAGCAACAGTACCTTCTATCTTTACCTGTTCGATCACAGGCACCACCGTACAAACTGTCGGATTCCAGTTATCTACAACAGATTGTAGGTCGACAGTTCCCAAGGAAATCAAATCAATGTTATTCTTTAAAATTCTTCTTCTTCATCATCGGATAACCCATCTAGCATATGGAATAGTTCTGCTACATATGGTCTAGCATGTAGTTCACAGGGCTGAATAACATCTAATTTTACAACATATTTTCGGTTATTGTCTTTGAAAGTGAGCTCCTGTGTGGACCAATCTTGTATAACCTTAGCTTGTTTCAACCAAGGACGGCCGAAAAGAAGATTATAATCAAGACTAGACTCCGGTAGTTCTAAAACTACGAAATTCATCTTAAAAGTTGTACCCTGCAAAGTGATTGGGACATTCCATACAAGTCCTACTGGGTGGACTCTGGATTGGTCGGCCATTCTAACAAAAAACTGGATAGGCTCAATTTCAATCCATCCTAACTTTTTACAAAGTGTTGCAGTAGCTATGTTTACACCGGAACCACCATCAATTAATACTTGAGTAATTTTATGATTTTTGTACCATACCATAATTAAAGGAACCGAATGATCCACCGTAGAGTCAGTCTTCGGTTGTACTGTCGCTGTTGCCGGAATGCAGGAAGACGCAGAATTGAACTGCTGCTGGAATTGTTGCCGAACTCCTGGTACTAATGCCAGTAACTATCCAAGAGGAAGAGTAATGGATGCCTTAGATAAGATTTCCCATGCCTGATCTACTTGCCTTGTACATTTTACTGATTCTGAAGACGATGCATCGGTTACTGGGATTGACTCTTGCTCCTGCGCGATTTCCTTTGGCAGCGGAACTTGTGTCACCGGAATTGGATCTGGGAACACTGGAGGTTCTGTGGTGGTCCACTGACTAGCTTTGTCATACATTCTTTGTTGCTCACGAATACCTGGTTCAAATATTTCAGCTGTTGGTTGCAGTGGCTTATCGGATCGGGTCTGAACTACTGCGGCTTGTGTTTCTATTGGTGTGATATGAACCATATTTGTCATTGGGTTCTGACGCTCTTTTTTCCTCTGATCATATTCGACTACATCTTTACAGAATCTTCTGATGTGACCAAATTCACCGCAAAAATGACAGCGAGGTGGTGGCAAGGCATTTCCTTCTTGTGATGTTCCTGTTTGCCAATGATTTCCATTATAGTTGGTACTCCTCTGTCCTCTATAATTTTTGTATCCTTGCTGCTGATTATTCCTCCTCTGAGGTGGTACATAGTGGGTGGCAGGCTGTCCTGGTTCTTGTATAATTGCATTTACTGTTGCTGTTTCCTTCACTTTGGCGTTATAGGCACAGTTTTCGGTGGAATGTCTGGTTGTATTGCAGATAGCACAATACATGTGATTAAGTGCACAAGTGGCACTGGTATTCCCTGAATTCTTGCACGTGGTGCAGTACATTTGTCTAGCCGGATCTTTTGCAACATTTTTACTGGATTTTAACCATTCCAAATCTTCGGTAAAACCTCCAACCTTATTCTCAAGCTGCAGAGTCATTGCAATAACCGCATCTAGCGTCATAGCTCCCACACAACGAATGATCATAATCTGTCGGAGCTGCGGAGTCAAACCATTAATAAACCACTACGTGATGACATCATCCGGTAGGTTTGCATGGGCCAGCGGTAGTTGTCTCAAATGAGTTCTGAATAGGGTGGCATATTCCTGCACTGTTTGATTCAGCTTCTGTCTATTGTTTTGCAGGTAATCAAAAATTTCGGCAGGGTTCTTCTTTAGCCGGAATCTCTGCAGAAACGCATCTCTTACTGCTTCATAGGTACCAAAATGGTTGATATCATATTCGGTAAGCCACCTGGCGGCTTCATTAACTAGTGTTGACTGGAATACTATGGCCTTGTACGCCGGATCGGGTGGATGATTAAGTACTGCATAACTAATTTCAAAAGTTTATACATGAGCATCAGGATCATCACCTGGAAACCCACCGAATTGTGTGTAGGTAACTCCTCTCGGAACCGGACGATGTGGAAGTAGATGTTGTTGTTGCTGCTGCTACTGTTGTTGTTGTTGCCCACTCATGTTGCTTGCTGTTGTATTGTTACTATCTCCCGAGTTTCGAGGTTGAATTTCTTGACCGTCGGAATCTGTATGGTCAGCCTGTGCACTCTCCGGTTTGATAATATCGTTCAATCTCTTTCGGATTTCAGCTTCGAATAAGCTACCTTCCTCCTTGATATCAAATGTAGGGAAGCTTACTCTGAATAGTGGTGACCGGAATGAAGATTCACCAGGAAATGGTAAACCGTCACCGGGAGACTGTGAACTCTCTGTAACTGGGATCGAAATATCACCGGAATTTGTCAAAATTTCACCAAAACAAGGTATTTTTTCACCTTCACTGATTTCTTTGGCCAACACACTTCTATCCTCAGACAAACTCGAATCTTGTCCAGATGGTGTTAAGTTAACTGCATACTGCGTCCTGGTAGACTCTGGAGTTACTATATCTTCGATAAACTGTGCCGAAATTGCACCGAAATCTGCCGAAATTGCACTGCGTTCCACCGGAATGCTACCGGAATCACTACTATCATTCTTCGCTTCCTTGACAATTGGGTTAAACTTATCTGCACTTCTAGCTCCTGGGGGCGTCCTTAGCAAATTAGGTATCGCCCAATACTGTTCGTTTCTCCTATACTTCGGGTACGTTTCACCGAAACGAGTAACCGGCATATATCACATTTGCAATACTTTGCGTACTACTTGTCGATTCACAATCTATGACCACTTTCTCACAGACGGCGCCAGTGTTAAACGTGGGTCTTGCCGTCAGAGACGCGTTCAAACATCTATTCGGGTTCTTGGGAGTGGAAGGGGTCTGTTAAATAGAGGCTCTATACTTGATTTTCCCAAATCAACTCACTCACATGATCGTAATCTAACATTAAAAACCTCTGTCAATACAACTTACTTATCAAGACTCTGGTTACACTCTTACAATCTTACTATCTGTAATCAGACTCTTCCAAAATCTACCGATTACAATCCAGTTGATGCGTTCTCAACGGACAGCGGTGAAACTATCATTATCGTAATACAGAATCACTTTGTCTAACTTAAGAGCTGATCCAAACACAATTACTGTAAACAACAGAGACAATAACAGTAACTCAATCTATACCGTACAGGTGCAGATAATCAAACGGTCTATTCAATAACTTTACTAATCCAACTTACTAACTGAAAACTAAGACTTCGTCTGATTCATCTACTCACAAAATGTTGATTCATACACAGATTAAGACTTCCTCAGTGACCAACGCACAATGCAAAGATGACCGTAACACAAACTCACAGTAACAAACTTAGCGGAACCGTGATTCAGTACTTAACTTAAGATAACCTTACTGTAACTTAATCTTTACCAGACAGGTACAGATAATCAACAACACAGAAAGACACAGAAAACTCAAAAGTCTCAAACACACCACGGAAACTACACAAACATCATCAACCAGACGAACAGTCTGGCGACTCCTCTGGTCATCCCCGAAGCATCTTTTCCATTGATTTATATAAAGGGTTACAACATCAATCAAGGTTACAACATCTACGCAACGACCTTTCGGTTCGTTAAGAGTCAGATTTACAATTGCCAATCCGGCGGCTTACACATCCAACAACCTACTGATAGAGAACAACATCAAATGCATCTCCAGCATCATGAAGTCTCAATCGTAAACCCATCTCCATAGGAGTGGCAATAATTTTATAGTCTTCAAGGCCAAAACACTGCAATAATGTGTCAATATATTTCATTTGACACAAAGCCATTCCACCATCAACGTGCATAAACTGAATGCCCAAATAGTGATGCAAATGCCCCAAATTAGACATCTCAAATGAGGAGCGATATGCCTCTCATGAGAACTAGTGAGCAGCATGTCATCAACATAAACCACAATGATCAAAAGTACATCATTAGCACGCTTGGCATATAAGGTGCTTTTAGTTGGACTGTTCTCAAAACCATGTGCAATCAGATAGGCATGTATCTTTTCATACCAAGCACATGGTGCTTGCTATAAACCATATAATGCCTTCTTTAACCTGCACACTTGGTTTTCATGCCCTTTCTGCACAAAGCCACGGGTCTGAAAAACATACACATCTTCATCCAAGTCACCATTCAGAAATGTTGTTTTAATGTCCAACTGATGTACATTCCAACCATGATGAGCTGCAAGTGCACAGATGCTACGAACAGTAGTCATTCGGCAAGCAGGTGCAAAGGTCTCATCAAAATCAATGCCTCTTTCTTGCGCATAACCTTTTGCAACAAGCCTAGCCTTATACCTCTCAACTGTTCCATCAGGATTATGCTTCAGCTTGTATACCCACTTTGTGCCAATGGCCTTCTTGCCAGGAGGCAAGTCACATAAAGACCAAGTACCATTCTTTATTATAGCATCATATTCAGATTGCATAACAGCCATCCAATTTTCTGAACTTTGTGCTTCATCAAACGAAATAGGCTTAGTCTCATCATAGAGATTAGATGCAACCATAGCATAGCAATCTAATGCAAAAGAGGCACTATGAGAGCTTGATCGAGTACGATATGATAGAGATGCATCTAATTTGTTGTCACGCAAAGTCTGCACCAGCCATTTTGGCATAGTTTTTGCCTCCTCATTATCAGCTCTCTCATCAACAAGTGCATCATGTAAATCTGCATCAGAAATGGGATGATCTTCATCATCACATGAAACCCGCAAAGACTAAGAAGTTGCCTCATTAGGACCAACACTAGACTGTCAACTTGTAAAAAGAGGCAACAAAGTATCATACATGTCTTTGGAGCTAACAGATGTCTCCTTAGTACATGAAAGCAATGGCTGAATAGCATCTTCAACAAAAATAACATCACGGCTAACCAGAATGCGTTTAGTTTGTGGATGATATAGAAGATAGCCTTTACTTTCAGAACTGTACCCAATGAAAATACATTTTACTACTTTATCATCCAATTTTCTGCGATGTTGTTCAGGCACTAGTGCATATGCCAAACAACCAAAAACACACGGATGAGCAATAGATGGCATTTGATCATGTCAAGCCTCATATGGAGTGATAGACTGCAGTGCTTTAGTGGGAAACCTATTAAGTACATAAGCTGCACACATGACAACCTCAAGCTAGAAACTATGTGGTAAAGCCTGACTCTTGACCATACACCTCTCCATCTCCATGAGTGACATGTTCTTCCGTTTAGCGACTCCATTCTGTTGAGGTATATAGGGCACTGTACACTGGTGTTTTATCCCACGTTCAACCAAAAATGCATTAAAATTAGAAGACATATATTCCCCCCTCGATCAAAACGAAGGGTGCCCATTTTACATGCTGATAGATTTTCAGCTAGAACCAAAAACTGTTTGAAGCACATAAACACTTCAGACTTTACCTTCAATGGGTATACCCATGCATGCCTGGAAAAATCATCGATGAAAGTCACGAAGTAAAGATAATTTCCGAAAGAAGGTGTCTGCATAGGGCCACAGACATCACTATGTACAAGCTGCAATTTCTGAGTAGCCCGAACTGAACCATCTTTTGAAAAGGAAGAACACTGCATTTTGCCCAAAATACAGCCTTCACATATATGTTTACCAGGTGCCTCAAGTTTGGGCAAAGAGGACACCATTTCAGATTTCTGCAAGCGTAGCAAACTAGCAAAATTCAAATGACCAAAGCATGCATGCCAAAGCTTTGCATCTGACATAGCCTGAGAATCATGTACTGCACATGCCGAATCATTCACAAATCTTTCATATTCTATGAGCTTATACAACCCACGACATAAAATGAACTGCACATGTACTGCACATTCCAAAAGCAATAATCACATCACCATTTGACAGATCATGAACTCTACACCTGTCATCAACAAATTTCACAACCAAGCCAATCTTGGCTAAAGTTGAAACTGATAACAGATTCTTCTTGATCCCTGGCATAAATAAAGCATTGAAAAAAGTTAAAGAACTACCATCAACAGTAGTCTAAATGATCTTACCAACTCCCATGATAGGATAAGAGGAGTTGTTGGTGCATGTGACAGTATTCCCTATAGGGGCAGGCTCGAGTGAAGTGAAGAAACTACGCTGGTTTTGATTGCACCAATAGATCCCCCTCAAGCCTAACATGCTTGCTCTTCATTCCTTCTTGATTTCTTGCAAACCAATCATCAATTTGAATATGTTCATCTTGGTTCCATCCAAAGACTTTGTGAGTATATCTGCACATTGTAAATGAGTTGATACATAGGATAGTTGAATATCCTTGTTAAGCAATTTCTCCCTTACATAATGATAGTGCACTTCAATGTGCTTAGTCCTTGCATGATATATAGGATTAGCAACCAAATGAAGTGAACTAGTGTTGTCTCCAAAAATTATTGGAGTGTAAGAGTGTAACCCCAAATCTGCATAAAGTTGCTTGAGCCACATAACTTCTTGAGTTGCATTTTCCAAACTTCTGTATTCTGCTTTTGTAGATGATAAGGCCACAATTGGTTGCTTCTTAGATGACAAGGATATAAGCTTTGAACCTACAAAAGATAGGTACCCTGAAGTGCTCCTCATATCATCCTTGGAGCTAGCCCAATCTGCATCAGAATACATCTTTATGTATAAGTCAGAAGTGAAGGGATAAAACAACCCTTCGTTCATGGTACCTTTATATACTTAAGCACCCTTTTGGCAGCTTCCATGTGAGGCTTCCTTGATGCATGCATAAACTGACTCAATGTACTTACTCCATAAGCAATGTCAACTCTTGTTAGAGTAGCATAATTGAGGCTCCCTACAAGTTTTTGGTAACCAGAAACATCCTCAAGAAGTTCTCCTTCATGAGAACTAAGCTTATGGTTGAGTTCCATAGGTGTACCTGCAATTTTGGTATTCTCCATCTTGAATTTTACCAACATATCATGTATATATTTTCTCTGAGTAATAAATATACCGGAATCTTTATACACAAGCTCTAAGCCAAGAAAGTATGTTAACAAACCAAGATCATTGATTTTAAACTCTTCCATTAGTTGAGCCTTAACCTACTTGATGCCATTAGCATCATTCCCTATAATGATGATGTCATCCACATAGACACATAAGTAGATAACGTTTGAGTTGTTCTTTTTTATAAATAAAGAAGAATCTGCCTTGCTAGCCACAAAGCCTTGGTCCTGCAAATAAGTAACAAGCCTATGGTTCCAAGCTCTAGGAGCTTGCTTTACGCCATAGAGTGCCTTCCTTAGCTTGCATACAAAACTTGATTTCTATTTATCTTCAAAACCTAGTGGTTGTTCCATATATACTTCTTCTTATAGCTATCCATTTAAGAATGCATTCTTTACATATAACTGATATATATTTAAATTCTTGGAAGCAACAACACTTACCAAAACCCTAATTGTTGGCATCTTTGCCACAGGTGAAAAAGGTTTCTTCATAGTCCACTCCATGGGTTTGAGCAAACCTCTTTGCCACTAGTCTTGCCTTGTACATGTTTATAGAGCCATATGAGTTCTTTTTTATTTTATATATCCACTTGGATCCTATTACCTTCATGCCTGGCTTCTTGGGAATTAAGTCCCAAGTATGGTTTTCCTGAAGTGCTTCTTCTTCTTCTTCTTGCATGAAAGACTGCTATGTTCTTGGTGTCTTCAATCTCAAATGTAAATAATCTACCAGTTTCCTCACCTTTAGCAATCCTTTTGAAGCCTTGTTGAGGGTCTTCCACATATGTTCCATGCTTAGTGAATCTGACCTGTAAGCCTTTTTCAACAATCTGTCCAACACTAATCAGGTTTTTAGTTATAGTTGGCACATATAAGACCTTACTCAAGAGGTTCATGTTACCATCAGATGTCTTGACATTTCCAATTTGCTTGAATGAGTGTTTAGTGTCATCACCTGTCTGTACTTCATGCTTCCCTTTGGGATCTTCAAGATCAGAGAATAAAGCTACATTTCCAGCCACATGATTGGAACAACCTGAATCAATATAGAAAAGATGATCATCATCTTTACCTTGCTTGGATGTCATATTCATGATGAGTAGTGAATCTTCTTGGTCTTCTGTATAGTTGTTATAATCTCCTCTTGCTCTAAAGCCTCCTTGATAATTGTTGTTGTTGTAGTGTTGATTGTAGTTATGGTTGTAGTTTCTTCCTCCATTGTTGTATCTGCCTCTGGATTGTCCATAGCTACCTCTATGGAAGCCTCTTCCCCTTTGATTCCTTGTGTTCTTGAAGCATTATTCTATAGTGTGGTTGCTAAGACCACAAATTTTGCAAGGTGGATTGTTGTAGGATCTTCCCCTTCCTTGCTTTCCTCCTCTGCCCCTTCCTGTAGCACCTCTTCCTCTACCTGTGTAGCTGGCTTGAGAGGTACTAGCCTCGTCTTCATTCTTCTTGAGTTACCTTTATCTTTACTTTTATTGTTATCTGTATAAAGGGCAGAAGATTGATTACCTCTAGAATTGTCACCATTCTTGTTGAGCTTTGTCTCATGGGTGAAGATTTGCCCCATCAAGGTGTTGAGATCGGGTACTTGCATAACCATGTAGAGGTCCATTGTTGTGGTGAATGACTCCCACTTATCATCAGCTTTGATGACATTAATGATCTACCTTCCTATGTGTTCTTCTTCTATCTACTTTCCAATTTTTGCAAGTTGGTTAGCTACATCTTCATCTTGGTTACATAATCAACCACTTCTTGCTTTGGTTGCTTCTTTAGAGTTGTAAAATCCATCCATAATTGATTCTTCTTAGCTCTTGTATTTGATGAGAAATATGATGAGAGCACTTCCCAAGTCTCTTGGGAGGTCTTGCAATTCCTCATGTGTGGCAATAAGAAATTAGATATTGAGTTTAGTAGATAAGATACGGCAAGAGCATCCTTTGCACACCATGTGGTCAACCTTGTTTGTTCTTCCCTTGTGGGTTGATGCTTGCTCAAATGTTGGCATCTCTTCATCTCCTTAGATGTATCCATATAGACTTCTCCCTTGAAGGTAGGCTTAGTGACCATGATGAGTAGTTGTTTCTGTCCAATTCGTCAATGAAGGATTGAAATCCATCTCCCATCTTGCTTGTTGTTGCTCTGATACCACCATTGGAAAGAGATGGTGGATAGTCTTCAGAGATGAAGTGGTGTTGCTTAATCCTGCTTCACACTTGCCAAGAATGATTGCTTAAGAGTATAGTGGGCTTCTTTAGCTAGATAATTATCATAAATAATCACTTATGTTTCTTGGAACATGATCCACTAATCAATGGATCAAAACATATATGTAGGAATTAATCGAAGACTAAGAAACTTGCTATTCTTGTCTATACACCTGTTCAATGTTTTGAATAGTTTTTTGAGCACAGCAACAATTAGTTTAATTCCTTTTGGGGATATCTAATTAGCTTAGATAGCTACCAATCATGAGTGATTTCATAAAAAATGATGGACTACACATTGAGAAAGATGTTTAGCAAATCACAAAACCTTCCCGACAATTACGAGATGCAACAGTCAATAGACAAGAGAGTAGATATGTGTTAATATCTCACGATCCAGAGAGGCAATGATAATGACACTTTGCAATCATATACTAGATAGTATGCTGAATCTACCATGCTTTAAATCATGACAAATGATCAAACACACACTGAGAACAAGCTCTTAAAAATTCATTGTTCTGATGTAGTCATAATAGAGAAGTGAAATGAGAATGTAATGATAACATGTATATTAAATCCTATACAAATACAATGTCATTGGCAATCATATATTGCACAATGTGTGAGAGGTGAATGATCTATGAGATTAGCTCTCAATTCACAATAGATGCCCCTCACAATGATATCATAGAGATGAGATATCATGTGCATCATGTCATCCTCTTTTTATAGTTGTGAATGGAGCCAATATTTGAATTCAAATTCAAAGACTTCTACCTAAGAGTGAATCCTAAAGTATAGGATATATTCTCTCATCAATCAACAACCAAGAACTTTGAGATTTGATGCTTCCTAACTTCCTCGCAATTGTAGGACACTTTTACAAAGGTAAATGTGAATGGTTTTTACAAGGGGTCGATCACATAAGGTTCTATAAGGGATGTGCCCATTAACCAAGTATTTGGGCTTGGTTTTAATTGTACCAACAGGATCATGTCAAGTGGGAGTGTGCCATGAATAGTGAGTTGGATTCTATTCACAAGAATGATACTTAGGATTTAGTACCTTTGGCAAAGGGTAGTAAAGCTTTACCATGTAAATGAACATGTAGGTTGTAATTCACATCAGATAGTGCTTCTCTAAAGTATAAAACATGACTTGTTGCAAAGGTTTTTTAAGCAATAACATGGTGTTGATTTTGAGGAAATCTTGTCTCCAGTAGTCAAGATGAATACCTTGCACATGTTGATTGGATTCTTTGCAATGGAGGACTTAGAGCTTATCCATATGGATGTGAAAACTAATTTCTTGCATGGACATATTACAAATGAGATCTATATGGAACAATCAGAGGTTTATGTAGTTCCTAGCAAAGAAAGTCTAGCTTGTAAGCTGGAGAAGAGCTTATATGGACTTGAAAAATCCCCTAGACAATGGTACCAAAAGTCTGATGCTTTTATGAAGTCTCGAGGTTATTCTCGAAGCAATGAGGATCATTGTCTCTACACAAACAAATGCTTAGATGGCAACTTGATATGATTTATATTTTACGTCGATTATATATTGATTACTGGGTAGTCCTCTTATGACTTGTTAATTAGCAAAAAGGAATTGAGTGAGAAATTTTATATGAAGGATTTGGGGGATGCCAAACATATTCTTGGCATGTGCACTCCTCATGATAGGAGTAAAAGATACATATACTTTTCCCAAAGTGAGTACATATCCAAAGTGCTTCACATGCTCAATATGGAGAGTGGAAAGGCATTGAGTACACCTTTACCCACATATGTAAAATTGAGCAAGGATGATTTTCCCAAATCAGATGAGGAAAAGGCATTCATGAACAAAATTCCTTATCAGTCTACTATTGGTATTCATGTATGCTAATGGTAGTGATCAGACTAGAAAAGGCATTCATGTATGCTAATGGTAGTGATCAGACTAGAAATTGTATTTCTAGTGGGAGTTTTGAGCAGATATATGTCTAATCCTGGCAAGAAGCATTGGGAAGAGGCCAAGATGATTTTGAGATATATTTGAGTGGCACTAAGGACAAGTGTCTATGCTTGGGTAGAGGGAAGGCATCCATTATTGGAATTTTGATTATGCTTTTTGTGTAGATAATCAGAATTCTACATCAGGGTACATTTTTCATCTTGTTGGAGGTGCTATCTCTTGGATATCTTGTCTTCAAGAATGTACAATTGTTTCCATTATTGAATCAAAGTAGGTTGTAGTAATTTAGGCATGTATGGAAGCATTGTGGGTTTCTCGTCTTGCTTGTGCTATGGGTCTACCTTAGCTTGTACTTCATTTGCTTAGTGATAGTCAGAGAGCCATTTCTTTGGCTAAGAATCTGTTCAATCATGCAAAGACCAAGCACATTGAGGTGAGGTATCACTTCATTAGTGATTGCTTGATCACTAAACACATTATTCTGAGAAGGTTCAGACCTGAGATAATGTTGTAGATGCTTTGACTAAAGCTCTACCACATGATAGCTTTCAACACTATTGTCATTTGATGGGGGTTACTTGATTCATAATCTTAAACAGTTACTTGTATACTGGGTAATATGGCCATCAGCTGGGAGGTATAGCTTGTATACTTACACTTAGGTATTCTTTATCATTCTATATTTTTCTCCCATAGCCACTTTGACCATGTTGGCCTTTAGTGGGAGATTGTTACCATTAGTATCCATGTAAAAGGTCGAGCGGACACCAGACACTATTGTATATGTTCTTTAATGAAACATATAGTGGCTTGGTCAGCCATAGATTGTAAGCTTGACCGCATTTGTAACACGTAAGAAATCTATGTTCATGACTCTTGTGTACTATGTTTTTCTACGTATTCTGCGAGCTTGTGCAGAGTACTATGTGTGGCATCCGAAGGCTAGTTCTCTATTGTGAGGGTAACATCACGGAGCATGGAACACTTCACAACTACCAACGTGCTCTAACTATCAGTAAAGGTGGTGGTGGCACAAGACTGACCAATGCCCAAAATTTGAGGCACACACACTCAACAATAGATGTGAAAGTTGCCCTATACTCTGCCTCACAACTAGAAGTGGTTGTTCTAGTCTACTTCTTGCTCAACCAAGATATGCATGAGCTACCAAGCATGAAGCAAAAACCACTTGTGGATATAAACTTTATCTAACAGTTGGCCCAATATAAGAAAAAGCATGTAAATGTGGTGACAAGGATCCCCCTTGGGATAAAACAACCCAAGTGGCCGGGTACCACTCAAGTAATGAAATATGCGCTTAATCGCTTACCAATGCTTGAAACACTCTATGCATAAATCTTCTCATCTAAGAGATAACAAATTGAAGATGAGGCCACATTATGCATAAGTAAATCAAGCATCCAATAGCTTGCTAATAGAGAACAACATCAAATGCATATGCAACATCATGAAGACTCAACCATAAACCTGTCTCCATGGGAGTGACAATAGATTTGCAATCTTCAAGGCCAAAATGCTACAATAACATCAATGTATTTTTTTTTTTGATACCCATCATCCTGCATAAATTGAATGCCCAAATAATGATGCAAGAGCCCCAAATATGAAATCTCAAAAGAGGCATGCAAATCAACCTTAAATTCAACAATATGCTTCTTGTTAGGATACATGATCAACATATTATCAACATATATAACAATGATCCTAATTACAACATCTTCACCCTTAACATATAAGGTGCTCTTTGTTGGAATTTTCTCAAATCCATGTGCTAGCAAGTAGGCATGTATCTTTTCATACCAAGCACATGGTGCTTTCTTTAATCCATACAAAGCATTTTTCAACTTGCACACTTTTTTTCATGCCCTTTTGCACAAAACCATAAGGTTGAAATACATCCAATTCTTCATGCAAACTGCTATTCAAAAATGTATTTTTTAATGTATAATTGATCTATGTTCCAATGATGATGAAATGTAGGTGCACAAGTGTTATGAATGGTTGTCATTTGGCACGTGGGCACAAAGCTCTCATCAAAATCAATGCCATTCTCTTGAACATAACCTTTGGAAACAAACCTAGCCTTGTACCTATCAATTGTTCCATCAAGCTTACATTTCAACTTGTATTCGCACTTACTACCAATGGCCCTTTTTTAGGATATACGCCACATAAAGGCCAAGTACCATTCTTCATAATGGCATCAAATTATGATTGCATACTAGCCATGCAATTTTTCGATTGCTATGCTTCATCAAAAGAAATATGTTCATTCCCATCATGAAGCCTAGAGATAATCATTGCATAAAAATCTGATGCAAAAAATATAATGAGAGCTTGAATGAGTATGATATGACAAAGGTGCATCTAACTTGCTATCTCTCAAAGTTTGCACTAGCCATTTAGGCATAGATTTTGCCTCTTCAATGTTAATTCTCTCATCAATAAATGCATCATGTAAATTTGCATATAAAATTGAATGATGTGCATCATTGTTCACATTGTAGACCCACACAAACAATTGATGTACTAGTGTCAAGAAGAACTATCCACACAGGATAAAAAATGTCACAATCCACAAAGTGACTAGTCGGTGTTATGAAGTCTGCATGTTGCAAGATGGAAGTACACACATCCATAACAAGAGAGAGAGCAAACACATGCATAGGCACTGACACACACACGCACACACACACACTCATGAGTAGACAAGAGATGAGTACTCCAAGAAGATCTATATTGCTCAAGAAGTGAGTACAAAGGTCATAAGTGGACTAATATCTAACAAGCTAGCCCTAAGAAATGAGAGCTCTTTCACTTTTATAGATCTTAGACAAGCTCTCTCCACACTATAGTGTCCAACCTAGGTTAAAAATTAGTGTCCAAAGGCTTAGAGGCTGAGATGAAGTAAAAAATTTGCAAAAATAGATATAGAGATGTTACTCATGTCCACAAAGCCCAAGTACTACTCGAATTTTACAGTGTATGTCTAGTTTATGAGACAATCGGGTTTTATGCCAAAAATAGGCATTTTTACAAGAATTTTGAGTAGAAATTGAGGAGAAACCTATTTCAAAAAGGGATTTGAGTTGGGAAATATTGGTATACCCATTCTTCCTTCACTTTCATGTTTTTACTCCCTCTAATCTTAGTTTTTACCATTTGAATGAGCTTTGACGGCTTTGATTTTGGCCTTTTTGACTAATTTTGGAGCTTCCTCTATCAATCACCATTTAAAACTTGTAAAGGATGATAACTGCCCCACTAGAGAACCATTTGACTATCCATTTGTAAAAAGAGGTAGAAAAATGTCATAGAGAACCTTTGAGTTGAATGATGTCTCCTTGGTACATGAAAGTAAGGGCTGAATTGTATCTTCCATGAAAACAACATCACAACTAACCAAAATGCATTTAGTTTATGGATGATACAGACAATAGCCTTTGCTTTTAGAATTGTACCCAATGAAAATGCATTTCATGACCTTATCATCCAATTTTCTACATTGATGTTCATGCACTAATGCATATGCCAGACAATAAAAAACATGAAGATGAGCAACATATGGCTTGCGAACATGCCAAGCCTCATATGCAGTGATAGACTACAATGATTCGGTGGGACGCTTGTTAAATATGTATGTTGCACACACAACAAGCTCAAGCTAGAAGCTATGTGGTAAAGTGTGACTTTTGACCTCACACTTTGTTGTTTCCATGAGAGACATGTTGCTACTCTCAAAAACTCCATTTTCGTGAGGTGTATATGAAATCAAAATGGAGGACTCCCATTTTACACGCTAATAGACTTTGAACCATAACTTAGAACTGTTTAAAGCACATAAAATTTTTTGAATTTTCTTTCAATGGATAAACCCATGCATGCTTAGAAAATTCCTCAATGAAAGTCACGAAGTATGACATAATTCCCAAACAAAGGTTTCTACATAGGACCACAAACATCAATATGAACAAGCTATAATTTATGTGCAACTCTAATTGAACCATCTTTGGGAAATGAAGAATGTTTCATTTTATCCAAAATACAACCCTCACAAACATGCTTAGAAGATGCTTCAAGATTTATATAGGTGAAGAAAACTAGCAAAATTCATATGACCAAAGCATGCATGCGAAAATATTTTGTCTAAAATAACTTGAGAATAATGAGTTGCACATGTTGAATCGCTCTCAAATTTTAAAATATGATCTCATACGACCCATGACATAAAATGCCAGAAGCAATGATATTATCACCATTCGAGAGATCATGAATTGTACATCTATCATCAAAAAATCTAAAAACCAAGTCAATTTTAAATTTTGGCTAGTGCTGAGAGTGATAATTGATTCTTCTTCATCCTTGGCACATATAAGGCATCTGACAATGTGAAAGTACTACGATCAATAATAGTAAGAATGATCTTTCCACTCCCATGATAGGATAAGAGGATTTCTTAGCACATGCGACAATATTCCATGTAGGAGTAGGCTCAAGCGAAGTGAAGAAACTACATTGTGAGATAATATATATTTGGTCAAACCACTATCAAATTAACAAAAAATGGAGTCTACTACATGCATACATTGCTCATGAGAAAATGAAACATAGCTTCAATGAGTAGTGAATGGTCATTCTTCATTTTGAACAAGGTTAATAGACTCAGTTGTAGATGTAGAGGCCTTTGCAACAACCATTCCACCCTCTTTCTTCTTTCTTGCTTTTGTAGCCAGTTTAGGAAAACTTTGAATGAAATAATATTTTTTCTTACAATACTTGCAAGATTGTTTTTTTTTTTTTGGTTTCTTGTCATCTTTTGTAAGAAAAGAACAACACACACAAATAGACCTATAGATAGAATTGAGAGAAAAACGCAGACAAAGATAGATGCAGACTAAGAGATAGAGAACTCAAATTCTCATATTGCCGAGCATAATGCAGTTACAATGATGGTGTTTTCCACCCGTGCACTCCCAATGTGGAGCTTAGATGGCGATCTAGACAGACTCTAGATGAAGGGCTTACTAGTGCGCAATGCTATTTAAAGCTCAACCTGGGTCGTGCTTATATAGCTTTTACAAGGCGGTTCGGTATAGATAAACGTAGTCGGGAGATACAAAATAGTCGGTAAAATATATGATCCAACAATATCTCCACGACCAGAAGTTCTACCATCCCGGACCCCGCTCCCCCCATTAAGGTTCTATGGGGAAACCGCGCGACGCCACAGGGCCTTTATTTTCACCTTAAATGGCAACCTAATGGCCTGGAAGTTTATGCCCTACCTAACCTAATGGCTAGGCTCACAAAGATCATCTACAACCATCAATGGTCACACATAGACCTCATCTAACTTGGAAGTTAGGGTTCCACAAATGTCCGGGCTCTCATAATGGCTTCTCCTCATAATGGGGGCCTTACAACTTAGAGCACCATGGATCAATTGTGGTCACATGAGGGTGGAGTATTGAGCATATCTAACACCCCCCCTCAATGTCCACCCAATGGTGAACTACCTCCTTGGTCCAATCCCAAGCGTTGGAAAGTGTTGAAGAAGTTGCTCTCTCCCAAGAGCCGTGGTGAAGATGTTTGCTCCATTTTGTTGAGTAGGGCAATAGGTTATCTCCACGACCCCGTCACAATTCAACTCTGTAGCCTCCTGCCCTTGTATTCCTATGTGCCATAGGATCCTCCTCAAGCATACTGCTTCACATGTTGCAATGCATGCAGCTTTGTACTCAGGTTCAATAGAAGATAATGCTACAGTCGGTTGCTTCTTACTGATCCAAGAGAAAATCCCTCATCCTAAAGAAAAGCAATCCTAGAAGTTGATTTTCTGGTATTAATATCTCCTACCCAATTTGAGTCACAATATCCAACTAGAGATGATCCTTCTTCATAAAGAATGCCATAATCAGTGGTTCCTTTCACATACCTGAGTATCCGCATGCTTGTCTTCCAATGAGTTTGGCAAGGCTTATTAGAGAACGTCCTTACTACTCCAACACCATAAGAGATGTCTGGTCTACTATTGCACAAGTAGATTAGACTTCCAACTAATTTCTTCCAATATCCACTGGAGGTGAAGTATCTCCAATAGATAATTTTGTGTTGACCTCCATAGGTGTAGAAATTTCCTTGCAATCCTCCATGTCGAATGCCTTCAATATTTGTCTTGCATACATTTGTTGAGAGATGAAAATCTTCCCTGGTTCCTGCCAAACTTCAAGACCTAAGAAATAATGCATTAAGCCCAAGTCTATCACTTCAAATTCTAAACTCAGGGCATCTTTTGTTTGTTGAAGAAGAGCATCATCATTTCCTGTAATCACAAGGTCATCTACATAGAGTACAAGCACAATTGTCTTCCCTCATCTCTTTAGAACATACAAGTTAGCATCAGAAGCACATCTTTTGAAACCTAGGTCCAAGAGATACTTATCTATCTGCTGGTACCTATTGATATATTTAGGTAGTGATGTGTGTGAACACACTAGGACCGCTGCGGCACTTTTTTCCCTCTTTAGGAGGTTTTTTTCCCCCCGGCTTGTATATACACCTATTGCCCTAATGGGCTACTTATCTTTGTACATTCTCTAGTAATACATTCAGTATTGTGTGTTGTGCTCCAAGCTTCTTCTTCTTCCTTGTGCTTTTCGCGTGCTTCCGCAGACGTCTAACTCCAACAATTGGTATCAGAGCAGGTCGTCGCTTCATCTAGAGTGCCGTTGACACCTCTCCGTTTGCAGTCTCATATCCGCACGAAATTTGGTGAGCATACTCAAGGTGTTTTAGAGATCAAAGCCGCTTCGCTTTGTGGTGCCGAAATCGCGATCTGAGCTCGTTTCGGCCTCCGAACGCACTATCACAACGCTTGTGCACGCTATTTCGTCTTTTTATGCCAAAGGTATATACTTGTTTCTGTTCGCCAGTATAAGCGTCTCGAAGTCTGCTATAGGTTTAGCAGAACTCATCTGGGCAGTTCCGTTCAACTTTTTGAGATACAATCAATTTTCTGCATCAAGGTATTTTAGTCACTGGCCATGGCTGAAAGCAGTATTCCGTATGTTGGCTGTTGAGGATAAGTTGGATGGTACTAACTACCCATTATGGGCTTATATGATGCGACATGTATTGGTTGCAAAAGGATTGTGGAACGTTGTGCAGGGTGTTGAAAGACGTCCTGTTACACCTGTAACAACAGGTACTGCGAATACAGGTGCTGGAGCTGATGAAGATGGTGTCGAAGATGATATTGTGCAGATTCCTGTTCGTGCTGCTATTTCTGCTGCACCTACTGCAGAGCAGATTCGTTGGGATGGCAGAGATGCCCAGGCACATGCATTGATAGCTTTGTCTATCAAACGTGCCATTATTGCTCATATTCGCTCTTGCAGAAAAGCTAGGGATGCTTGGGATACACTTACCACATTGTACCAAGCTAGGAATGAGGCTCGTGTTGCTTACCTCCGAAAACAGTTGGAGAGTGAGCACATGAATGAAGGTGATTCTATGGACAGTTTCCTAACGAAGATCAAAGATTTGAAGGAACAGTTGATTTCTGCTGATGAGGTTATACCAGATAGCTCACTTGTGCAGACCGTTCTGAATGGTCTTCCTGATTCATATCAGAGTTTTGCTTCTACTCTTCGGTTGATGATGAAAGGCAATCCGAATGCATTATCATTTGAGGAGTTAGTCTCTGTTCTGTTGCACGAAGATCAATCCAGGCAGAACAGGTCCATTATGCATGTTGCAGATCAAGCTTTCCTGGCTAGTCAGAAGGGCAAAGGAAAATGGAGCTCTTCTGCTAGTAAGCAGAAATCTACAAATGCTGCACATTCGAAGAACCAGGATAAAGATGAGAAGAAATCAGAAAAGCAGAAATTGTTTTGCAAGTACTGTAAAGGGAATGATCATATCATAAAGAACTGTCCAAAACTGGCTGCAAAAGAGGCAAAGAAAAAGGATGCTAGAATGGTTGTTGCAGAAGCCTTTACACCAAAAACAGAGTCTGCTAATCTTGTGCAGGAAGAAGAATGGGCGTTTACTACTGTTTGCAATTTTGACCCATCTTCTCATGAGCAGTGCATGTCTGCAGTGGACTCAGATGTTTGGTACTTTGACAGTGGGGCAACCAAACATATTACCTCGCAGCGCAGTTTCTTCTCTTCACTCGAGCCTGCCCCTATTACTGTTACATGCGCCAACAACTCCTCTTATCCTGTTATGGGAGTTGGTAAGATCATTTTGACTATTGCTGATGGTAGTTCTTTCACTTTGTCAGATGCTTTATTTGTGCCAGGGATAAAAAAGAACCTGTTATCAGTTTCTGCATTAGCCAAGATTGGCTTGGTTGTGAAATTTGTTGATGGCAGGTGTACAGTTCATGATCTGTCAAATGGCGATGTGATTATTGCTTCTGGCATTTTATGTCGTGGGCTGTATAAGCTCATAGACTATGAAAGATCTGAAAATGATTTGGCATGTGCAGTAAATGATTCTCATGCTATGTCAGATGCAAAGCTTTGGCATGCACACTTTGATCATCTGAATTTTGCTAGTTTGCTATGCCTTCCGAAATCTGAAATAGTGTCCTCTTTGCCCAAACTTGAGGCACCTAGAAAACATGTTTGTGAAGGCTGTATTTTGGGCAAAATGCAGCATTCCTCCTTTCCAAAAAGATGGTTCAGTTCGGGCTACACAAAAATTGCAGCTTGTACATAGTGATGTCTGTGGTCCTGCAGACACCCTCTTTTGGAAATTACCTTTACTTCGTGACTTTCATTGATGATTTTTCCAGGCATGCATGGGTATACCCACTCAAGGCAAAGTCCAAAGCGTTCATATGCTTCAAACAGTTTTTGGTCTTGGCTGAAAATCTGTCAGCATGTAAAATGGGCACCCTCCGTTCTGATCGAGGGGGGGAATATATATCTTCTAATTTTAATGCATTTCTGGCTGAACGTGGGATAAAACACCAGTGTACAATGCCGTATACACCTCACCAGAATGGAGTTGCTGAACGGAAGAACAGGTCACTCATGGAGATGGTGAGGTGTATGGTCAAGAGTCAGGCTTTACCTCATAGTTTTTGGCTTGAGGCTGTCATGTGTGCAGCATATGTACTGAACAAGTGTCGCGCTAAAGCGCTACAGTCTATCACTCCATATGAGGCTTGGCATGACCGCAAGCCATCTGTTGCTCATCTGCGTGTTTTTGGTTGTTTGGCATATGCACTAGTGCCTGAACAACATCGCAGAAAATTGGATGATAAGGCAGTAAAATGTATTTTTGTTGGGTACAATTCTGAAAGTAAAGGCTATCGTTTGTATCATCCACAGACTAAACGCATTCTGGTTAGCCGTGATGTTGTCTTTGTGGAAGATGCTATTCAGCCATTGCTTTCATGTACTAAGGAGACATCTGTTAGCTCCAAAGACATGTATGATACTTTGATGCCTCTTTTTACAGGTGGACAGTCTAGTGCTGGTCCTAATGAAGCAACTTCTCAGCCTTTGCAAGTTTCATATGATGATGCAGATCATTCCATTTCTGATGCAGATTTACATGATGCACTTGTTGATGAGAGAGCTGATATTGAGCAGGCAAAAACTATGCCAAAATGGCTGGTGCAGACTTTGCGTGACAGCAAATTAGATGCACCTTTGTCATATCGTACTCGTTCAGGCTCTCATAGTGCCTCCTTTGCATCAGATTGCTATGCTATGGCTGCGTCTAGTCTCTGTGATGAGAATGAGCCTGTTTCTTTTGATGAAGCACAGAATTCAAAAAATTGGATGGCTGCTATGCAATCTGAATATGATGCTATAATGAAGAATGGTACATGGTCTTTATGTGACTTGCCTCCTGGCAAGGAGGCCATTGGCACTAAGTGGGTATACAAGTTGAAGCGTAAACCTGATGGTACAGTTGACAGGTATAAGGCTCGGCTTGTTGCAAAGGGTTATGCGCAGGAAAGAGGCATTGATTTTGATGAGACCTTTGCATCTACATGCCGTATGACTATTGTTCAGAGTATTTGTGCACTTGCAACCCATCATGGTTGGAATGTACATCAGTTGGACATTAAAACAAACATTTCTGAATGGTGACTTGCATGAAGAAGTGTATGTTTTTCCAACCCCATGGCTTTGTGCAGAAAGGGCATGAAAACCAGGTGTGCAGGTTAAAGAAGGCATTATATGGTTTAAAGCAAGCACGACGTGCTTGGTATGAGAAGATACATGCCTATCTAGTTGCACATGGTTTTGAGAACAGTCCAACTGAAAGCACCTTATATGTTAAGCGTGCTAATGATGTGCTTCTGATCATTGTTGTCTATGTTGACGACATGCTGCTCACTGGTCCTATCGAGAAGCATATTGCTGATTTCAAGGCTGATTTGCATGCCTCATTTGAGATGTCTGATTTGGGGCATTTGCATCACTATTTGGGCATTCAGTTTATGCAAGTTGATGGTGGAATGGCTTTGTGTCAAACGAAATATATTGACACATTATTGCAGCGTTTTGGCCTTGAAGACTGTAAGACTATTGCCACTCCTATGGAGACAGGTTTACAATTGAGTCTTCATGATGCTGGAGATGCATTTGATGTTGTTCTCTATCAGCAGGCTGTTGGATGCTTGATTTATTTATGCATTACTTGGCTAGATATTCAGTTTGCTGTCTCATAAATGAGCAGGTTTATGCATTCCCCAGGAGTCACGCATTGGAAGGCAGTTAAGCGCATCTTTCGCTACTTGAGTGGTACTCGGCTACTTGGGTTGTTTTATCCCATGGGGGGATCACTACCGCTAGATTTGCATGCTTTTTCTGACTCAGATTGGGCTGGTTGCTATGACACTCGTGTGTCCACCAGTGGTTTTTGCTTCATGCTTGGTAGCTCATGTATATCTTGGTTGAGCAAGAAGCAGCCTACTGTGGCCACTTCCAGTTGTGAGGATGAGTATAGGGCAGCTTTCAAAGCAACTGTTGAGTGTGTGTGGCTCAGACGCCTTATGGCTGATTTGGGTGTTGGCCAGTCTTCTGCCACCACCATCTTCACTGACAGTCAGAGCGCATTGGCAGTTGCGAGGAACCCTGTGTTCCATGCTCGCACTAAGCACATTGAGGTGCATTATCACTATGTCAGGGAGAGGTTCTCTGATGGGGAGATCAGCTTGGCATATGTGCCCACGCAGGAGAACATAGCAGACCTTTTCACGAAGGCTCTGCCTAGGGAGAAGTTTGAAGCTTTCCGCAAAGCTTTGAGCTTACTTCCTTTTGTGGAGTGATTTCTACATAGCTTGACACTTCCTTATACATGAGTGCCAGCTCCTTGTTCACCGCATCACTCTCAGGGGGGATTTGTTGATATAGGTAGTGATGTGTGTGAACACACTAGGACTGCCGGGGCACTTTTTTCCCTCTTTAGGAGGTTTTTCTTCCCCCGGCTTGTATATATGCCTATTGCCCTAATGGGCTACTTATCTTTGTACATTCTCTAGTAATGCATTCAGTATTGTGTGTTGTGCTCCAAGCTTCTTCTTCTTCCTTGTGCTGTTCGCGTGCTTCCGCAGACGTCTAACTCCAACAGTACCATGCTCTAGGAGCTTATTTTAGCCCATATAATGCCTTCTTCAGCTTACATACCTTGTTCTCTGAATCGAGAGCCTCAAACCCTGGTGGCTGAGGCACATATATCTCCTCCTTGAGGTCTCCATTTAGGAACACTGACTTGACATCCATGTGATAGATTGGCCAATGCTTATGTGCAGCCACAACTAGTACTACTCGGATAGTAGTCATTCTTGGAGTCGGGGCAAATGACTCACAAAAGTCAATGCCTTCAACTTGTGAGTAGCCCTGTGCAACAAGTCTTGCTTTATACTTTTGTAGAGTACCATCATCCTTGTACTTTAGCTTCCAGACCCACTTGGTGCCAATGACTTTACGCTTAGGGGGTCGATCCACTAGCTCCCAAGTTCCATTCTTCATGATATTGTTGTATTCTGTTTGCATGGCAGCCCTCCAATTCGAATCATGGAGTGCTTCTTCCACATTGGTTGGTTCCTTTGCTTCTTCTTGAATGAGATCAACCATCAAGGCTGTGTTTACAATATGGGCATTTGCCTGTCTCTGTTCCTCTATTCTCTGTGATCGCCTCGGTCCATCTGCAACCTGTTCTAGTGACTATGGGATGGGGTTTGCAGAATCATAGAGCTGCCTCACCCAATGTGGCAATGGCTTTTCCACTTGGGTGTCGACAGGTTGGTGACTTTCAGACTCATCATCTGAAGATGATGCTTCCTTCTCTTGTGTAGAAGGGATAGCTCTTGGGCCAGGTTCATAGTGGACTACCCTTTCGCCTGATGATAAAGTGGAAGCTCTCTTTTCCTCCTCCACAACATGTGGCTGCTCCTCCTTGAACACCACATCACGACTCGCCATGATCTTCTTAGCCTCAGGGTCATAAATCTTATAAGCCTTCTTATCTTCGCTGTACCCTAGGAAGATACATTTGATGCTTTTTGGTTGAAGCTTGTTTCTCTCCCTATTTGGAACATGTACATAACATTCACTTCCAAATACTTTGAAATTGGAAACAAAAGGCTTTTTACCAGTGTAGGCTTCTTGTGGAGTCTTTCCATCAAGTGCCTTGGTGTAGCTTTGATTCAAGATGTAGATAGCAGTATTGATAGCCTCTGCCCAAAATTAATTAGGCAAACCCTTTCCTTTCAACATGCACCTTGCCATCTCCATGATGGTTCGATTTCGACGTTCTGCAATATCGTTCTGTTGAGGACTATGTGCCACTGTGAGTTGATGCTTGATTCCCTTACTCTTGCAGAAATCTTCAAACTCTATTGATGTGAACTCACCACCACCGCCTGTCTTGAATTTCTTCATCTTCTTCCCTGTTTCAGTTTCAACAAGCTGAAGCCATTCTTTAAACTTACCAGAAGCTTGAGCCTTATCACGAAGGAAGTACACCCACATCTTCCTACTATAGTCATTGACAAGTAACATGAAGTAGGAAGCTCCGCCCAAGGCCTGTGTAGGCATTTTTCTGCACAAGTCAGCATGCACCAACTCTAGAGGATTACTTGCCCTGTTCTTGCTTTCTTGTGGAAATGCCTTCCTCTGTTGCTTGCCCATCATGCAAGCTTCACATGGTTCCTTCATTTCTGCAATCGATGGTAGGTGTGCAACCATACCTCTACGATGCATCTCCTTCTGTACAGGGTATCCAATGTGGCCGAATCTCTCATGCCATAGCTTACTTGTGCCCACCTTTGTAGGGGTTGTAAGAACACATAACTCATACAGGTTGTTCCTCCTTATACCAGTCCCAACAATGTTGTTGTTACCATCCATAATCTTAGCTCCTGTCTTACTGAAAGATACTTGATGAACTTGATCAGTTATAGAAGCTATTGAAAGTAGATTTCGTTTTATTTGTGGAACATACAGCACATTTGAAAGCTTTCTCATATCACCATTAGAGTTAATGAAAGAAATCGTACCTTCGCCCTCTGCAGGACATCTTGCATTGTTCCCTACCTTTACTGTGATGGGTTCCTTTAGAGGCTGTAAGGAACTGTAAAGGTCTTTTCTACTCGTCATGTGACGAGATGCACCACTATCCAACACCCATGAGTCATCTGTTGCTGAATCTTCAGCCGAGGAGCACACCTCCTCTATCGTAACAAATAACTCAAGCTCTGTTTCTGCTGTGTTGGCAGACTCCTTGCCCTTGCCACCTTTTGAAGAGCCACTCTTCTCTTCTGCCTTTTTGATGCGACAGTCTTGGATTCTGTGTCCTTTCTTCTTGCAGTGAAAACACTCTCCCTTTAACTTCTTTTTGTCGTTCTTTTTTTTGTCTCCATCTTTTGAAGATTCTGTTTTGCCTCCTTTGGCATTTGCTATGAATGCAACATGTCCTTTGCTACCACCACTCCTTGCCTTGAGCCGCAACTCCTCCTCCATGAGTAAGGCACTAAATTCTTCAAAAGTTAATGGTTGAGGTTTGATTTGAGTGTTAAGAGCACTTACCAAACCGTCAAACTTAGGTGGACATATTCGAAGACAACGACGAGCTAGCTCCTCACTTGAGTTTTGAACACCTGCTCTTGCCATTCGATCTCATAGATTCTTTATGTGAGTGATAAACACCTCTCCAGTCTCCCCATCAGCAAACCGTTCTGCTGCAAGCTGATTCTCCAAGTTCTGAATCCGTGTCTGATTACAAGTTTCATATTGATTTCTCAATATGTTCCATGCTTCACATGCCTTCATAGTATGCTGAATGAGAGTCAGAACACTATAAGAAGTACTTGTAACTAGAGCACAGAGTGCATCTGCATTTCTACATTTCCAAGCACGTAGAAGATCAGCATCAGGAGGAATCATTCGACCAGGATTATTTGGATCATGCCTTTCTTGGGGCTCATGATCAGTCCCAAGAACAGTCTCCAAAAGCTCATACGAATCAAGAATAGAAGTGATTTTGAACTTCCATAGGGTGTAGTTCGTACCATCAGGTTTACCTTCTGTGAAGGCTGGTGGCCGTATTCGCAATGTTGGGATGACCGACATCATTGTTGCTCCTGCTTGTGCGCCACCTACTCCTGTTGATGAACCACCTTAACCTCCAGTCGTAGATGATGACGCACCGCTTGACATCTTCTCTCTTTTGTCCTTTAGACCTCTACAACCTTTGTGTTTCTACTTCTGCACCACTCAGAGCCTCTTGAGCTCTGATACCATGTAACAAAATAACAACACAACGGAATAGACCTATAGACAAAATTGAGAGAAAAACGCAAACAAAGATAGACGCAGACTGAGAGATAGAGAACTCAAATTCTTAGATTGCCGAGCGTAATGCAGTTACAATGATGGTGCTGTCCACCCGTGTGCTCCCAATGTGGAGCTTAGATGGCGATCTAGACAGACTCTAGATGAAGGGCTTACTAGAATGGACAACCTTTTTTCTCCTCTTTTCCCAAGCCATTGATATGGAGGTGACATTTTTCGTTGGTATGATCATCATAAAGTTTTCTTACTTGAAGAAAAAAATCACAATGGGTGATGCTATGGTTGTGCCTACTAACATGGAAAAAAAACCTTGAGAAAGGTCCTTCTCGAGTTTCCCAATGGATATAACAACCATTCATTAGACATTTATACTAGCAAATCTAGTCAAGGCTTTGATTACATAAAAAAAGGCATGATTTTTCAATTGGTTTCTTGACATATTTAATTTTCGACGAAAATAATACCTTTAGGAATTGTTTGATATGTATTAGCGACCTTGCCATGCATTTTTCACAAGTGTCAATGCTTCTATCACTTGTATCTATTCAAAAATCATTTTAAAACAAGTGTCAATGCTTCTATCACTTGTATCTATTCAAAAATCATTTTAAAGTAACAAATTGAGAGACCCATTGTAAGAACTACTAGGAATAAAAATAATTACATATGCTAGGGATGTATACTTTGTGACCGGCCATGGGTTCGTGATCGGCCGTGGGTTCAAGCCTTGTGGACACTAGAAGGATGCCCCTCACCACAACATGTGGTGAGGTGATAAACCAACTTTCTTTGAGGATATGTTGGCCTTCAAGCACTATTGTTGATTTGTAACATCGGTGGCAAGGGCCGTGTACACTCTGACAAGTTGAAAACCAATTTCCTCGTTCTTGCCTTAGGGTTGTCTCTAGCCAATTTCTACCTTTAACATAGAGCCTAGGGTCGTCTCTAGCCAATTTCTACCTTTAACATAGAGCCTAGGGTCGTCTCTAGCCAATTTTTACCTTTAACATACTTTCGGGCTCTGTATCCTAGTAAATGCTAAGCATTCAACCCCTATTTTTATGGAATTCAAAAGGTTCCATGGGTGCTATGCAATTCCTTGTATGTTCAAATTAATTCAAGTTGTCAAGAAGAGGAGATCTCAAAGATCGAACTTCCTCAAAAAAAAGTTCTCATTTAACAACAAGAAATTAAGGGTGGGTTCAGACAGGGTGGCACAACTTTGCTGAGTCAACATCATATGTCGTTGGGTTCAGTTCACGTAGAGTGACGGTAGACTTTGAATTTTAAAACTTTCAAATTATTTATTGGTTGTAAAAAACCAATCAAAAGCTATTGTCAGAGCTGCACATATTTGTTCCGAGGAGGAAGACTTGCTCAAGAAATGATAGACCTGGAAGTGCTCATTGTGCCCGCCGCTCGTGTGACCCCAGTGTAAATGTTCGGAGTACGTCACCGCTTTTTGTTGCCCAAAAATCTCGAGTGTGATTTTCACGTCTAGAGTCGTAATCGAGAGGCTTATCAGAGTAACACGAAATGGCAAGCGAAGGTTCACTTTTTTCTGATGGCAACTGCGTTGGATACATTCTTTGTGCCATCCAGAGGGCAAGGAATCCAACAGGGTACGTTTGTTCTTTTTACACAGATTGGTTGATAGTGTTTAGACAACACAGGCCTATGTTGACAAGAGTATATACTGACCGCAGAGGTCATTGAACAGAGAAGGGCGGACACCTGCGTCGAAGCGCGGAGGAACGATTCTGTCTTTTGTCTGCAAGCAGCAGAAAAATTAAAAACTCGGCTTTCAGATCGTAAGCCTGAAAATGGACTTCTGGCACAAATTTCCAGCGAGAGTGATGCATTCTCGACGAAATTCTTTGATCGAAACTCACTTCTTTCTTCAATAAATGTTTGTGGCAAGCAGAAGGACCTTCTCAAAGGCAGCTGTCTGCATGCTGTGGTAATCGAAAGGGGATCACTTAAGAGGGATATTGCCCTTGTCAACGCTCTTCTTCGCATGTATGCCAAGTGTGGCGCTATTGAAAAGGCTAATGATCTTTTTAATCAGCTTCCACGTCGTAATATTGTCACTTGGAATGCGTTGATTGCTGGATTTGTCGAGCATGGGCTTTGTCAGGAAGCCCTTACCTGTCTTGAGCATATGTACAGTGAGGGCCTTTCTCCAAATGCTATAACATTCATAAGCATTTTGAAAGCTTGTGGTACTTTAGGAGCATCTGAAAAGGGTAAAGAAATACATGGTGAATTGGACAAGCAAGGACTGTTAGAGAAGGATATTGCTCTTGACAATGCATTGGTGGATATGTATGCCAAGTGTGGTCAGATGAATAAAGCATTCACAGTGTTGGAGAAGCTTCCTAGGCGGGATGTTGTGACCTGGAACTCATTGATTGCAGGGTATACCAATCATGGGCTTTATGATGAAGCTCTAACGTCTTTCAAAAAAATGCAGGATGATGGCATTTCGCCAGATACAATTACATTCATTTGCTTATTGAAGGCTTGTAGCAGCATAAGGGCAGCTGATAAAGGTGAAGAATTATGTGCGGAGATTGATAGACAGGGATTGCTGGGAAAAAACATGGTACTGGGCACTGCATTGATAGACATGTATGCCAATTGTGGCATGGTTCCACAAGCGCAGGAAATATTTGATATTTTTGCTGCCCGAGATGTAGCCATGTGGACTGCACTAATCTCTGGATATGCAAACCAAGGGCGTGATGATGATGCCCTAAACTGCTTTGAGAGAATGCAAGAAGATGGGTTTTCTCCTGATGCACTGACTTTCAGCTGTATTTTGAAGGCTTGTGGAAGTTTAGGGGCAATCACAAAGGGCAGTCAAATTCATGAGGAAATTCAGAGACAAGGATTGCTGGCAGGAGATGCTATGCTAGGTACTGCACTAGTACATATGTATGTGAAGAGTGGTAATCTTACAAAAGCACAGAAAGTCTTTGATGACCTTCCAATGCGACCTGTGTCCTTGTGGACTGTGCTCATTGCAGGTTATGCAGAATTTGGTCATGTTGAAACGGTCTTTGCCTTGTTTATGAAAATGAGAAGAGAAGGCCTTGAGCCAGATGTTATCCTGTTTGTGGTTTTATTGACTGCATGTAGCCATTCAGGATTATTGGAGGAGGCACAGCTATGGTTTCAGAATATGAGCTGTATCTTTGGCATTGCTCCAACTGTAGAACATTACGCTTGTATAATTGATGCATTCAGCCGTGCAGGGCATTTTCACAAGGCATTGAGTATTATAAGTAGGGTATCAGATTCACATGGCCTTAAATTGTGCTCTACTCTTTTGGGTTCATGCCGTGAGCAGTCCTCTGTGGAGCTTGGTTTATGGGCATTTGGTAATGCAGTATATCATGATAAGAGCTGTGCTGGTACATATGTGAGCATGAGTAATATTCATGCAGTTTGTTGATTGCATGTTGAAGTGTAATGAGAAAGGAAATCAGTGCTTGGAGCATTTATAAAGAGCTTAGTGTTTGCAGAGGTTCTTTTTCAGTGGTTATGAGGAAGACCATAGTAAGCAATTTCAGTGCAGCAGACTCTAGTTTGCAAGGAGGATGCATACTAAGGGAGAAAATGTCCTGTCTGCAAATATGTGCAGGATTGAAAAATTTAATGTTGAAAGGTCTACAATTGGAGAGGTATTGAAGTGATAATGTGAAAGTGGAAAGATCTGTGGAAGATGGAGCTCATTTTTCAGGGGTTGTAAAATCACCTGTAGACAAGAGCTTAAGATATTGTGTCAACGCGTCCATTATTAGGCAAAACCTTTGCTCCAAAAAAAAGGGACTGCTATGGATGCCTTCAGGATAAAAAGTTGACTGGATTAGTGGGGATAGCTCCTTTGTTGAGATTGACATTTCTCCATCAATTCTTTTTCATCAATCTCAGTGTAAAAAGGCCTTCAATTGCATGAGAGTTGCCTATTCCTTAAATGGTGTTGTTCCTTGGCAAAGATGCAGCCTTCGGTTGTATTAGTATATCATCTGAAGGTTATCACATATGTTGTCAAATAAAGGTTCAACTCATTATCAAATGAATCCATACACATGTTTACATTTGGGACTGCTTTTCAAACTAGCAACATTTTTTTGCAACAACTGTTAATGGATCTGAGTTTGCAGTATTGAGGATATTTCATAACTATAAACTGTGACAAAGGCATCACATAGACAAAGAAGGGTTGGTTTTTGGAGTGCTGCTGCTTAATGCCATTAGTATGACTTCCCTTCTTTTGGGCTCAAGAAAAAGTTTCGAAAGTATGTCTTCCCTTTATATACAATTCCTTTCAGAACTTTCTATGAGCTTTAAAAATTCAAATTATTGCTCTAGAGAGTGTAGCTATAGAAACTCAATAGAGTTATGTATATTATGTTCAATTTATAATATATTTCAAGGATGCAGGCCATACATAGAAGGGACCTTGAAAGAAGAAACAGATGTCCTAGAAGGGAAAAGGTGCCTCAGTGGTTGTAGTCTATTCACACATACTGAAATCAAAATATATCAGCTCTAGTGTTGTGCGAGGACACTAGTATCCTTAAAAGGTGTCTAACTTCAAGGAATTTTCCTGGGTAATCCATTAACATGTTGACAGTCAGAGTCCAAACTCTGAGCTCATTGAGAACAATTTCATTTACGTGGAAAAATAAAACGGGGCCAAATTGGAAGGGCATGAACCTTACAAATGAGCTTTCAATGTTTTATACATGGGCATGGCATGAAATTTAAGTCAATAAAACCAGATAAACTTATGCCCTAGTTATGGCCGATGGTTTGAAGGCAGATCACTAAAAATATAGGTCGTCCAGCTGTGGAATTCACATATGTTGCATATGCAACTTGCAACATGTTCCATGACACAACAAGAATGGAAATTGTCATTTAGAAGAGCACTTACTACTTTTGCTGAATACTTGATGGTTTCACCATATATCTCCACTTTGGCTTGTGACTCTGTAGCATCTTCATGCCCATGTGATGTTTCAAAGTGCTTGTAGGGAAATAGTTCCAGCTCTAGTCATCCTCTTTGGTGAAGAATAAGATTTGGCTTGTTTGTATGCATGGAAAAGCATTCAGATGTGTGCTTGCATTCAAATGTTCATATAGTAGGCTTGATTGGCTGCTGTGGAACTACCATACAACACTAAATGTGCAATGCGAGATGCAAAACACGGAACAACTGCTAGGTTTGGACCAAACATAATTATCAAGATGAAGAAACGCTTGAATGTAATAGTGAAAATGAAGAATCCATTAAAGTTTGATTATGACGATTAGTTTTTTGTTACATTCAGGGCATCTTGTGAAGGAAGGGGTCTATTGCAAATTCTTCTTGTGAATGTGACAATTGAGGACTAATCATGATGATATGCTTCCAGACGATTGATTGCATTATGAAATTGAGGTGAATGTCTATTCCATGCATGCACTAGCTTACGTGGATTCAAGCTTTCATGTACATGCTCTTAAAAAAGAATAACATTTATCATTGCAATATGATGATAATAAAGATAATGAAAATTCTAACAATGTTGTGTGATTTCTGTTTTTTAGGGGGAAAAAACTTTCAAGAGGAAGGCTTAATAATGAGGTTCTTTTGGAAAAAACGAGAGTACAATTGATGTTCATGTGGGAAAAAAATCCTTTAGAAAGAAGATAATCTTGTTGTGTGCCAAGTAATGGTGTATTTGATGTTCAAGAGGAAGGCTTAAATAATGAGGTTCTTTTGGAGAAAAAACGAGAGTACAATTGATGTTCATGTGGGAAAAAAATTCTTTAGAAAGAAGATAATCTTGTTGTGTGCCAAGTAATGGTGCCAAGTAATCATGGCTTTGTGGGAGGAGGAGATGTAGAAGATGAGTTGGTTGAGGTTGAAGGTATTGTCTTTTCAAATAGTGAGGAAGATATGACCTTTCGACACATGGGATTACCATGTTAATGGTGCTCTTAAGATTGAACCACTCGGTGTTTTCAATGCATTGTCTAGCAGATCTCCTCCAAGAGTGTAAACAACAACAACAACAACAACAACAACAAAAACAACAACAACAAAAACAACAACAACAACAACAACAACAACAACAACCATAACAAAAACAACAACAACAACAACAAAAACAACACAATTGAACACTCTTGAGAGTGTAAGTTGGAGAGATGTCATAGAGTGTAACTCCCATGTCTTTTTATAATGAATTCCAGCGACTAAGTTTTTTTTTTTTTTAATAAAGCGAGTGATTAGATTCTTCTTGAAAAAGCTAAAGTTAGCCTTATTTACTTGCATAACAACTTTCTTGGGATTTGTGAGTATTGACCTAGAATCTTTAATGCTAGTTCATACTTAAACATAGAGGCAAGCATTCGAACCATTGGAGTTTTAGTTTGCTTCAGACTTTGACACGTGTCATATAAAAAAGCAAGTGCTTTTGGTTAATTGCAAAAAATTAGGGTTTGATTTTTGATGGCCTTAAGATTATTGGATGGGAAAATTTTATATATGATTAGGATGCTCTCTTTAATTACTTCAAGAATATGTGATTATCTTACATGCCATTTTGGCCTTTTTGATAATTTTGATCTTTTTGGAATGGTTACCAAATTTGATTTTTTTCCATGTCCTAAAATATTACAAATTATTATTTTATTCTAGCCTAAAGGTAAAATTTCAACAATCATGCCCGCCTAAAATTATAATTTGGGATTTTCTTTATCTTCTCTTTTTGACAATCTACCTTAGTGGAATGAATCTTTCATAGGTGGATACTTTAATGTGTATTGAAGTATGAGTATTCTTCTTCAATCCAAAGTCCAAATATGTAACCAAAGTATGAATCTAATGTTCTATAGAGCCTGCGACTCTCGCATATGAATTTATCTTTGCAATCTAATGTAGATTCTTTTCATGTTTGAATGAAATTCACAATGCACTCACTAATGTTAAATATAATACTCAAATGTTGTTTCAACAATGTAGATATAGATTGTAACTTGTTAAAAACATCTGGCATGTACAAAACGTAAACAAGATGGAATTGTTGGTGCATTTTTTATCCAATCCTAGTGCTTTATCATTCATCACTTTGTTATGTATACTCTGAATGAGAGAAGCCACAAGAACAACCTCTTGTAAAAGTGATTATTTGAAAAGTAATTACATTAAATGTAAATACCAAAGAGAATCTCGCGACCTTGTTAGGTACTAATCACGAAGTTGAAGTTGGAGAAATTGATTAGCTAAGATTCGGCTAACACAAGGAAACTTTTAGGTAGCATCCCTCCAAAGTTTGAATTCAAATACCTCTATATATACACTCAAAATGAGTTGCGGATTAGAGCAAATTCTTTGCTACATTTGAAGGAGGTTCTGGTCAAGGTTTATACTATTGATGAAGCACACATTGTGTACCTTATCCTCAAGATTCATGCCCATTCTTTCCATGTACTATATGTTCAATACAGATTGATCTTTCAAGAAATTTCTTGGAGTTAACTTCAACTATTGCTACAGGTCTATGTCTCATTTTTCAGTCAACTTTGAACATTGATTTCTCTATGTGTAGTTAGTCTTTTGATGAGACTTAAATTGGTATAAGTAAAATTTTAAGTCTATTTTCATCATATGAATTTTCATCATCATTGGTTCAATGTTCTATGAGATACATCTATTTGAAGTGAACTGTGTATGCACTAAGATGTTCCCGGAAATGTCAGGATGACACCCCAATGTTCCTAAATTAAATTTTCTCAGCACGGTTCATCAAAATTCATCGTTTTTTTTTGTTTTAGGTTCATCATATATCTAATTTGAACTGTACAAAACATCTCTGGACAATTCTCAGCAGACTATGAGATCTCAGTGAAATTCCAGAGAGCTCTTCATCCCAAAATAGCAAGTTTTGAGTCATCTATTTTGATGTATCAATTTGAGAATCATCTTCCAAAGTACTAAGGTGGTCTATATGCATCCTTAGCAATCTTAAGGTGTCTACTTCCTATCCCTAAAGCTCGCTTGGCACGTGTAGAGCATGTTTTTGCAACACTAGGCTCATCTTTTGGAGGTATCCACCATCTCTTCTCACAGTGGTATCAAAGCAAAGTTGAATCAACATGGGAGATGGTTTTCCCTCTACCATTGAAAAATTGCATAGAAAAAATTACTGAGCTTGGTCTCTGAGGATGGAGGCATATCTGCAAGGAAGAAATCTATTTGGATACATATCTGAAGATGAATTCATGCCAACAATGAGAAGCAAAGGGCAACCATCACATGAAGAGTAAGAAAGGCTTACAACTTGGTGTTCAAAGGATGCACTAGCCAGGTCCTATATTCTAAATTCAATTTTTGATTTTCTCTTACCTCATGTGAGAGGATCCAAGACCTCAAGAGAGACCTCGAATGCACTTTCTGCCTTCTTCTCTTCAAACACTAGAGCTAGGAAGATCCAACTATGGATGGAGTTCACTACCTTGAAGAAAAGTCCGAAGCAAAGTGTGACTTATTATGTCACCAAAATGAAGGAGATTTTTGATCAGTTGGGAAGCATTGGAGAGGTGATTGAAGAAGACAAAATCATAAGGCAAGTCATCAATGGTAGCAAAGCTAATGACAAGTGGGAATCATTCACAACTGCCATTCACCTGACCTCAACACCTTGATGGGCCAAATTTTCACACATGAAGCAAAGATAAACAAGAATGGTGAATCATCAAGAGGTAATCAATCTTCTACCTTATACTATGATAGAACTAAAGCTACGGATAAGTCAAATACTAAGAAGAATGAAGATGAAGGTAGCTCTTTCCAAGCCAACTTCACAGGTATAGGAAGAGCTAGAGGAAGAGGCAGAGGAGGAAAGCAAGGCAGGGGCAGATCCCAAACATCTCAACCTTGTAATATATGTGGTTACTCTAATCATACTACTAAAGAGTGTTACAAGAATCCAAGAAATTCCAGAGGAAGAGGATTCAATAGAGGTGGCTATGGATCAAATAGAGGCAGATACAATGGAGGATACAACAATAACTACTACAACAACAATAACAACTATCAAAGTAGATTCAAAGGAAGGAAATATTACAGTAACTACACTAAGGAACAAAGCCAAGAGGACTCACTACTACTCATGAACCTATCATCAGGGTAAGGATGATTATCATGTCTTTTATATTGATTCAGGATGCTCCAATCATGTATCAGGAAATGTAGCATTGCTCTCTTACCTACAAGATCCTAAGAATAAACATGAAGTGCAAACAAGTGATGATACAAGGCATTCAATGGAAAAGATAGGTAATGTCAAAACATCAGATGGCAACATGAATCTTCTAAGCAAGGTATTATATGCACCTACAATAACCAAAAACTTGATAAGTGCTGGACAATTGTGGAGAAAGGATTGCAAGCTAGATTCACAAGACATGGAGCATATGTGGAAGACCCAAAGCGAGGATTTAGAAGGATTGCCAAAGGAGATAAGACAGGAAGACTCTTCAATTTTGAAGTGGAAGACCACAAGAAGAGAGCATTGTTTAGCTATGGATCTCAAACACTCTCTGAATTGGAGGTATGGCATAAAAGGCTTGCTCATATTGGTGAAAGAACCTTGAAAGAAATATGCAGGGATAAAAGTGTACTTGGATTGCCCAACATCACAAAGTAACATATGATCTAAAAAAATTGTGGAGCTTGTCAATTTGGCAAGGCACATAGACAACCTTTCAACAGAAAAGACTATATCCATCAAGAGCTATTGGATCTTGTACACATAGATGTGTGGAGTCCAAGCAAAGAATCTTCTATCTCAGGTTCAAGATATTATGTATCTTTTATTGATGATTGCAATAGGTGGACAATTCTGTAATTTATGAAGCACAAAGATGATGTTTTTAATTGTTTCAAAAGGTATCTTGTACTTGTAGAGAACCAAACAGGTAGATGTCTCAAAAGGCTCAGATCAGATGGTGGTGGAGAATATTTCTCAAATGGATCTGATGCTTTCCTACAAGAAAGAGGTATCATAGAGGGGTAACTATTGTTAGTATATGATCAATGTCTAACCCTCATGATTGTATGCACATTTTGTAAGGCCCCCATTATGAGGAGAAGCAAAGCGTGCATTACCCAATTGATGGGAATCCCAACTTGTATGTTGGATGAAGGTCATATTGGGCCATGCAAGGTATTGTAAGAAAAGGGAGTTACCAGGGTGGTCAATTGTGGGATCTGAGGCAGCGGTGAGCAGCCCCGGCTGGGGGGTTCCAAGGGGGCCAGCGGGCCCTACTAGCTGGGGGGTCCCAGGGGGCCAGCGGGCCCCCTGGTAGGGGTCCTGTGGCAGTGCCCCCGGCGCGACGGTAAAGGGAATATACCATGGAATATTCCTTGTTAGAGTCAAAAATCATTTATTTTTGTTAGGTCCGTTCAACTGGTCTAAGCCGTGTATGGCAATTACGCGGGCGGTGACCGCCCATGCTCTACTGCCCGTGGATAGCCATCCACTGAAGGCCACCCATGATCCTATATATACATGACTTCTACACTACCGAAGACATCTAATTGAGCCAACATACCTCTACCTTGTATCTCCCTATCTAGAGTTGTCTAGATCACCATTTAAGCTCTACCTTGAGAGCGCACGGGTGGAAAATGCCATCATCTTTGTACTTGCTGCTAGTAGAAAATTGTTGAGATTCTCCAATATCTATTATCTTCTCTGCTAGTGCTCCTGTGTTATATTGCGTAACTATTTTCTTACATGGTATTAGAGCCGTAAGGTTCGAATAGCTTGAGAAGTATCACTGTTTTAGCCTACTAGCAGACTAGAATATCAGTAGATTATTCGAGTGATTACATGATGGTTTCATCGTCGAACACTGGTCTTGGTGCTTCAGCTAATGTTAATGCTGCACCTATTCGAATTCGCCCACCTGCATTCATTGAAGGGAAGCTAGATGGAACCAACTATACATGTTGGAAGTTCAAAATTTCTACAATTTTGGACTCCTATGAATTACTTGACACTATCATGGGACTGATGGGATTGGATCCAGAGCCTATATCCGTTGAAGATCCAACAAATTCAAGATTGATGATTCAGCCAGATCCAGATCTTCTACGAGCTTGGAAGAGGCGGAATGCTAATGCATTATGTGCAATTGTCACTAGTGTAAGTGATTCTGTGCTTACTTTAGTTCAACATACTACTAAAGCACATGAGGCTTGGGGCATATTGGCTCATCAATATGAGACCAAGAACCACACTAGGATACAAAAGTTAGAAATCAATTGGCAAATGAAAAGCATTCTGATTCTGAGAAGGCTGAAGATTTTATCAAACGGATAAAACATCTTCAAGATCAATTGGCTGCAGTCGGTGTTGTTATAACACCAGAAGAGCTGGCTCGAAGATGTGTATGTGTTCTTCCAGCAAAGTATGATGGATTAGTAACAACCCTTAACACTCAGGTAAGACCAACTCCCCTTACATTTGAAAAGTTTTGTGCTATGCTTTTAGAAGAAGAGATGCGGCTAAAGAATCGACAAAGTACAAGTGATGCTCCATTCTCACCAAATGCAAAAGGTAAAGGCTCTTCTGATGGATCAAAGAAGAAGCCAAAGAAGAAAAAGTCCACAGGAAGTTGCTTCTATTATGAAAAGAAAGGCCATACCATCAAGGATTGAAGAAAGAAGCAAGCTGATGAACGGAATGGGACTGTAAAATCATCGTGAAAGAACAAAGAGTTTGCAAACAACACAGAGCTGGAACTATGGGTAGCTATTGAAGAGGTATGCTCATCTGCTCAAGCTCGTGTTGATGAACCATGGATTTTAGATAGTGGAGCTTCTCACCATATGACTAGTAAAAAGGATTGGTATAGTTCCCTAGTGCATCTGCGGGAATCCATTAATGTAGTGGTGGGAAATGACTCCAAGTGTCAAGCGGAAGGAACTGGAACCATCTCTTTTATCACTTCTCTAGGTGTTGAGAAAAAGTTATCCGATGTTCTCTATGTACCTACACTTAAAAGAAATTTGTTGTCAGTTTCTGCAATAACAGATCGTGGACTCGAAGTTCGCTTCAATAAGAGTGGTGCAGAAATCATGGATTCATCAGGTAATGTAGTAGGTAAAAGAATAAGACGTGATAACCTGTATGAGTTAAGTGCCTTAACTGCTACATAAGATAAATATGTAAGCAGGTTATGGCACCAATGATTTGGGCATCTCAGATTTGCAGGTTTGAAGGAGATGCAAAGAACATGGATGGTTGCTCATTTGCCTGCATTTTCAAAGTTGCAGGAACCTTGTGAAGCTTGTATGATGGGCAAACAACAATGAAAGGCATTTCCAAGAGAGTCCAGCAATTGATCTCAAGCTCCTCTAGAGTTGGTACATGTTGATCTCTGTGGTAAAATGTCTACACCTGCTTTAAGATGATCTTTCTACTTTTTGCTGTTAGTCGATGATTATAGTAGAAAGATGTGGGTTTATTTCATTCGAGAGAAGGCTGATGCTTTTGAAAAATTTAAAACGTGGCATAAGTATGTGGAAAATGAATCAAGAAGGAAACTGAAGAACTTCATAACAGATAGAGGAGGTGAATTCTTGTCAACAAAATTCAATAATTACTATAAGGAGCATGGTGTGAAAAGGCAACTTACCACATCTCATACACCTCAACAAAATGGCGTTGTTGAGCGCAGGAACATGACAGTAGTTGAAATGGCTCATTGTATGTTAAAGGCTCAAGACATGCCAGATTCATTCTGGGAGAAGCAATCAATACATCAGTCTACATTCTCAATCAAAGCTACACAAAAAGCACTGAAGGGGATGACTCCTCAAGAAGCATATTCTGGTAAAAAGCCTTCAGTTTTGCATTTCAAAATTTTTAGTTGTTTCTGTTATGCACATATTCTTGATTCAACAAGATCAAAGTTTGATTCAAAAAGCAAAAAGTGTGTCTTCCTAGGATATAGTGAAGAGTCTAAAGCATACAGGTTGTGGGATCCTGAGGCAAGGAAGATTTTTGTCAGTCGAGATGTGGTGTTCGATGAATGACCACACTTAGTGGAAGATAAAGGTAAATCTACTATCTCATCAAATGGAGAAATATCTCACCTTGTGCCTATCAAAAGATAGGTTAAAGTTGAGGAGGAGGAAACATCTGATGGAGAAATTTCCTCAATAAAAAGCCAACCAATTGTAGCTGCACAGCATAAGCCACTACCGAAGTGGGCACAATAGCTCTTTGATGATCATAATCCACATGTAGATGTACCAAAATCATCCTCGGATGGATTACAAAGATCAAAGAGAATAGAGGAGCAAAGAAGGGCCTCAGAACACATTGTTAACATGGCTCTAATGGCATATATCATGGGCTCGATAAAGGAACCTACCATCGTTGAAGAAGCCCTTGATGATCTAGGTTGGAGAGCGGCAATGCAGTCTGAGTATGATAGTATACTAAAAAATGATACATGGGATCTAGTGGACTTGCAACCAAAGAAGAAGGTAATAGGTACTAAATGGATTTGGAAAACTAAGTATAAAGCAGATGGAACATTAGAAAAGTATAAGGCAAGATTAATTGCACAGGGTTTTTCATAGATCAAAGGATTTGATGTTCAAGAAACTTTTGCACCAACAACACGCATGACAACTATTCAGACGGTACTTGCAGTAGCTACACAAAAGGCCTGGCCTATTTTCCAAATGGATGTCAATTACATGTTTGAATGGTCACCTCAAGGATATATAATGGTACTAATGGATATATAATTTTTTCAAAAATATGGGTTTTGAAAGAAGTACTTATGATGCTAACTTGTATGTAATGAAAAGGGATAGCAAGCTAGTTGTTGTCATTGTATATGTAGATGATTTGATGATTACAGGAGATCATCAGGAACTCATCAATCAAACTCGGATCAACTTGGGAACTAAGTTTGAAATGACAGACTTAGGTCTACTCCATTTTTGTCTGGGAATTGAAGTATGGCAAAGGAAGGATGGCATTTTCATCTCACAACAGAAATATGCCAAAGAAATTCTCAAGGCATTTGGAATGATGGACGGCAAACCAACTAGCACACCTATGGAGGTAAATCATAAGCTATCTATGGATGATAACATACCTGATGTAGATGTTAAGAAGTATAGGAAGCTCGTTGGAAGTCTTATTTTTCTGTGCAACACTAGACTAGACATTTGCTATGCTATTGGAGTGTTAAGGAGGTTTTCCAATAAACCTAAGGAGAGTCACTGGAATGCTGGAATGCAAATTCTAAGGTACATTGTAGGAACCTTGGATATTGGTATTTTTTATACCACAGGTGATACACTTCAAGGATATTGTGATTCAGATTGGGCTGGAGATTGTGATTCTAGAAAATCAGTTTCTAGATATTGTTTCTCACTTGGTTCAGGAATATTTTCTTGGGTAAGTAGGAAGCAACCAACTCTCGCACTCTCCTCCACTGAAGCAGAGTACAAAGCAGCTTGTTTTGCTTCTTGTGAGGCAGTTTGGTTAAGGAGAATTCTTGCAAATCTAGGATTTCCATCAAATATGGCAACTGTACTCAAGTGTGATAATCAAAGTTGTATGGCTATTGCAAAGAACCCAATATTTCATGCTCGCACCAAGCACATAGAAGTACAATACCATTACATTTGTGAGCTAACTGAAGATGAAATTGTGGAGCTAGAATATTGCCCAACAGAGGCAAATTGTGCTGACATATTCACTAAAGCACTTGGAAGAGAGCAGCTCAACAGGCATCTTAAGTAGATGGGCATAGGACTGAGAACTACTTGATTTATCATCGATAAACATTGAGGGTTGGTGATAGTATATGATCAATGTCTACCCCTCATGATTGTATGCTCATTTTGTAAGGCCCCCATTATGAGGAGAAGCCAAGCGTGCATTACCCAATTGATGGGAATCCCAACTTATATGTTGGATGAAGGTCATATTGGACCATTTAAGGTATTATAAGGAAAGGGAGTTACTAGGGTCCCTAATTGTGGGGTCCGGGGCAGCGGTGAGCAAGGGGGCTAGCGGCCCCCTGGCTGGGGGGTCCCAGGGGGCCAGCAAGCCCCCTAGTGGGGGTCCGAGGCTTGATTGAATGCAACTCAACCACTACAAATTCATGGGATTTAGTCTATGTCCTTCTACTTTTACATGTGTAAAGCTCAAAGCTTTTACAACGGTAAAAGATCCATGAAAAATCTTTTTAAAAAATACAATAAGTAAGCATAAGAAAAAGAACTCTCCAATGGATATTCTTTTGACGCGTTAGCCTTTGATGTAGATCAAATCCACCTCAAGCATATTGTAAGCTTGATGTTCCAACAAATCTCCCTCAAGCTAAAGTATGCTTGAGTCTTCATTCTAATAGGTTGAATACCTGCCATAGCTTTGAATCTACAAAGCTTTATTCCATCAAGAGCCTTCGTCATCATATTTGCTACTTGCTTTTTAGTAGGAACAAAAGAAATGTCAATCTCCTTTGCCATGAGCTTCTCCCTGATGAAGTGGTAATGAACCTCTATGTGTTTGGTTCTTGCATGGAAAATAGGGTTTGCCGCTTGATGCATGGAACTTACATTATCTCCAAATATGTGAGGTTTGGAACTCACAAGTCCCAAATCTGTCTACAATGCCTTTAACCATATTGCCTCTTGAGTTGCTATGGTCAAACCTCTGTACTCTGCTTCAGTCGAGGGTAAAGCAACTGTTGGTTGCTTCTTGGAACTCCATGACACTAGCTTTGAACCTGCAAATGCTAAGTAACCAGAAGTACTTCTTCTATCATCCTTAGCTCCTGCCCAATCTGCATCTGAATAGATTTTGATATCCAAATCTAAAGAGTAAGGATAGAATATACCTTTGTTGATTGTACCTTTGAGATACTTCAGCACTCTCTTAGCTGTATCCATGTGTGGTCTTCTTGGTGAGTGCATGAACTGACAGTAAGCACTCCCACACTATATGAGATGTTTGCCCTTGTATGAATAGCATATATCAAGCTACCTACCAAGCTTCGATACTCTTTAATGTCTTCAATTTTCTCACCTTCATAAACACTAAGTTTATGATTCATCTCCAAAGTTGTACCTGCAGGTTTAGTGTTCTCCATTTTGAACTTGAGAAGTAGGTCTTGAATGTATCTTCTCTGAGTCAAATACATTCCTTCATCTGTGTATATCACCTGCATACCTTGGAAATATGTGAGCTCACCTAGGTCACTGATTTTGAACTCGTCTTGCATGTGTCTCTTGATCCTTTGAATGCCATTTAGATCATCACCTGTCATAATAATATCATCTACATATACACATAGATAGATAACCTCATCATGATACCTTTTGATGAATAGATAAGGATCTAAGTTGCTTGGTCTGAACCCTTGATCTTGAAGGTATGTAACCAACTTGTAATTCCAAGCTCTAGGAGCTTGTTTCAATCCATACAATGCTTTCTTGAGTCTGCAAACATAAGATGGATGATTAGGGTTTTCAAAACCTGGTGGTTGTGACATGTATACCTCTTCACTTATCCAACTATTTAAGAATGCATTTTTCACATCAAGTTAGAGGAGTCTCCAATTCCTTGCAGCAACTACACTTATCAATGTTCTGATTGTAGTCATCTTTGCAACTGGTGAGAATGTTTCCTCATAGTCTATACCATGAGTTTGAGAGCATCCTTTGGCAACTAATCTTGCCTTGTACATGCAAACTGATCCATATGAATTTCTTTTAACTTTATATACCCATCTGCAACCAATTACCTTTTGATTCAGCGACATTGGAACCAAATCCCAAGTGTCCATATCCTTCAATGCATCTATTTCTTCTTTCATGGCCTTTTCCCAATTAGGGTTTCCCTTTGGCTCTTCATAGGTTGAGGGTTCCTCTAAAATAGAGTCTTTTGCCAAGTAGATTGAATGCTTCGTAACAAATGTGGAATCATATCCATACCTTTCTGGTTGTTTCTGCTCTCTTGCTGATCTTCTAGGTGCTTGCATCTTTGCTTTGCCTCTTGACTTCCATAGCTTGTAATCCTTTTCCCTTTAATCTTGATCATCGTCCGTATCACTTCTTGGATCTTGGACCTGTGTATCATGCTTGCTTCCTAATTGATGAGAATTAGAATCAAGATCATATGGTAGAGTTACATTTTGTTTGTCTTCATCATACCAAGACCTCTGTTCTTCAAACACAACATCTCTACTTGTAGTGAATTGCTTGGTTGAAGGATTATAGAACCTGTAACCCATCTGAGTTGAATCATATCCAATAAACACTGCCTTTGTTGCCCTTTCATCTAGCTTACCTCTTATTTGAGATGGTACATGAACATAAGCTAAACAACCAAAAACCTTGCAATGTCCAAGACTAGGCTTTCTTCCATGCCATGCTTCATAAGGAGTCATACCTTGAAGTGATTTGGATGGTGTCTATTCACAAGGTAAACAACAGGTGAAATAGCTTCTGTCCATAGATAATGTGGCAACTTCTTCTCTTCAAGCATTGTTCGGGATGATCCAACCAATGTCTTGTTTCTCTCTCCGCAATTCCATTTAGTTGAGGAGAGTACCTGGTAGTCACTTCCCTTTTGATACCTTTGTCCTGCAAGAACTCATCAAACTCTTTGGAGAAGTATTCTCTCCCTCCATCAGATCTGAGCTTCTTGAGTCATCTACCTGTATGGTTCTCCAGATGTGCAAGATACTTTTTGAAGCAATCAAACACTTCCTTCTTACTCTTGATGTATAGAATAGTCCATCTACTATGGTCGTCAATAAATGAGACATAATACCTTGATCCTGCCAATGAAGGTTCTTGACTTGGTCCCCATACATCTGTATGTACTAAGTCCAATAAATTCTTGTGGATATAGCCTTTGTGGTTGAATGGTTGTCTTTGTGCCTTCCCAATCTGACATGCGTCACACCTGTTGATCATGTGTTGCTTTTGGTTCTTTCATTCACATGAGCAAGTCTCTTATGCCACACTTCAAGCTCACTTAGGGTTTGAGACCCAAAAGTGAATAGAGCTATGTTCCTAGTTTCTCCTACTTCAAAAGTAAAGAGCCTACCATGCTTCTCATCTCTGGTTATCTTTTTGAAGCCTTGACATGGATCTTCCATAAAAGCACCATGTTGGGTGAACCTAAATTGCAAGCCTTTTTCAACTATTTGGCCTATACTTCTTAGGTTTTTAGTGATAGTGGATACATAGAGAACCTTACTTAGAATGTTTGTCCTTCCATTGGAAGCTTTGACATTACCAATCTTCTCCACATTGTGCTTTGTATCATCCCTTGTTTGCACTTCATGTCTATGCTTTGGACTTTCCAAGTCAGATAGAAGAGCAATGTTGCCTCCAACATGATTTGAACAACCTGAATCTATGTAGGACAAATGATCATATTCTTTACCTTCTTTGTGGCTTAGATTCATGAGAAGCAATGAGTCTTCATGTGGTTGATCTTTTGAATAATTGTTTTAGTCCCTTCTATTATAGCCTCTATTTCTATTGTTGAAGTTGTGTCCACCTTTGCCTCTATTGCTGCCATATCCACCTCTTCCACTTCCTTTCTGGGTCTTCCCATTGAACTAGCAATTTTGAGTGGTGTGGTTGGTCTTATCACATATGGCACAAGGTTGAACATTTTGACCTTTGGCTTTGTCTTGCTTTGGTCGTTTCTTCTTCCCTTTCCACTTGCTTTTGCTTGCAAAGTTGGCTTGGGAAGTCTCATCTATATGCCATAGTGAAAGATTGCCATTGCTTATCACTTCGAATGCCATTGAGAATTTGCCTCATGATAGCCTCTTCTTCAATCAACTCTCCAATGGATGCTAACTGATCTGCAACCTCCTTGACCTTGGTAACAAACTCTGTGATAGTTTGTTTAGGTGTCTTCTTCATTTGGTTGAAATCATTCCAAAGATGATTCTTTCTTGCTTTGGTACTACCAGAAAAGAAAGTCTCCAGGGCATCCCAAGTCTTTTGATATGTTTTGCATCCTCTAATATGTGGTAATAGAAAGTTAGAGATAGACTTTAGTATGTATGACCTTGCTTGAGCATCCCTTGTGCACCAAAGTGTGAGCTTATCTGTCTCCTCTTGTGTAGATCCTCCTTTGGATCTTGGAATAGGCATAGCTTCATCACCTGCTACAATTCCATAAAGATTTCTACCTTGCAAATAGGCCTCCATTCTGATTTGCCAAGACGGGTAGTTGTGTCGATCAAGCTTTTTGGTCGTTGAGGGAAAGCCGTCACCCATATTGATCTAGCTCTGATACCACTGAAAGAACTTGGAGAAGCTTGTAGGAGGTAGCAAAATGTGTGTTTCGAAGCGATGAAGTTTGGTCTAGTCAACTGCCACTAGTTTTCCGAGGCATGACCGTCAGTATGGAAAACGTCGATATGCCCCTCATATGTTATAGTGTTGGTCTCTCCATGATGTTGAGTTTTTTTTCCCCTTGTTAGCTTGGAGAAGAGTCTTATCACAATTTTTTTTTCAAAACTCGTAGTACCTTGGAGGCCCTCATCTAAGGTAAGAATGAAAGTTCTTATTTTTTAATAAAAGGTTGAAGACCATTAAAGACTTCATTTAGCTTATGAGAAAAGCATTTTTTTCTCCTTTTTTGTACATTAATCTTTGATGTGTGCAAGCACTAAAAAAATCAACAAATAATTCACTCTAATCACATGCAAAGAGGATTGTTGCAATATCAAGGCTTCATGAATGGACACTCATCCGACTTTTCCTATGCATCAAGCATGTTTAATATGTCCGAGGAAGTCTCTCATTTGACTTCTATTGTCTAGAAAACATGCTTAACACTTCTCAAAAGGATCCCGATTCAAGTTGTTTTGTCCCTTAAAAATGCTTAACACTTTTGGCAGGTTTCCCAACTTCGCTCTTTAATTCATTCAACACATTTAAACACTTTGTAGAAGATCCCATAACCAAGTTGTGCCATCCATCAAGCACACTTAGTTGAAGAGTGAGTGGAAGAATGAAGAAAGGTGGATGGAGTGAGGTATAATTGGTTTTACCAACCCAAGGATTCTAAGCTAGGCAAATTGAAAAGCTAATGAAGATTCAAAAATGGCTTGAAGTGGATGATGAAAAGTTGGACCTAATGAGAAAAGGTTGGATTGGATGAGGAAATGTTTGGACTAGATGAGGAAAAGTTGGATCGAATGAGGAATTTTGCCAAGTAATTTTTTTCTTAATTATTTGTAAGACTTGGTATACTCACCTTACCATTTGAGTAGCCAAGCCAAGAAATCTAGGAGGTCCCTTTCTTTGTCTCTAGTGTTGATATATTTAGGTAGTGATGTGTGTGAACACACTAGGACCGTCGGGGCACTTTTTTTCCCTCTTTAGGAGGTTTTTTCCCCCGGCTTGTATATACGCCTTGTTGGTGATTAACTTTGCTCTGATACCACTGATGGTACTGTAGCTACGACTACCACTTTCGGTATTATAGCACAGATACCACTTGTTATGGTCGACGCGGCAAAGACTTGAACCTTATCAAGCCTGCGAAATTTGCTGCGCCACCGAAGAGAGCTAAAGCTAGAGTGATATTAGAACACCTCTATAATCAGCAGTAGCTTAGCACGGTTTCTGTCGCTCAAACATATAAGACTGTGTTTTGAATTTACTGAAATTCAACTAGAACTTCACCGGACTGTCACCAGACTGTCACCGTAATTATACCGGAATCTTACCGGAAACAACTCCTATTCTGTTTGTAATTACTTCAAGTGATTATACAAGAAGTAAGGAAGTGATGCGTGAACTTCCTTCACTGAGTGAACACTTTCTGAAGTTTAAGAAAAAAACTTCTCCGGTTCAGAGTGCCTCTTTCCGGTCAGGCTTTGTACTGTGTGTACATATCCATTTCATCGAAATCTTTGATGAACTGATAGTAGAGATGACTAGCTACAAGATAAGCTATCTCTCATACAAAACTTTAATTTATTCTGCGAGATATACTTCGTTGTTCTACCGGAAAACTCGTTTGGTGAGAAAACTGTAACTGACCAAAACATACGTTTACTGAGACAACTATAATTGACCGAAAACATTCGTTTACAGAGAAGGTACCGGAAACATGTTACTAGAAGAACTGTAACTGTTAACTAACTTTATACTGTAGTATGAAAAATACTCAGAGTTCTTCACATACAAACAGTGCACGCAAACTTCCACATGAACATGTGCTTTCTATTAGAGAAGATGTGTACAAACTAACTTGGCCTCTTCTTGCTCAAGCTATAGAAACTCTCCTACAATGAGTAGTTTCTGTTTACCATCTCTCTCAGATGAATACTTGACGTTTCAGGTTTCTATTATTCATCTGTACATACGCGATCTCTGGCGTCTTCTGAAAACTTCTCTTCTCTCACTTCTCTCCTCTCTATTTCTGACCTCTATATGCGCTCTATTTAAACTGCGCGCTCTACTCACGCACGTTCTTGTTCGCACACTTCCTCTATTATTCTTATGTATGTTCTCTCTTTATATATAGCTTGATTCGGTGTAAAGAACTCTAGCAAACTCTGATTCTGCAAGATTCTGCGCTGTACATAACGGTCGTGAATTTGTCCCTTCACTAAGGCTTTTGATTTTCTGAATATTTTGATTCCGCTTCTCGTTATCTTTCTTTGTCTGTATGTCAAATTCGTGAGTGATTCTTCAACAGCTCCCCCTCAATCACTAATTTGACTCTTCATGTCCTTCTTATATTTTCCTTTCTTTTATACCTGCCATTTCTTTGAATCTGCTTGTCTTTGTTCCATCCAAGCTCTTTGTCAAAATATCTGCAATCTAATATTTTGTCGGAGTGTATATTATTTCTATCTCCTTCTTCATTACCTTTTCCCTTAGGAAATGATACTGAATTTCTATGTGCTTTGTTCTTGCATGAAATAATGGATTTGCTGCAAGATACAACGAGCTCATATTATCTCCATGTATGATAGGTATACCTTGATCAATACCCATGCTTTTGAACAAGGTCTGCATCCATATCACTTCTTTAGCTGTTTCTACAAGTCCTTTATATTCGGCTTTTGTTGACGATAGAGCCACTGTGTGTTGTTTCTTCGAACATCAGCTCACTAGCTTATCTCCTAGGTATATCATATACCCATGTGTTGATCTTCTGTCATCTTGACTTCCTGCCCAGTCTGAGTCACTGAATGCTCTCAGCTTTATATCAGACATAAAAGGATAATATAATCCTTCTTTTATAGTTCTTTTGATATATCTAAGAACTCTATGTCCTGCAACCCAATGTTGATCCTTCGGACAATGCATGAACTGTGAGAGAACTCCCACTGCATAACTAAGATCCGGTCTTGTTAGTGTAGCATAAATTAGACTTCCCACTAACGACTGATACTTTCTCATATCTTTAAACTTGCACCACTATATTTGCTGAGTTTATGATTTACTTCAAGCGGTGTTGAAGCTTCTCTGCAATTCTCCATATTAAACTTCTTTAGTAAGTTTAGGAGATACCTTTCTTGCAAAACATATACACCATGATCTGTGTATGTGATTTCCATTCCTAGAAAGTATGACAACTTTCCTAGGTCACTGATCTGAAACTCCTTTTCAAGTAATCTCTTTACTTCTTTAATTCCTTCATCTGAGGTACCTGTGATTATAATGTCGTCTACATAAATGCAAATGTAGATCATACCTTCTTCTGTTCTCTTGATGAGTAAACTTGCATCTGCTTTCGAACTTTGGTATCCAAGTTCATTGAGATATTTCACAAGCCTGTAATTCCAAGCTCTTGGAGCTTGCTTCAGTCCGTAAAGTGCTTTTCTTAATCTGCAAACAAAGTTTGGGTATCTGGAACTTACAAACCCTTCAGCCTGTTCCATATAGACTTCATCTGATATATATCCATTCAGAAATGCGTTCTTTATATCTAGCTGACTTAGCTTCCATCCTTTTGATGCTGCTATAGCAATCACTATCCTTATGGTTGACATCTTTGCCACCGGACTAAATGTCTCATCATAATCTATGCCATGCGTCCGAGCATAGCCCTTGACAACCAGTCTAGCTTTGTATATGGCTATCCTTCCATATGCAAGTTTCTTAACTTTGAAAACCCATTTATTTCCGATTACTTTCTTACCATTTGGTTTCGGAACAAGTTCCCATGTCTTGTTCTCCTCTAGTGCGCTGAACTCTTCTTCCATTGCTTTTTCCCATTGCTTCTTGCCTTTAGCTTCATCATAGTTATGAGGTTCTTCATCATCTTTGACCATATATGCATAATTTTTCTGAGTTATGTACGAAGTATCATAAGAATACCTTGTTGGTTGTTTCCTTACCCTATTTGACCTTCTTGGTTCAAACTCTTCATGTGTATCTGAATACACATCTTCATTAAATCCCTGTTCATCTTCATTCCTCATACCTGATCCGATCCTGGACGTACTTGCCTGCATATAGTCTTCATCTCTATTCACCTGCACAATTGATTTCCCTTTCTCTTTCCTTCTTACTTCTTCTTCAAATTCTTCCCTTGTATGATTCTGAACATATTTCTCTGCTTTTGGTTCAAGCTTATGTCTGAGTTGTGATGGTACATAAGCATAAGCTACTGATCCAAACACTTTGCAATGATCAAGTGTTGGTTTCTTTCCCCACCAAGCTTCATACGGGGTCATTCCATCTAAAGCTGTACACGGTAATCTGTTTACCAAGTATGTAGCTGTATTTGCGGCTTCAACCGAGAGATAGTTTGGACAATCCTTTTCTTTTAGCATAGCTCGTGCAAACTCAACTAGAGTTCGGTTTCTTCTTTCTGCTACACCATTTTGTTGTGGTGTATACCTGCAGGTTATTTCTCTCTTAATACCTGCATTCCAAAGATAGTCATTAAACTCTCGGGAGAAGTATTCTCCCCCTCCATCAGACCTCAGTCTCTTAAGATTTTGACCTGTGAGTCTTTAAGCATATGCATGAAAATGCTTGAATTTTTCAAACACTTCTGATCTTTTCTTTAAAACATATACCGTTATCCATCTTGTAGCATCATCAATGAATAAAACATAATACCTTGAGCCACTGCTTGATCCTTCTTTTGTTGGACCCCATACATCTTTATGAATGAGTTCAAGTACTCCATCATGTTTGAATCCTTTCTTCTGGAAAGGTAACCTGTGGGCTTTTCCCATTTGACATGCTTCGCACTTGTGAATCATATGTTGGTTCTGTACATTCGGTAATTCCAGTACTGACTGATTTGTAATCATAGCTTTAATTCCTCTTTCATTAAAATGACCTAATCTCTTATGCCAGAGATCAAGTTTTGTAATCACCTTTTCACCATGTGTGAGCAACGCTTGACCAATTTTCCCTTGTACTCTTAAAGTAAAGAGTCTACCTTCTTTCTTACCAGAGACGATTTGATTATATCCATTCTCGGGATCTTCTACAAATACTCCTTCATTTGTAAATCTGACCTGAAAACCTTTCTCAACTATCTATCCCACACTAATCAAATTTTTTGGTATTGTCGGAACATACAAAACATTGGTTAGCAAATCTGCTCCATTCTTACATTTCACTTTTCCAATTGAATGTACACTATGTCTCGTATTGTCACCTGTTTGAACAGTATGACTGGAACTACCTTTTTCCAATTCTGACATCAGTTCTATATTTCCTGACAAATGATTAGAACTGATGTGCTGATTGAGTTCATCATCAATGATGTATGACTTTCATTCTATGTGTCATTTGCGTAATTGTTGTAGGTGGTGTTGTAGGATTGATTCTGTCTCCAACTTCTTGCTCCACCTCTACCATAGCCTCCTCTTTGATTCTGTCTACCTCTTTGAAAGTTATTCTGATATCTTCCGCTTCTGCCTCTGCTATTACTGTTCTGATTTTGATTTGATCCTTGTTGATTGTGCCAACAATCATGAGCCAGATGATTACTGAGTCCACAAATCCAGCAAGCCTTCTTGTTGATATTCTGACTACCTCTTCCTCTTCCAAAACCTCTTGCTCTTCCTCTTCCGGTGCCTTTACCTCTTGCATAATAAGCCTGAGAACTCGACTCTTCTTCGTCTTTTGAGTTGCATTTATCTTTCTTCTTGTTCTTCATGTACATTGCAGAACTTTGTCCTTTATCTCCATCTCCTTTCAGGTCTTGCTCATATGTGAGCATCAAACCAAGCAACTGATTTAAATCTGGTACAAAATGATTTAAAGATAGTTCAGTTGAGAGTACGAAAGGTTTCCACCTTTCATCTCCTCTCAAACCTGTGAGCACTTGCGCTATCAATCTGTGATCTTCGACATCTTCATTTATGGATCCAAGACTATTTGCTAGATCCTTCATTTTAGTAATGTAGTCACTAATGCTTTGATTCGACTTCTTTTTGAACGTTGTAAATTCGGACCATAAGCTAGCCTTCCTAGCTTTCGTAGTATTTTGGAAATGATCTTCCAACGCACTCCATATGTCCTCCGCTTTCTCCAGACCTCTAATGTGCGGTAGTAGATGGTCTGAAACGGTATTATAAATGTAATCTCTTGCCCTTGCATCTTTCTTCTGCCACAGCTTCAAGGCTTCTAATTCTTCTTTTTTCGGTTGACTATCATCTTCGAAGATCGGCTTCTTTTCTTCTCCAGTCACATACATCATTAAGTCCTTACTCATAAGTAGGGCTTCCATGCGCATTACCCATGCGAGATAATTATCTCTGTCCAATTTATCAATTTGGACATGATCTGCCATGATCTTCTTGTTTCTGTTACTTCCGGTGACCTTTTGAGAATCTTTCTGCTCTTCAGAATCTTTCTGGTTCTGGTATCACTTCTTGGATCTCACAGCTCTGATACCACGTGTTGGTGATTAACTTCGCTCTGATACCACTGATGGTACTGTAGCTATGACTACCACTTTTGGTATTATAGCACATATACCACTTGTTATGGTCGACGCGGCAAAGACTTGAACCTTATCAAGCCTGCGGAATTTGCTGCGCCACCGAAGAGAGCTAAAGCTAGAGTGATATTAGAACACCTCTATAATCAGCAGTAGCTTAGCACGGTTTCTGTCGCTCAAACATATAAGACTGTGTTTCGAATTTATTGAAATTCAACTGGAACTTCACCGGACTGTCACCAGACTGTCACCGTAATTATATCGGAATCTTACCGGAAACAACTCCTACTCTGTTTGTAATTACTTCAAGTGATTATACAAGAAGTAAGGAAGTGATGCGTGAACTTCCTTCACTGAGTGAACACTTTTTGAAGTTTAAGAAAAAAACTTCTCCAGTTCAGAGTGCCTCTTTCCGGTCAGGCTTTGTATTGTGTGTACATATCCATTTCACCAAAATCTTTGATGAACTGATAGTAGAGATGACTAGCTACAAGATATGCTATCTCTCATACAAAACTTTAATTTATTATGTGAGATATACTTCGTTGTTCTGCTAGAAAACTCATTTGGTGAGAAAACTATAACTGACCGAAACATACGTTTAGTGAGACAACTATAATTGACCGAAAACATTCGTTTACAGAGAAGGTACCGGAAACATGTTACTGAACGAACTGTAACTGTTAACTAACTTTATACCGTAGTATGAAAAATACTCAGAGTTCTTCACATACAAACAGTGCGTGCAAACTTCCACATGAACATGTGTTTTCTATTAGAGAAGATGTGTACAAACTAACTTGGCCTCTTCTTGCTCAAGCTATAGAAACTCTCCTACACTGAGTAGTTTCTGTTTACCATCTCTCTCAGATGAATACCTGACGTTTCAGGTTTCTATTATTCATCTGTACATACGCGATCTCTGGCGTCTTCTGAAAACTTCTCTTCTCTCACTTCTCTCCTCTCTATTTCTGACCTCTATATGTGCTCTATTTAAACTGCGTGCTCTACTCACGCACGTTCTTGTTCGCACGCTTCCTCTATTATTCTTATACATGTTCTCTCTTTATATACAGTTTGATTCAGTGTAACGAACTCTATCAAACTCTGATTCTGCAAGATTCTGTGCTGTACATAACGATCGTGAATTTGTCCCTTCACTAAGGCTTTTGATTTTTTGAATATTTTGATTCCGCTTCTCATTATCTTTCTTTGTCTGTATGTCAAATTCGTGAGTGATTCTTCAACACGCCTATTGCCCTAATGGGCTACTTATCTTTGTACATTCTCTAGTAATACATTCATTATTGTGTGTTTGTGCTCCAAGCTTCTTCTTCTTCCTTGTGCTATTCGCGTGCTCCTACAAATGTCTAACTCCAACAATTGGTATCAGAGCAGGTCGTCGCTTCATCTAGGGCGCCGTCGACACTCCTCTGTTTGCAGTCTTAGAATTGCACGAATTTTGGTGAGCATACTCAACCTATTTTCGAGATCAAAACAGCTTCGCTGTGTGGTGTCGAAATCGCGATCTGAGCTCGTTTCGGCCTCCGAATGCACTATCGCAGTGCTTGTGCGGGCTATTTCATCTTTTTGTGCCAAAGGTATATACTAGTTTCTGTTCGCCAGTTTAAGCGTCTCGAAGTCTGCTATAGGTCTAGCAGAACTCGTGTGGGCAGTTCTGTTCAACTTTTTGAGATACAGTCAATTTTTTGCATCAAGGTATTTTAGTCACCGGCCATGGCTAAAAGCAATGATGTATTCCGTATGTTGGCTGTTGAGGATAAGTTGGATGGTATCAACTACCCATTATGGGCTTATATGATGCGACATGTTTTGGTTGCAAAAGGATTGTGGAACATTGTGCAGGGTGTTGAAAGACGTCCTGTTACACCTGTAACGACAGGTACTACAAATACAGGTGCTGGAGTTGATGAAGATGGTGTCAAAGATGATATTCCGCAGATTCCTGTTTGTGCTGCTGTTTCTGTTGCACCTACTGTAGAGCAAATTCGTTGGGATGGCAGAGATGCCCAAGCACATGCATTGATAGCTTTGTCTGTCAAATATGCCATTATTCCTCATATTCGCTCTTGCAGAACAACTAGGGATGCTTGGGATACACTTACCACATTGTACCAAGCTAGGAATGAGGCTCGTGTTGCTTACCTCTGAAAACAATTGGAGAGTGAGCACATGAATGAAGGTGATTCTATGGATAGTTTCCTAACAAAGATCAAAGATTTGAAGAAACAATTGATTTCTGCTGATGAGGTTATACCAAACAGCTCACTTCTGCAGACCGTTCTGAATGATCTTCTTGATTCATATCAGAGTTTTGCTTCTACTCTTCGGTTGATGATGAAAGGCAATCTGAATGCCTTATCATTTGAGGAGTTAGTCTCAGTTCTGTTGCAGGAAGATCAGTCTAGGCAGAACAGGTCCATTATGCGTGTTGCAGATCAAGCTTTCCTGGCTAGTCAAAAGGGCAAAGGAAAATGGAGCTCTTCTACTAGTAAGCAGAAATTTGCAAATGCTGCACATTCGAAGAACCAGGATAAAGATGAGAAGAAATCAGAAAAGCAGAAATTATTTTGCAAGTACTGTAAAGGAAATGATCATATCATAAAGAACTGTCCAAAACTGGCTGCAAAAGAGGCAAAGAAAAAGGAGGCTGGAATGGTTGTTGCAGAAGCCTCTACACCAAAAACAGAGTCTGCTAATCTTGTGCAGGAAGAAGAATGGGCGTTTACTCCTATTTGCAGTTTTGACCCATCTTCTCATGAGCAGTGCATGTTTGCAGTGGACTCAGATGTTTGGTACTTTGACAGTGGGGCGACCAAACATATTACCTCGTAGCGCAGTTTCTTCTCTTCACTCGAGCCTGCCCCTATAGGGAATACTGTCACATGCGCCAACAACTCCTCTTATCCTATTATGGGAGTTGGTAAGATCATTCTGACTACTGCTGATGGTAGTTCTTTCACCTTGTCAGATGCCTTATTTGTGCCAAGGATCAAGAAGAATCTGTTATCAGTTTCTACATTAGCCAAGATTGGCTTGGTTGTGAAATTCGTTGATGACAGGCGTACAGTTCATGATCTATCAAATGGCGATGTGATTATTGCTTCTGGCATTTTATGTCCTGGGTTGTATAAGCTCATAGACTATGAAAGATCTATGAATGATTCGGCATGTGCGGTTCATGATTCTCAGGCTATGTCAGATGCAAAGCTTTGGCATGCATGCTCTGGTCATCTGAATTTTGCTAGTTTGCTACGCCTGCAGAAATCTGATATGGTGTCTTCTTTGCCCAAGCTAGAGGCACCTGGAAAACATGTATGTGAAGGCTGTATTTTGGGCAAAATGCAGCGTTCCTCCTTTCCAAAAAGATGGTTCAGTTCGGGCTACGCAGAAATTGCAGCTTGTACATAGTGATGTCTGTGGTCCTATGCAGACACCCTCTTTTGGGAATTACCTTTACTTCGTGACTTTCATTGATGATTTTTCCAGGCATGCATGGGTATATCCACTCAAAGCAAAGTTCGAAGTGTTCATGTGCTTTAAACAATTTTTGGTTTTGGGTGAAAATCTATCAGCATGTAAAATGGGCACCCTCCGTTCTGATCGAGGGGGGGAATATATGTCTTCTGATTTTAATGCATTTCTGGCTGAATGTGGGATAAAACACCAGTGTACAGTGCCGTATACACCTGAACAGAATGGAGTTGCTGAACGAAAGAATAGGTCACTCATGGAGATGGCGAGGTGCATGGTCAAGAGTCAGGCTTTACCACATAGTTTCTGGCTTGATGCTGTCATGTGTGCAACATATGTACTGAACAGGTGTCCCACTAAAGTGTTGCAGTCTATCACTCCATATGAGGATTGGCATGACCACAAGCCATCTGTTGCTCATCTGCGTGTTTTTGGTTGTTTGGCATATGCATTAGTGCCTGAACAATATCGCAGAAAATTGGATGATAAGGCAGTAAAATGTATTTTTGTTGGGTACAGTTCTGAAAGTAAAGGCTATCATATGTATCATCCACAGACTAAACACATTTTGGTTAGCCGTGATGTTTTCTTTGTGGAAGATGCTATTCAGCCATTGCTTTCATGTACTAAGGAGACATCTGTTAGCTCCAAAGACATGTATGATACGTTGATGCCTCTTTTTACAAGTGGACAGTCTAGTGCTGGTCCTAATGAGGCAACTTCTCAGCCTTTGCAAGTTTCATATGATGATGCAGATCATTCTATTTTTGATGCAGATTTACACAATGCACTTGTTGATGAGAGAGCTGATATTGAACAGGCAAAAACTATGCCAAAATGGCTAGTGCGGACTTTGCGTGACAGCAAATTAGATGCACCTTTGTCATATCGTACTCGTTCAGGCTCTCATAGTGCCTCCTTTGCATCAGATTGCTATGCTATGGCTGCGTCTAGTCTCTGTGCTTGGTTGAGCAAGAAGTAGCCTACTGTGGCCACTCCAGTTGTGAGGCTAAGTATAGGGCAGCTTTCACAGCGACTGTTGAGTGTGTGTGGCTCAGAAACCTTATGGCTGATTTGGTGTTGGCCAGTCTTCTGCCACCACCATCTTCACTGACAGTCAGAGCGCATTGGCAGTTGAGAGGAACCCTGTGTTCCATGCTCGCACTAAGCACATTGAGGTGCATTATCACTATGTCAGGGAGAGGTTCTCTGCTGGGGAGATCAGCTTGGCATATGTGCCCACGCATGAGAACATTGCAGACCTTTTCACGAAGGCTCTGCCTAGGGAGAAGTTTGAAGCTTTCCGCAAAGCTTTGGGCTTACTTCCTTTTGTGGAGTGATTTCCACATAGCTTGGCACTTCCTTATACATGAGTGCCAGCTCCTTGTTCACCGCATCACTCTCAGGGGGGATTTGTTGATATATTTAGGTAGTGATGTGTGTCAACACACTAGGACCGCCGGGGCACTTTTTTCCCTCTTTAGGAGGTTTTTTTCCCCCGGCTTGTAGATACGCCTATTGCCCTAATGGGCTACTTATCTTTGTGCATTCTCTAGTAATACATTCAGTATTGTGTGTTTGTGCTCCAAGCTTCTTCTTCTTCCTTGTGCTGTTCGCGTGCTCCTGTAGACGTCTAACTCCAACATCTAGGTATCTTTATCTTTTTCCTTTTTAAGTTTTACATGAATCAAAGAAAACTGTTGATTTATTTAGGTGGTGATGTGTGTGAACACACTAGGACCGCTGGGGCAATTTTTTTCCCTCTTTAGGAGGTTTTTTCCCTAGCTTTTATATATGTTTATAACCTTAACGGGTCACTTATCTTTGTACATTTGCTTGGTAATATATTTAGTATCGTGTGTTCTGCTCCATGCTTCTTCTTCTTCCTTGTGCTGTTCATGTGCTTGTGCAAACCTCAAACTCTAACAATTGGTATCAGGGAAGGTTGCTGCTTCATCTAGGGCATCATCGACATGCTGCTAGTCACCTTCTCACAATTGCACAAAAATTGCTAAGCATACTCAAGGCGATTAGGATCCAAAACAGCTTTGGTATGTGGTGTCAAAATTGCAATCTGAGCTCGTTTAGGCCTCTAGATGCACTATCGTAATGCCTGTGCAAGCAATTTTGTCTTTTTGTGCAGGTTTCGGTTCGCCACTATAAGTTCCTCAAAGTCTACTAGAGGCTTAACAGAACTCGATATGGTACTTGTGTTCAACTTTTTGAGATACAATCATTTTTTTGTATCAGGGTATTTTAGTCAGTGGCCATGGCTGAAAGTAGTGATGTATTCTGTATGTTGGCTCTTGAGGATAAGTTAGATGGTACCAATTACCCACCATGGGCTTATATGATGCATCATGTTTTGGTTGCAAAAGGACTATGGAATATTGTGCAAGGTGTTGAAAAACGTCCTATCACACCTACAAATATAGTTATTGAAGTTAATGGAGATGGCATTGAAGATGGTGATATTCTTCAAGTTCCTATTCATGTTGCGGTTCCTATTACAACTACTGGAGAGAAACTTTGTTGGGATGACAGAGATGCTGAGGCACATGCATTGATAGCCTTGTCTATCAAACATGTCATTATTCCTCACATTCACTCTTGTAGAACAACAAAGGATGCTTGGGATACACTTGCCACTTTATCACAGGTAAGGAATGAGGCTCGTGTTGCTTACCTTCGAAAACAATTGGAGAGTGAGCACATGAATGTAGGAGATTCCATGGAGGCAAAGAAGAAGGAGACTCAAATGATTGTTGCAGAGGCCTCTACACCCTTTTTTTAATGATACCAAAATCATATTATGACACCCTTTTTTTGTTGCATTTTAATAGAATATAATGTGGGTAGTATGACATAACGTTTGAGTTTTTACAATCCCCCATGGCCTATTGTCAAACCTCTCTCTGAAACTCATATACCATATGGTCTCTCTATGTGTTGCGTGGTGGTCCATCTACCCTTCATGGAATTTCCTTTGCGAAGCTTCAGTAACTTGGTCTCTCCATGATGTTGAGTTTTTCCCCCTATTATCTTGGAGAAGAGTCTTATCACGTCTTATTTTTCCCCAAAAACTCATAGTACCTTGGAGGACCTCATCTAAGGTAAGAATGATAAGTTCCTTTTTTTTTTATAAAAAGATTTAGAACAATTAAGGACCTCATCTAGATTATGAGGAAAACATTTTTTGGTCTCTTTTTTTGTGAATCAATGTTTGATGTGTGAAAGCAATAAAAAACAATCAACAAATGATTCACTCTAATCACATGCAAAGAGGATTGTTGCAATGTCAAGAATTCATGAATGGACACTCATCCGACTTTTCCTATCCATCAAGCATGTTTAATATGTCTCAAGAGTTCTCTCATTTGGCTTCTATTGTCCAAAAAACATGCTTAAAACTTCTCAAAAGGATCCCAATTCAAGTTGTTTCGTCCCTTAAGAATGGTTAACACTTTTGGAAGGTTTCCCAACTTCACTCTTTAATTCATTGAACACATTCTAAAACACTTCGTAGAAGATCCCATAACCAAGTTGTGCCATCCATCAAGCGCACTTAGTTGAAGAGTGAGTGGAAAAATGAAGAAAGGTGGATGAAATGAGGAATACCTGGTTTGAGAAACAAAAGGATTTTGAGCTAGACAAGTTGAAAAGCTAATCAGGACTCAAAAATGGCTTTGAGAGGATAATGAAAAGTTGGACCTAAGGAGGAAAGGTTGGATTGGATGAGGAAATGTTTGGACAAGATGAGGAAAAGTTGAAAATGAATAAGGAATTTCGCCAAGTAATTTCTTTTCTTAATCATTAGGGGAAAAAATGAACCCTACATGGGCCTTGTAAGGATTCCTAATTTTAAGGGATTAAGACTAATCTTGTGCTTGCTTGAGGGAACAAAGTGCATTTAATAGAGCAGGTTTTAGTAGGCTGGACTAGGCTTTTTTTTAGGCCCAAGTAGGGTAATCTCTCTCTTCTTTAAAAGAAAGAGAGAGAGACTGCACTTTACACATCATCAAATCCGTCATATTTGTGAATAAAAAATGACTTTTTTTTTGAAAAGTCACATATTTAGTTATTGCTTACTAAAAAGGGCCCATTTCTTAATATACATGTCAGAAGTTACTTTTTTATATGGATTTTTTAATAAATCACTCAAAATAGTTCTTCTTCAAACTCCCTTCAAAAGTAAAGTGCCACATCATCAAACTCGTAACTTTCCTTACCTCAAAAAATGAGTTTTTCAAATTTTTATCATTTTCACTCACATAGAATGGAAAACCTCACCCAGACCCATGCACATATAAAAAAAGTACTTTTCTCTATGTACAGGTACTTCTTAGTCCATTATACATGTTATTTTGATTCTGTACTCTCTTTGTCTCTCTTACCATCTGAATTCTTGCAGCCATGGGGTACTCGAACAATTTTCTCCAAGGAGAAGATGTAACAGTAATGGAATCACTCACAAGGAATAATTTTTATTACATGTTGTGGTGATAGAATCAAATTCATATTAAAGATACTAATCATGAATGACTTGGAATAGTGAAAGGTAAAGTACAATCTACATTTAGATGTTGTTTGATTCTTTAGGTTGTGCTCATTTTATTCATTGAAATATTACATGTTGTATTGTCATATGGAGAATTTTGATGTATCAATTTTTATTAGTCAAGATTCTAGTACAGTAGCAATGGAAAAGTCCCACTATAGATCTAATAGTAATTTCTTAAAATGTACATGTGATATTAGTGTTTCTATGCATGTCGACTAGTTCGAATAATGCTGACTTGCTTTTCCTCAAACAACTTTCGCAAGAGTTTGACAATTAGAAATGTTTTCATGAGATTACAACACAACATTGCAAATGAAAATTGGAAGCTATCAACAAGCTCCTTGCATCATGATCAATCTCATGCACAAAAAGTTTTTGAGAATTCAACTCGGAAATGAAGTTACATAAGAGGCATCATTTGATTATTTTATACTAACAAGTTTTTGTGGTATATCCTATCCATGTTCAAGGTACATAATGACCACCTTGGATGAAGTTCCATCAGAGAGGATGAAGTGGTCTACATGCGGTCACCATACATCCATAGAGTGGTTACATATGATAGAGTGAAATGATTAAAAATATCAAAATATTTCATAGTCTTGTCCATAGAATCATTCTTGAGAGCATGATGAAGATCAACTGCCATAGATGTGACCATTCAAAAAAATATTCTAAGAAAGGAGTTGTATTGTCACTGACCACATGATATTAAAATGTCCTAGGAAGAAGATACAAGTTGGGTTTAAGACTTCCACGATCACCATTCCACACCAAAAGGATCATCATCAGAGACAAAAGAGGAGTACTACCCATCATGAGAATCATGCACTTGATTATTTACCTAGGTATACTACAAACCCTTTCTAGTTCCATCATGGATATCCATTATCATTGTGTTCCAGTACAACATATAAAGAACTCTAAAAAGACCAATAGCTATGAAGATTCAATTTCTAGAAAATCTCTGAGTTACATAACTGCTTCGTGTGGAAGTTATCACTTTGAGAGGGAGGTGATGTCATCGACACAAAGGAAACCATCGTAAAACCTTAAGGTCTATGTAAATGTTTATATCTCATGATTCGTTCAGAATTTGGAGAAATTGATGCTACCATCACACATCCAGAACATCTAAAAACCCTAAGATTGATTGTTTATTTGTTTAATTCTGACATCTCGAGCCCTAATAACTTCAAAAAGCACCAAAAAAGGGGCAGCCACAGAAATGCGGGATAGGCCTCTACGAAAGTTTTGCAGAGGCCTATCCCGTGTTTCTGTGGCTTCCCCTTTTTTTGATGCTTTGAGGTCATGTAAGGTCATTAATGGTGGAAATAACTATTACTTCTTGCAAATTTTAGGGAAATTGATGAGCTATACAACCCAATAAACTAGATAGGACCATATATGACTATGTGATCATTCTTCTTGAAGAGATGTTTTGTAATGTGAAATTATCTTATTGGTAATATACTTTTTCATAACCTTTCTTACAGATACTCAAGTCTACATTGATCTATATCATATGTTCACAATCATATGCACTCAATTGAACATGCTATGTGTGCAAAGCATATCATTTATGGTTATAAACTCATTTTTCCATTGGTAAATTGAGTTGAGCACATAATGAGTTTCATGGACCTTAAATTTCTAATAATGAAGTTTCATATCCACTACAAATAAACTTGCATGAACTCAAAAGCACCAAAAAAGGTGATCCATAGAAAGACGCAATAGGCCTCTACAAAAATTTTGTAGATGCAATAGGCCTCTACAAAAATTTTGCAGAGGCCTATCCCATGTTTCTGTGGCTCCTCTTTTTTTCTACTTTTGAGGCCATGCAATGCTATTTTTAGTGGATATGAAACTTTATTCTTTAAAGTTTTAGGGCCATGGAACTTATTTCTAACAAGTCACTTACTCTGTAGTGATTCATGCATATACAACTTCTACAATGGGAGCCAATAACAAACATAGTCACACGAGATAGAATTGTTTATAAAATATAATTTATGATAATATCCTCATGTCTAGAAGTGTTTTTGTGCCTCTGTACCCCACATAAGGTGGAAATCCCCCTTTGAATGCCTCCCATTAAGGTTCTATGGGGAATTTCCATGGCATGACAGGGCCTTTATTTTCAGTTTGAATGGCATCCAAATTGGAAAAAATTTGATGCCCCACTTACCTCATGGCCTCAATCACAAAGAACATCTATTACCATAAATGTCCACATATAAAACTCATCTAGCTTAGAAGTTAAGGTTCCGTGGATGTTTGTACTCTCAAAATGGTTTCTCCTCACCATGGGGGCCTTATAACTTAGAGCACCATGGATCATTTGTGGTTACTTGAGGAGTAAGTATTGAGTATATCTAACATGAATGATCTTTTTGACTTATATCCTTTGTAATTTCAAACTTCATAAATGATCATATATTGAGAAAATTAACCAACAAAATGTCAATTAATGTGAACATAACATACTCTGTATAAAAGTGAAAATTGAATAATCACCAAGAGAAATTATAAATGCACAGTTGTAGACTAAAAAGATGTGAAAGTAGACATGTCTTCATTACAAATTTCAAATCTTACAAAATTTACAAATTATCGGTATCAATGATTGTACAACTTGAAGTGCTTGCAAATGCAAGAAATCATCACAAAATTTGTGATGCTCATCCATGGTCTAAAGCATTTCTAGACCAATTCTAGATCAAAAGGATTTTTAGATATCTTAGTACGAGAGAAGGCATCAGAGAATTTTTTTTCTCCTATCCATACTTAGTTTGGAAGAATGTGAAAAGAGCCCTCATGCTAAACAAACCGGTCAGCTAGAAACAAGACATACTTGGTGATGCCCTTGAATGTAACCAAAAGCAAAGACCTCTAGAAAATTTAGAAAAAAAGATGTTTTATTAACTCAAATTGCTCTTCCAAAGACTAATCCATTGAGAGATTTGTAGATTGCTTGGGTAGAAGAATAAGAAATTTGGGAGAAATCCATCGTTCAAAGAGTCGAGGTTGTTTATCTTCTACAATAATAAGATGAAAGAGAGTGGATCTTGGATGAAAGTGACATCAGGCTAATCAACCTCCTTTGAAATTCCCTTTAGATTTCTTCTACTTCTCTCATCTTTTTGAAGTTAAACCTGTTTCAAAGAAAAAAAGAAAATCATCACATAGAAAAAGATATATGACAAAAAAACTGCCAACCTCATTTATAGTTGAATTTTGAAGGAATTTTGCTATATTATCCAGTATCTTCACAACCTATGAACACCACAAAATAAAATATAAGTACTAAAGAAAGAAATATTATAACATGTATAATAAAAACATTTGTAGATTCCTAACCTTATGCCCTTGTCAATATAGCTTTTATTCAAAAAGATCATCAAAGATATCTTTTCTCTTAGAAAACCTTGTGAGCCTTGAGTTGGAAATCTTCACCTTAAAAATATTTCCAATCTACATAAAGGGGAAAAAACTCCATCATTAAGAAATTATAAATGTTATGGAATGGGTAATGCTTTAAAAATTTCATGCAATGTTTAGAATGTACTTGTAAGACTATGGAATGGTTGTTCTTCTAACCACATAGAAAGAAATGTAGCCAAACCACAAGCAAAACATATGTAGATAGGTCAAAAACATATTAAATGCCATCAATAACTCAAAATTTCACAAAAATGCTCAAATCTTCATGCAATTCTTGGAAAGCACCTGTAAGGGTATGAACTGGTTGTTCATCCACCAAAGTAGAAGGAAATATGTCTGTAACAAATAAAAGCATATCTAGATAGGTCAAAGATATATTCAACACTATAAACCATGCAATGTTGTAGAGTAATACTTACAATTGATAGAAATCTCGTTCTAGTAGATTTTTCAAGTGTCATAGTTGCCATTTGAAGACATGTTGTGCAATAGCAACCATCCCATTGTCTTTGTGGCCACAATGAAGAACCAAGTTTCCAAGATGTCTAACTTAATGAGGCCCATATCTAGAGGGTTGCATGTACACTCATGCACCTTTGGAGTACACATGTGACATTATTGTCCATCTGTAGCTTTGATATTGTTACACCTTAATGTGAGAACTTCGTCTTTTGGTTGCCTACAGCCTTAAGATGTTGCCATTGAAGTTCAAGGTCCTCAATCTACAACAATAGTTAAATATGGGAGACGCCAATAGCTTGGAATACACACACAAGAGCTTCAATGGTGTGCTATAGAAAGAAACTAGTGGAAAAACGATGTCCTTTTGGGAACTAGTATGAAAATATGAGGTTTAGGAGGGAAATACCTCTTTTTTTAGTATTTTTAAAAACAGTCATTTTTTTCCAGCTCAAATCATGCACGGATTTCAAATTTGTGGTCAAAAAGAGCACTTTTGACCCTAAAAAGTAATGGGGGGTCCATTGTGAGGTGTTATGATGAGCTTTTAAACTTTTTAGAAAATTGAATTTTTGGGCCCAGCCTAGTTACGAGATTCCTTCTCTCTCTAGAGGCAACTCATTAAATAGGGAGGAAACTTGTCCCTCTCTCCCCCTCAGCCTAGTATTTTATAGGGTATAGACTGTGGCCACCACCCTCTTCTGATTAGTCAATCACTAATCAATCCTTAATCTAAAAGGCCCATGTAGGGTTCATTTTTTCCCCTAATGTTATTTGCAAGACCCTGTATACTCACCTTACCATTTGAGTAGCCAAGCCAAGAAATGTAAGATGTCTCTTTCTTCCTCTCTGGGTATCTTTATCTCTTTCCTTTTTAAGTTTCACATGAATCAAAGGAAACACACTCCAAATCAATGCATCATCTCAACTTTGCTCCACATGCCCAAGTTATCATGATTCCGGACACTTAAAAATTTATATCATTATGATGCAATTGTACAACATGAGGATAAATGATTCTCATTTCAAGCATTACATAGATCAACATCCACAACTCGATGTATGAAAGAAAATTTCACAATAATGTAGATATATGGTTGCACCATGAGCCACGAATCACTTTCAAATTCATTTGCTAAGGACTACTATAAGCAGACTGCCAATGGATTTGCAATCTCTGAGGAAAAAAAAATGAGGTTTTGAACTTGAACAATTTCTTCCACTTATATTGCCACACAACATATTGATCAGATCCTCTTCTACTCAATGCCAAAAAGGAAAAGACAATGTCTCGTGTACATGAATTTCTCTATGAATAGATAAGAAAAGAAGTAAAGCTATAAGAATGCGTATGAACAATGTGCTCATAACATAGATCACTCCATATGGTTTCCAAAAGCATATTAAATGAATGAAAACATCATCCTCCTAATGAAGAAGCCTAAAGAGAATGACTAGAAGTCAAAGGAAGTCTTCTAAATTAGATGCTACTCCACGCAAATACATTAGGGGAAGACCAAAGTAATTTTTACTCCATCGCAGTTCAAGTACAAGGTAGAGGAAAATGATTCCTTCATGATGGAGTTGTCTATCGAGGGTTTGACTATCATAATGGCCTCAACATGTTGCAATGGTCAAGATTTGTCATGTTATGGTAGTTGTTGTGATGACAAAATAGTATGTTATGATAGTTTGAAAAACTTGAAGTTTTTCCACATTTAGCACTATGGTGGTGCTAGCATGGAGATCATCATGCACAACGTTAGGCACAAGATCCACCGTAGGTGGTTTTTCACGATAGTTAGAAGAAGACGCCTCAAGGCTTGTCCATAGCTGTTTCGTTCCTGTGCAACATGCTAGAGTAGAAAACAACCTCAAATCTATAAGAAAATCAAGTGCAATAGAATCACATAAAACAACATGCACACACTAGCTCTTTGTCTCTCTATCTCTTCCTCTCTCTCTCTCTCTCACACACACACACACAAAAATGAGGAAAATGAAGGGAGAACAAGTTCTACGCCCTCCAAGATGGTTTTTGGGTGAATGAGGAGATGAATGGTTAGTTATGTGACGGTGAATATAGGTGATAGGAGTAGAATAAGCTGAAAATGAAGTTAAAACTGAAAAATCACTTAGCGAACGCCTTCAATGTCTCTTTTCTAACTACTCTTACAATCACATGCTAGTCCCTCAAGTAGATCTCCCTGCCAATGATGTCAAAAGGTGTTTATGATCCGACGTTGAAGCATGGCAAGACTACCAACGTCAAGAAGAATCCCTACTAAATCATTGATATGAGAAGATGTGCATGTGATATGATGATCATGAGAAAGTGACACATGGAAATGTGCACAAAACAAGCAATACGATGCCCACACATACACACATCCACAAGGAAAAGCAAGAAGAGTGGAACAATGGAGCATTCAATTCATAGAACTTCAAGATTATAGAAGATTTTACTTCTTTACTTCTCTCCACAAGCTAACCTCTCAAAACAAGCCTACAACTACTGATGTTTTAGTAATTTTGGCTAGTTTAACATCTAGTCTTCAACACCGTTAAAAATTAGATCCTAATGCTCATTTTAAGGTTCAAACACACTCTAAAAACTATGAATTTTTGCAGCATTTGTCTACCTAAAATGCGAACTTGAAAAATTTCTTCCACTTATATTGCCACACAACATATTGATCAGATCCTCTTGTATTCAATGCTAAAAAACGAAAAGACAATGTCTCGTGTACATGAATTACTCTATGAAAAACATAAGAAAAGAAGTAAAGCTATAAGATTGCCTATGAAGAATGTGGTCATAACATAGATCACTCCATATGGTTTCCGAAAAACATCATCCAATGCTCGTAATAAAGAAGTGTTAGGAGAATGGCTAGAAGTTGTTGGTGCAGCGCTTATTGCTGAATTCGCTTACACCACAGAAACTAAGCTAGAGTGATGTTAGAACACCTCTATAATCATCAGTAGCTTAGCAAATTTTCTGAAACTGAAAACTTATAACTGTATCTAGTGAACACCGAAAATTCACTTTACAGAAAGCTTCAAGTTTCCTTCAAGCTTCAATTCTGAACTGATTTACTCCAGTCTTTACACTACTGTATTAGCCTATAGTTAAACAATCTTTGCGTCACTTAACTTTGTCAAAATTGTGTTTTAGAATCACCAAAATTTCACCGGAACTTCACTAGACTATCACTGGAATTCCATCGTAATTATACCGGAATACTACCGGAATCAACTGCAATTTTGTTTGTAGTTACTTCAAGTGTGTATACATGAAGTAAGGAAGTGACACCTGAACTTCCTTCACTGAATAAACTATTTCTGAAATTTAAGAAAAAACTTCACCAATTTTGGATGACTCTTTTCGGTCAGACTTTGTACTGTGTAAACATATCTATTTTACCGAAATCTTTGATCAGTTTATAGTTGAGACTTATAGCTACAAGATAAGCTATATCTCACACAAAACTTTACACTGTACTTCGAGATCTAACTCATAGAAGTACCGAAAAACATTTACTGAGAAAACTTTAACTGTTAACTAACTTTTCACCATAACATGAAAATTCTCAGATTTCTTCACATAAGAAGAATGCGCTCAACTTCCACATGAACATGTGTTTTCTATTAGAGAAGATGTGTACAAAATATAGCTTGGCCTCACTGTGCTCATAGCTATGGAAAACTCTCCTACTCTGAGTAGTTATTCCTTACCATCTCTCTCAGATGAATACCTGACATTTCAGGTTTTGTTATTCATCTCTACATACGCAATCTCTAGCGTCTTCTATATCTCACTTCTATTCTCTATCTCATATGCGCACTTTTTTTCTACTCTACATTCCGGTTCTATGCTCTCTCTTATATATATTTTGATCCGGTTTCAACAGACTCTAATTCTAGAAGTTTCTACGCTGTATATTACAGTCGTGAATTTGTCCCTTCACTAAGGCTTTGGTTTTTCTTCTGAATGCTTTGTTTCTACTTTCCTTTATCTTCATGTCGTTATGCATAATTAGTGAGTGAATTTCCAACAGCTCCCCCTCAATCACTAATTTGCATTCTCTGATCTTTCATATATTCTTCTTTTCTTTTATACCTTCCATTTCTTTGAATCTGCTTGTCTTTACTCCATCTAAGCTCTTTGTCAGAATATCTGCAATCTGATCTTTTGTAGGAGTGAATACCAATTCAATCTCCTTCTCCATTACCTTTTCCCTCAGGAAATGATATTGAATCTCTATGTGTTTTCTTCTTGCATGAAATACTGGATTTGCTGCAAGATACAATGAGCTCATGTTGTCTCCATGTATGATATGTATACCTTGATCAATACCCATGCTTTTGAACAAGGTCTGCATCCATATCACTTCTTTAGCTGCTTCTACAAGTCCTTTATATTCTGCTTCTGTTGATGATAAAGCTACTGTGTGTTGCTTCTTTGAACACCAGCTTACAAGCTTATCTCCTAGATATATATCATATACCCATGTGTTGATCTTCTGTCATCTTGACTTCCTGCCCAGTCTGAGTCATTGTATGCTCTCAGCTTTATATCTGATGTATAAGGATAATATAATCCTTCCTTTATAGTTCTTTTGATATATCTAAGAACTCTTTGTCTTGCAACCCAATGTTGATCCTTTGGACAATGCATAAACTGTGAGAGAACTCCCACTGCATAACTGAGATCCGGTCTTGTTAGTGTAGCATAAATTAAGCTTCCCACTAACGACTGATATTTCCTCATATCTTTAAACTCTGCACCACCATATTTGCTGAGTTTATGATTTACTTCAAGCGGTGTTGAAGCTTCTCTGCAATTCTCCATGTTAAACTTCTTGAGTAAGTTTAGGAGATACCTTTCTTGCGAAACATATATACCATGATCTGTATATGTAACTTCCATTCCAAGAAAGTAAGACAACTTTCCTAAGTCACTGATCTTGAATTCTTTTTCAAGCAATCTCTTTACCTCTTTGATTCCTTCATCTGAGGTTCCTGTGATTATTATGTCATCTACATAAATCCAAATGTAGATCATACCTTCATCCGTTTACTTGATGAGTAGACTTGCATCTACCTTTGAACTTTGGTATCCAAGGTCATTGAGATACTTCACAAGTCTGTAATTCCAAGCTCTTGGAGCTTGTTTCAATCCATAGACATCTCTTCTTAATATGCAAACATGGTTTGGGTAACTGGAACTTACGAACCCTTCAGGTTGTTCCATGTAAACCTCATCTGATATATGTCCATTCAGAAATGCATTCTTTATATCTAGCTGACTTAGCTTCCATCCTTTTGATGCTGCTATAGCAATCAATGTCCTTATGGTTGACATCTTCGCCACCGGACTAAACGTCTCATCATAATCTATGCCATATGTCTGAGCATAGCCTTTGACAACCAGTCTAGCTTTGTATATGGCTATCCTTCCATCTGCAAGCTTCTTGACTTTGTAAACCCATTTGTTTTTGATCACTTTCTTACCATTCGGTTTTGGAACAAGTTCCCAAGTCTTGTTCTCCTCAAGAGCATTGAACTCCTACTTCATTGCTTCTTCCCATTGTTTCTTACCTTTTGCTTCACCATAACTCTGAGGTTCTTCATCTTCCTTTACTAAATAAGCATAGTTTTTCTGAGTCAAATAAGAAGTGTCATAAGAATACCTTGTTGGTTGTTTTCTTACTCTGTTTGACCTTCTTGGTTCAAACTCTTCATGTGTATCTGAATACACATCTTCATCAAATCTTGATCCATCTTTGTTTCTCATACATGATCCAATCCTGGACGTACTTGCCTGCATATGATCTTCATCTCCATTCACCTTCATATGTGATTTACCCTTTTCATTTTTTCTTATCTCTTCTTCAAGTGTTTCAACACTATGCTCTTTATCTGTATACCAGCTTTTTCCTTCATCAAATGTCACATCTTTGGAAACAGTAAACTGTTTGGTTAGAGGACTCCATAACCTGTAACCCATCTGTTATTCATCATATCCGATGAACACATATTTTTCAGCTTTTGGTTCAAGCTTATGTCTCAACTGTGATGGCATATAAGCATATGCAATTGATCCAAACACTTTGCAATGATCAAGTGTTGGTTTTTTGCCCCACCAGGCTTCATAAGGGGTCATCCCATTTAAAGTTGTACATGGTAATCTGTTTACCAGGTATGTTGCTGTATTTACAGCCTCAGCCCAAAGATAATTTGGACAGTTCTTCTCCTTTAGCATTGCTCGTGCAAACTCAACTAGAGTTTGATTTCTTCTTTCTACTACGCCATTTTGTTGCGGTGTATATCTGCAAGTTATTTCTCTTTTGAAACCTGCATTCCACAGATAATCATTGAACTCTCGAGAAAAATATTCTCCTCCTCCATCAGACCTTAGTCTTTTGAGTTTCTGTCCTGTAAGTCTTTCAGCATATGCATGAAAATGCCTGAAAGCTCCAAACACTTCTGATTCCTCTTTCAAAACATAAAGAGTTATCCATCTCGTTGCATCATCAATGAAAAGAACATAATACCTCGATCCGCTGATAGATCCTTCTTTCGTTGGTCCCCATATATCTGTATGTATGAGTTCTAGCACACCATCGTGTTTGTAACCATTTTTCTGGAATGGTAACCTGTGGGCTTTTCCCATCTGACAGGCTTGACATTTGTGAATCATATGTTGGTTCTTCATGTTTGGTAATCCTCTCACGGATTGTTTCTCCACCATAGCTTTGATTCCCTTTTCATTAAAATGTCCTAGCCTCTTATGCCAGAGGTCTAGTTCTGTAAATACCTCATCACCATGTGTGATCAAGGCTTGACCAACATTCCCTTGTACTTTGAGAGTAAAAAGTCTACGTTCCTTTTTACCATGAACAATCCGTTTGTATCCATTCTCTGGATCTTCGACAAAAACTCCTTCATTTGTAAACCTGACTTGAAAACCTTTTTCTACTATCTAACCCACACTGATCAGATTCTTCGGGATTGTTGGAACATACAAAACATTTGTTAGTAGGTCAGCTCCATTCTTACACTTTACCTTTCCAATTGACCTTACATTATGTTTTGTGTTATCACCTGTCTGTATTGTATGATTTGAAATGTCTCCTTCAAGTTCTGATAATAATTCTATATTTCCTGACAAATGATTTGAACAACCAGAGTCCATATAGAATACCTTGAGGTCTTCATTCTCTGACACACTTATCGAGTTCATCATCAACGTTGTATGATCATCATTCTGCGTATCATTTGCATAGTTGTAGTAGGTAGTGTTGTGAGACTGATTCTGTCCCCAACTTCTTGCTCCACCTCTACCATATCCGCCTCTTTGGCTTTGTCTTCCTCTTTGATATCTTCCGCTTCTGCCTCTGCTGTTATTGTTCTGATTCTGGTTTGATCCTTGTGAATTATGCCAGCAATCATGAGCCAAGTGATTGCCTAATCCACAGATCCAACAAGCTTTCTTGTTATTAGTCTGATTACCTCTTCCTTTACCTCTTTTCCTGACGTTACCTCTTCCTCTTGCATAATTTGCTTGAGCAGTCACTTCTTCTTCATCTTTTTCTTTACCTTTATCACCTTTCTTCTTATTCTTTGCGTACATAGCCGAACTATGTCCTTTTTCTCCATCTGTCTTCAAATCTTGCTCAAACGTTATAATTAGTCCAACCAACTGATTTAGATCCGGTACAAAATGATTTAAAGACAATTCAATTGAGAGTACGAAAGGTTTCCACCTTTCATCTCCTCTCAAACCTGTAAGCACTTGTGCTATTAACCTGTGGTCTCCGATATCTTCACCAATCGATCCAAGACTATCTGCCAAGTCCTTCATCTTAGTCACATAATCACTAATGCTTTGACTTTGCTTTTTCTTGAATGTTGTGAACTCCGACCATAAGCTAGCCTTTCTAGCTTTCGTAGTATTTTGGAAGTGATCTTCCAATGCTCTCCATATGTCTTCTGCTTTCTCCAGACCTCTAATATGCGGTAGTAGATGATCTGTAACAGTATTATAGATATACGCTCTTGTCGTTGCATCTTTCTTCTGCCACAGCTTCAAGGCTTCTAATTCTTCTTTCTTCGGTTGACTGTCGTCTTCAAAAGTCGGCTTCTTTTCTTCTCCGGTTACATATTTCATTAAGTCTTTACTCATAAGTAAAGCTTCCATTCATATTACCCATGCCGGATAATTATCTCTGTCCAATTTGTCAATTGAGATATGATCTGCCACGATCTTCTTGTTTTTGTTACTTCCGATGAGTGTAACGTTAAAAAATTTTACCTTTTGTAAACCTTTACCCTTGAGAATTACTTCGGAACGTTTCTTGACGCTGTTTGTTGTTGATCACCTCAGCTTTCACCTTCCTTTATGAAAATTCTTCAAATTCTCTTTCCATTTCTTCTTCTGAGAAATGTTTTCTGCTCTTCATAACCTTTTCTGTTCTGGTACCACTTGTGGATCTTACCACTCTTATATCACTATTGATTAACTTGCTCTGATATCACTTCTTGGATCTTACTTGCTCTGATACCACAGTTGGTGCAGCGCTTATTGCGAAATTCGCTTACACCATAGAAACTAAGCTAGAGTGATGTTAGAACACCTCTATAATCATCAGTAGCTTAGCAAATTTTCTGAAACTGAAAACTTATAACTGTATCTAGTGAACACCAAAAATCACTTTACAGAAAGCTTCAAGTTTCCTTCAAGCTTCAATTCTGAATTGATTTACTCCAGTCTTTACACTACTGTATTAGCTTACAGTTAAACAATCTTTGCGTCACTTAACTTTGTCAAAACTGTGTTTTAAAATCACCAAAATTTCACCGGAACTTCACTGGACTATCATTGGAATTCCACCGTAATTATACCGGAATACTACCGGAATCAACTACAATTTTGTTTGTAGTTACTTCAAGTGTGTATACATGAAGTAAGGAAATGACACCTGAACTTCCTTCACTGAATAAACTATTTCTGAAATTTAAGAAAAAACTTCACCAGTTCTGGATGACTCTTTCCGGTCAGACTTCGTACTATGTATACATATCTATTTTACCGGAATCTTTGATCAGTTTATAGTTGAGACTTATAGCTACAAGATAAGCTATATCTCACACAAAACTTTACACTGTACTTCGAGATCTAACTCATAGAAGTACCGAAAAACATTTACTGAGAAAACTTTAACTGTTAACTAACTTTTCACCATAACATGAAAATTCTCAGATTTCTTCACATAAGAAGAATGCGCTCAACTTCCACATGAACATGTGTTTTCTATTAGAGAAGATGTGTACAAAATATAGCTTGGCCTCACTTTGCTCATAGCTATGGAAAACTCTCCTACTCTGAGTAGTTATTCCTTACCATCTCTCTCAGATGAATACCTGACATTTTAGGTTTTGTTATTCATCTCTACATACGCAATCTTTGGCGTCTTCTATATCTCACTTCTATTCTCTATCTCATATGCGCACTTTTTTTCTACTCTACATTCCGGTTCTATGCTCTCTCTTATATATATTTTGATCCGGTTTCAACAGACTCTAATTCTAGAAGTTTCTACGTTGTATATTACAGTCGTGAATTTGTCCCTTCACTAAGGCTTTGGTTTTTCTCCTAAATGCTTTGTTTCTGCTTTCCTTTATCTTCATGTCGTTATGCATAATTAGTGAGTGAATTTCCAACAGAAGTCACAGAAAGTCTTCTAAATTAGATCCTGCTCCAGACAAATACATTAGGGGAAGGCCAAAGTTGTTTTTACTCCATAGCAGTTCAAGTACAAGGTAGAGAAAAACCATTCTATTGGAGCTGTAGCTTCCTTTATAGCTTACTTCGGGTGGGTGACCATTGAATACAAAATACGATCCGAATGAACAGATGTTTGTCTCAATTACTATGATCTGAAAATTGATCACTTAAATAGTTGTACAAGTGGAGAGCCCCTCACGCTACTTCGCATTCCAATTCCTATATTCGAGCCTCTCTTACAAGCTTATGGATTCTGATGGGCACTCTTGCAAAAGAGCTTGCTATCCACATACTTTCTTGCCTAGATTCCACTTGTTTGTGGGCGCGACAATGGTTACAATTTTGTGATACCACTGATTCGACCAAGAGGATGCACTTACAAACAGAACTGGGTGTCTATAAACACTTTGTAACGTTGAAATGCACCACTAGAATGGCAAAATCACCAACTTACCAAGAGCAAGATGGAAAGAGAATGAAAAAACAGAGTGGGAGGATGGGTAAATGGGGAAATATGACCCAAAAAAGCATTAATGATAGCAAAAAAAAAGCTTCTTTCAATGAGGATGAAAACCACACCATCAAAATCAAGCATCACCACCACCAAGTCTCCACAATCACCCCAAAATGAATCACCAAGGCCTCCAACTAGTGCTCTCATACGATCACCAAGGCCTCCAACTAGTGCTCTCATACTATGTAGAGAGTACACGCACGAAAGCAAAATGGAAAAAAAAAAGTGTACTCACAGAATGAAAGAGTGAAAAACTCAAAGTGAGTAGACAAAAGAATAGATAAACTCACATGAATTAAAAATGAACTTGTCAAAAGCATGGAGTAAGCTCTACAAGTTTCTAACCAAGTACAAAATATTTAGAGGGAGAGGCCCTTTTTATATAGAGTTGAAGGAGGCTCTCTAAAAGCACATCATATGTGGGATAATTCCATCTCAAGGAAAATGAATACATTGATAGAAGCAAATGGCAAGATTCCCAAATACAATGAAATACAATTAAAATAATATGAAAATCAAGTGTCTCTGAAATACAAAATGAAGATGCACTCTTATATACAATGAAATACAACTAAAATAATATGAAAATCAAGTGTCTCTTAAATACAAAATGAATATGCAGATACAAATGGAAACAAGATACAGAAGATCATGTTATCTCATTCAGATGACTCTTGAAGACAATCTGTTTAACCATAACTATGCTGTCATATCGTTGGAGTCATACGAAAATATCTGAAAGTTGACATTGGTTCAAGCCTTTATTTGCAACAACATAACAATAGAAACACAACATAACGTTATTCTTGGTGCACCCTACACATGTCAAAGCAAGTAAAGTACCGTCAGAAAGATAGCCATCATTTCCCACAAGTTTTGATCGCTTGATGAACACTTACTTCTACGCAAGTTTCAAATATTCGCTACCTCATTTGTGAAAGCTGCAGCAAAAGATTTATACCTCCAACTACACATGTACATGGTGGTCTTGAACTGAACGTCCATCGTGAAAAGTAGAGACCGTTACAGCAAGTTTTTGAATTTGTGTTTTTGATCATGGTATAAATACCATTCAATACCGAATCCACTACAACATGTTTTACTTGCAACAAATCATAGGAACTAAAACGCTTCGCTTTCGCATGTTTTATTTACAACAAATCTTCAAGTGCTGGAATATTTCATGTTTACAAGGCTCTTTGCATGCCACTTCCTTTTGGCATGGCGTTGATATGAATGTTTTATGTCATGGCATCTTTGGAGGGCCATGGCATAGCTTCAGTGGAATGGTAATGAAACCATAATGGAAAATAAATGAATGCCTTATATATCTCAAGGCTCGAGAATGGTTACAATTTTGCACTGAACAATTGAGCTGATAATGCTGATACAATGGTAATGTCTGTTCTGCACTACAAGTTAACAAAAATTGACGTGATGTTAAACAATCGTGCTTTGATTCGCGATCGTTCCTTCAGCATACAGCAATGCCATTCGGGACATCCTGCTCCCTTGCGTCCCTCAAGTCTTGTGATCTGTCATGGGCGATGGAATACTCCTTCAGTATTTTGGACGTGGAAGCTCGAGCCGTGCCTGTTTCTATCACGACCAAAGTGCTGTGCTCCAACTCAAATTTCATGAATGGGTTCTTACACGCTGCAAACACCCCAGACGTGATATCATAAGTACACCCATGAACTCATAGTATCTACTGACCTAAGAAAGGATGGAAGGGGACTTAAAAATATTTACAGTCCACTAGTTGTGCAAGATGCTGCATGTTCCGAAGCTTTATTCCATTGAAACGTAAAGCCTGCAGATTGACGCAGTTCAATAAATATTATACATGATTCATCACATCATATTAGCTTAACCAAATCGAGTGAAATTTCCTTACCCTCAGATGGCTGATATCTTCGTATCCAATGTTCACAGAATGTGCAAGAACCTGAAGACAGTCTTGTCAGCTATAAACTGGCATTTTTAACCATAACCATGTCGATAAAGGATGAGTAAGGGCATACTTCTGAAAGTAGAATCATTTCCTGTCCTTCATATTCAGCCATGTTAAATCCAGCTGCTACTCTGAGCCTCATCTGCAAGTATCAGGGTAGGTCTTGAATGCCAAAAGCATTCCTCAATTATCCTGAAGAAAGTGCGATGGGAAACTGAAAATCACCTGTACATAGATATTGTCCTCGAAATAATTCTCTCTGCATTACAAGCATAACGTGTAAATTCTTAGCCTTGGTACACAACCAAGTTGGTAGAACATACATCACGAGCAGAATCTCGATATGATCATGCATATCATTATCTGTATGAATGTTACTATGGGCGTTACATCTATACTTCTTCATGGCTTTGAATGCGAAACAAGAGATCAACAATAAAAAATCTATATTGTATTTGATTAATCATTTTTATGTATAGATAAGAAAGCTATAAATTGCGCAGAAGACCTTTTCCTCTTAGTTTCAAATCGGCACATACATGTTATACTCTGCTGACATGTTATTAAGATTATTAATATATGTACAGTTTTTCATGATTTTGAAGGCCAGGGTGCCACCAATCTAATCAGACACTTAACAATTGGTAACAAATGGGAAAAGCTATTCCTTTTATAAAGGAAGTTCGATCTTATGATCTACATCTCCCAAGCCTTGAATTAATTAAAGTGCGACTGTAATGAAGGGCATAGTACCCACGGGACCTCTTGAAATTTAAACAAGGAGGGGTAGAACACCTAGCACCTACTCGGAATGAACACAACCCGAAGGCCATCTAGAGATAGAAACAGGGAAAGTGCTGCCATAGCCACCACGGCCTTTTCTACCATCGACAGTGTCCACCAAGAATGCCCAAAGGCCAGCAAGAGGCATCCCCAAAGGGACCCTTTTCATCTCATTAGAAGGATAAGAATCTATCTTGCCAATGCAGCCCATGGGGATTGGACTTTCACCCCACCCCAAGATGGTATGGTACTTATGGTATGTATATGGTACCTTGTACCATACCAAACATTGAGATATGGAAAGTTATCATATTGGTTACATACAAAACACAAATCAAATGTGCGACATAACCATGGTGATTATGTATGTACATATGTATGTACGTACGTACGTACGTACGTATGTATGTATGTATGTATGTATGTATGTATGTATGTATGTATGTATGTATGTATGTATGTATCTATGTATGTGTGTGTATGTATGTATGCATGTATGTACGTACGTATGTATTTATCTATGTACTAAGTTTTAACTTTTATGTGATATCATAGTACTTTGTACATGTGTCACATAGCACTGTATGTTTTATGTGACATCATATATGCATACAGCAGTGCAACACACACACACACACACACACACACACATACATACATACATACATGTGTGTGTGTGTGTGTGTGTGTGTGTACTAATGGAATTTGCATTGGGCCTTCGAGGGATTGCTCACCGACTCTCAAAGCAAGTTGTTGCCAAAAGAATTGTGGGCTATTGTTTTCTTAAGTCCACATTCCGTACGTGGCTTGGAACATTGGTGTGGAACTGTACGTGACAAACCATAAAAATTGTTTGGAACGAGTTCCGAACCAATTGTGCCCCACCCAAGGGAGGTGAAGATTCAAGAACCCAACCACATGAGTTGTGCTGCTGGACATTGGCAAAGCTGTTTGCTATGGTTATCAAATAAAAATTTAAGGTCCAGATCATGTTTGATCCATCTTGTCTGTATGTAGGGCCAAAAAAAGTCTTTCAATTTATTTGCAGTCGTTAATAAAACTTTTTCAGAAAGTCCTCCTTGGCAGACAGCTCCAATCTACAAAGATTCTAGATGATACATATATCAACTCTCTACTTCCCATATAAATTGGTTGATTAGTAGATTCTATTATTTTGACAATGGATTAAAAACATTAATAGGTCATGACCACAGGCTGCTAGAGATTTGATATAAGAGTACTAGATAGCTTTTGTACATGGCATGAATAAGAATTCTACCATTTTAAAACAAAGGTCCTTTTCTGGAATCTGTACTATGGCTTGCTTCGTTATAGTAGCTGATAGGTATGTATTACGTTATACACTGCTAGGTTTACTAACCTCATACAAAGCCACAATTCGGAAATACTCAACATTACTTCTTTTTTCAATTTTGGTGATAAAGCTTGTATGCTAGAGTAGATGGCACTTGCATGGATCAAAGTTATCTATTTCTATATGATGAGAGTTTCATAATTGGTTCAAAAATATCAATAGATAAAAAGTACTCAGCAGTATGTTTGCCTCCACATCAGCTAATAACTGACATATGCATAGATTACCAAGCAATTTAGAGGATACTCAACCCTAGATTCTAAAATTAATTGACAATCAAACCTTTCCCTTCTTTGACGTATGCAGTTGTATGCAATTAGAATATGGGCCTCAAGTCCCATGTCGTCTTATTTACCTTGAATAAAGGGAACGTAAAACTTTACCATGAAATCAAGATAGAGTAAGCAATGAGTTTGCTAAATGATTGCAAAACAAAAGAGCAGTCTTTAAATTCCTAGATGGAGCCATCCTTCCCGAAAATAAGCCTCTCATATAATTATTGGATATTTTAGTACTATCATAATGTTATACATCAGTCTAGAGAGACTATCGTTGTGTATATAACAAAAGGGCTAGTACCCAAGGTCCCTAGCTTGGGTGTATCCTAAGGTTTCCACTTAGGTGTCAGAGCTAGTGTGCATGATGCCAAATATCGCACTAGAAAGCTTTCCAAAAACTCTTGAATTTTTTCGTGCAGAGCCCGGAAGTTCACTATTGATTGGTGAGGAGCATTCAACCAGTGTTCAAGACCGTTTATGTAACATACAAACGTTCTAAAGCATTTGGGAAGTATTCAGGGGGTGATTTTATCGTCTCCATGACCTGTGACATAGCTTTCACGATCGAGAGGTTAGTGACTATTTGTGCTTTGAGCTTCCATTGTTGATACCATAGTATCATAGGTTCATATATAAACACATAAAAAAACAAGAAAAAACAAAACAAAATAGAAAATCCACACACTTGCAAACATGGATTTAGGACCTTGTTTTCCCCCATCAAGAGAACACACACATGATAGAGCACTTACCAATGTTCATAGTCTCTATGAACCACAGAATCCTAATCCTTGAAACTACTTTATAGAGCATCTTAAAATACTTTCTAGGCTCTAAGAGGGATGAGACTATACATGATGTCAGAACATTAGGAATGGAGAAGGAGCTCTACATGAGCGATGAGCTCTAGAAGTTCTTAGTGAAGGTATTCCAATAAAAGAGGTTAAGTGGAAGATTAAAGACATTAAGCCCCCATAATACCATGGTTCCATGAGTTCACTTATTGTTGATGCTATTAAATAGTGTCTTAACAAGTGGAAGCAATGCTTCAAACTATGCCACATATTAGGTGAGAGGCATAAGATTCCGCAAGCTACTTACAATCTCGTGAACGTTGTCCATAGGTGGTGACATAAGATAGTGAAGAATAAGAAAGAGCCTATGACTTGGGAACAATTCACGATCGTGTACTACAATAATTTCGTGCCTCTTGATGATTGTTGTACAGACCTACACACTTGCTTTTTCATTAATTAGAAGAAGTAGACACTTTAGGAATATGCCAATAAATCCATGGAGGTACTTTTAAAAGTACCAAACTCCATTGGTGAGTTTCTTCAAGTCCACAAGTTTGTGTTGGGCTTGTAGGAAACTAGTAGACCACTCGCTAGGAAGAAGAGCTATCACTCATTGGTAGAGGCCATTCAAATGACCCTCTTTTATGAGGAAGGCCATAGGGGCACAAACTGTCAAGTCAAGAGGTCCTCTTGGCCCAAGATGGGAAGACCCGCTACCTTTAGAGCCATTATCTTGATAAATGCACAATCTCATAGAGAGGGTTAACAAGTGCATTTGATCAATACAATGTCATGATAAGACAGAAAGGTCTTTGCTCTGGCTGAGATGGCTTATAATAAGTCCATCCTTACCCCTCAACAAATAGAGAAGGCCATGATAAAGAGGGTTTGTGCTATGTTTGCACAAGTCAAAAAAGACTTAAAGATTTTCCTAACATTATCAAAACCATAGTGTGGCTATGATAGCCAATAAGAAGATACCTTGTAGAAAGATGTTGTGCTTTCACTAGTGGTACATAAAGAATAACGATTTCACGATATGAAGTTCATTGTCATGAAAGGAGTTGTGGCATGTCAAGGTACTCTTTGACATTGGGTCTACATATAATGTCATTACTTCTAAACTTATGAGACCATTACATTTTGAATACTATGTAGTCAAATTATACCTACATGGTTGAGCTAGCCGATAGAGAGGGAACTAAGACATGGGATCGACGACAAGTAGTCAGTTTACCCATTCAGATCCAATCCTATGTGAATAGATTGGATTTTGAGATTGAAGGACTCACCCATTTCAATATAGTCCTTAGCAGACACTGACACTGGTATACTAGTAAATGACTAATTCATAGACTTTGCTTCACATGTGTATCGTTTTGAGCACGAGAGAGACCATTGTTGATTGATGGAGAGTCGAAACTCTAAGAGACAAGATTAGTGACTACAACGAAGTTGTTCAAGATTGATTGTAGGCGTATTTATTTCTTATACTTTGTTTATTCATCCTCAGATAGCTTGGTCACCTTTCCATATGAGTCTGTCAGAGGGGAATGATTACGACAAGATTATGGATGAATATATAGAGAAAGGACTGATTAGACCCAACTATTTTTCCCTTTGGAGCATCAATGTTATTAGTGAAAAAGAAGAATGGATCTTACAAGATTTGGATGGACTATCGGGTACTAAATAAAATCACCATCAAACACAAATACCCCTATCCCGAATATATGTTCTTTTAGAAGCTTTGGGTGGAGCGATTGTATTTAAAAAGTGGTTATCTGAAGACTATAATTTGATCTTACGTAAAACATTATTTTAAGCTCGATTAAGTCATTGTGAGTACTTACCCATGCCTTTTGGTTTACTAATGCAATTGTTACTTTTACAATGTTAATGAATGAGATTTGGCATGCTTACATCGGAAATATTTTGTGGGTGTTCATCCCCTAGTAGAGCAAAGAAGTCGAGTTCGTTTTTGAATTTCTCAATGAAGAATGGAATGGTAAACCTAAAGGAAGGGTTTGCATATTAGATTCTTGGGATTTAAGAAGAAAAGTCATGCATGACAGCCATGATGTTCCATATGCAGGGAATCCTAGTATTGACAAGACCATACAACTAACAAAAAGTGTTGGAAGTCAATGTATATATGGTCCACATTCCAACAATTCTACATTTTGGACTTAGCATTTTTTGTACAGTTTGGGTAAAACTTTTTTATGCTAAATAGATAAAGCTTGGCAAGAGCTATCTAGTGGTATGCTTCATTTTTCCATCAGAGGTCAGAGCAGCGAGATAATCCAAACCCTAATTTAGCCTAAAATAGAGGAAAAGAAGCCCATAAGGTCCAAAGTTTAAAAAGCTGAGTTATTTTGTTAATTTATCCAAAAGCAGCTTAATTCAAGCGATCAAATATAATAAAGCAGGTTTTCAGCGATGGAGTTTTTAAAAATAACGAAAAGTACATTAAAAGAAGCGATCGCAAATTTTTTAGCTAGAAAAGCTGCTTTTCGTAAAACTTTTCGCCAAGCTTTATTTTTGGGAACCTCACCTATATAAGAAGCATGTGGGCACACTCTTGGATATAACTTGAGCCGGTTCTTGGAAATCTGAAGCTTTGGAGGTGAAGTTTTGGTGAAGGAGAGGCTACTCTCTTGGAGCAAGAGGTCTTCTACAAGGTGGTGGCAGATATCTTTTGTAAGTTAGCCTTGTATTCTGTTTTTAGGGTTTCTGTACCCTAATTTCAGAATTAGGGTTTGCTGATTTTCAGATTTGTTGCACTATTCTCTGAGAATTAGGTTCGCTTCGTTGCTCATTCACTTCACACACACTCCGATTATAACAGCATAATCTGAATTTTGTATCATCATCTTCTTGGCTATTCTTCCATTAGTGAGTGCACCACATCATATGGTTGAGTAGTACTCCCATGTTGTAATTTGGACATCTATTTTTAGTAAGTAAGCATTCAGCTTACCTTCCCTATCCTTGTCTCAAGATCTTTTTCTTTCTATCTCTCACCTATCATCTTGATTAATTAAGTGTGTATGCTCAAAAGGTTTTAGTATTGGAATGACCTTGGGGCCCCAAATTCCAACACTTGGTATCAGAGCATAATTGACATACACACTTAGTTAAGATGAGTGAGATTAGAATTGGTACTGAGGACAAGTTGGATGGATCTTCTAATTATCCCATGTGGAGTTTCATGATGATGAATTTGTTAGTGACAAAGGATTTATGGAGTATCGTCAATGGATCCTTAACAAGACCAAGACGAGAAGGCGAAGAAGGGGCTACAACAGCTTCAAGAGGTACTGGAGTTACTATTACAGAACCAACTGAAGAAGAGGTAACCACTTCTACATCCAGAGTCACAGGTAGGTCTTTACCTACAGTTCCTCCTACTAAAGATCAGGCAAGATGGGATGCTAGAGATGCTTTAGCACTCTCATACATAGCAATGAGTGTCAAAAAGCATATTCTACCACAAATCAAATCTTGCAGAAGTTCTAGACAAGCTTGGTTGAAGCTTGAGAATCTTTTTCAGAGCAAAAATCCTGATAGGAAAGCTCACTTGAGAAGACAACTAGCAAATACAAGGATGAAGGCTGGTGAGTCAATTCAAACCCACATTACGAGACTTATTGACTTGAGAGATCAACTTCTAAATGTAGGAGTTGAGATATCTGATGAAGAAATGGTAAATACGCTGATTAATTCACTTCCTATCTCATATCGGTCTTTCATAACCACTCTTACCCTTACCACAAGAGATAGAGAGGTTACATTTGAAGAGTTAAGAGTTTTTGTTGCTTCAAGATGAAGATCAGTTGAAAGAAATGGAAGAGAATCAAGCACTTTTATCTTCATCAAACGGTAAAAAGAAGAAGAAGGAGAAGAAGGAAAAGCAATCCATGAAGGAAAGTAAGTCCCTTTCAGCTTCTAATTCAGATTTTGTTTCTACTACATCTAAAGAGAAGTCTTCTAAGCAGAAGGAAGTAATATGTTTTTACTGCAAGAAACCTGGTCAGCATGTTATAAAAGGATTGCAGCAAAAAAGAAAAAGGCATCACGTAATGTTGCAGAAAATGATAAAAAAGGGAAATCTCAAGGTGATTCTTATGCCTGTATCACCATTGAGGAAGTAGCTTTTGATCAGGTACCTTTACAAGTTCTTCCAGAAAGTCCTTGGATATTTGACTCAAGTGCTACAAAGGATATGACAGGTTGCAGAGATGTATTTTCTTCCCTCTCCTATTCTACAGGTAGAAGAGTTACTATTGCAGATGGTAATGATTTGGATGTTGTGGGAATAGGTAGAGTAACCCTAAAGTCAAGAGAGGTGGTAATTTTCAGATTTCAGATGTTTTATATGTACTTGAAATGAAGAAGAATCTGCTATCTATATCTACATTTTTAGGTGATGGTTTTAAAGTTGTATTTGAGAGAGATCTTTGTAAGATCTTATCACACAAAGATGACAAGTGTATTTTACAAGGTGAGCATAGAGGAGGGATCTTTGTTTTGTCAAAAATCAGTCAGGCATATGCGGTCAAATCTTCGTCACTAGTAAAATATAAAGCTATGGCATGAAAGATTTGGACATATTAGTTTTGGAGCTCTCAAGAGTATCAAAGATAGAGGTATGGTTGAGAGTTTACCCTCATTCAAGCTACCGGATAATTCAGATATATGTGAAGGATGTCTTGAAGGTAAGATGCATAAACTACCTTTCAAGAAACATGGTCAAATTACAGCTACCAGGAAATTGCAGATTATTCATTCAGATGTGAATAGGCCTATGAGAAGAGACTCTATTCAGGGTTTCAAGTATTTTGTTCTATTCGTTGATGATTTTACGAGATACTCATGGATCTATGGTCTTAAGTTGAAGTCAGAAGTCTTTCCTATGTTCAAGAAATTTGTAGCTATGGTTGAAAATGAAAGTCACGAAACTATCCAGATTCTCAGAAGTGATAGAGGTGGAGAATACTTGTCAAATGAGTTCCAGACATTTCTTGATGAGAAAGGTATTACTCGACACCTTACTATTGCGTGTACTCCTCAGCAGAATGGTGTTGCAGAAAGAAAGAATAGAGTACTTGTTGAGATGATGAGGAGCATGATGGCATCCAAGAAGCTTTCATCGAAATTCTGGTTTGATGCAGTACATACAGTTAATCACATTTTGAACAGTTCATCTACAAAAGCTTTAAAGGTAATCACACCTTATGAAGCTTATTATGGTAGAAAACCTAATGTGAGTTACTTTAGAGTGTTTGGATCACTTTCTTATGTACATGTTGAGAAGAAGGACTGAGGCAAAGTAGATGTAAAGGCAAAGAAAGCTGTTTTTATTGGATATCCTGTTGAGAGTAAAGGATACAGGTTTTATGTTCCAGAGACAGGTGAAGTTATTCTTTCACATAATGCTTATATTGCTGATAATAAAGTTTATGATAAAGAAGCAGAGATTCTAGAGTTCATTAGTGAAAATGACTATGGATTTTTTAGAAGGAATTTGGATTTACATGTTAAGCCATATCAGGAGGGAGTTAAAATTCCTAGGATTCAAGAAAGAGTTGAAGAAAGAGGAATTTCACAACATTCTATAGAGTCAGTTCCACAAGAGACTTTGGTTCCAGGAATGGAAGAAGTTAGAGTTCCAGAAAGTCCTAGTACCTCGGAAGGACAAGTTCCAGAACATGTGGAAGTTGAAGGGTCAGAAAGAGTTTCACCACTATTCAAGGATACACCTACATGGTTATATCAGACTTGGAAAGATAGTGGTATAAAGACTTTTACAGAAAGAACAAGGAGTCAGACTAGACAACAACAACAAAAAGATCATGTAAGTTTTGCTGAAGACTTTGAGATTCATGATATTTTGGGACTTATGACAGTTGAAGATGAACTTGCATGTGTTAAAGATGCACTTAACATTCCTATTTGGAGAAAAGCTATGCAAGAAGAGATTGATTCTATTCATAAGAATCAAACTTGGCAGCTTCGTGAGTTACGAGAGGGAAAGAAGGCTATAGGTGTAAAATGGATCTTCAAAATTAAAAGGGAAGCAGATGGTACTATTGACAGGTACAAAGCAAGATTGGTTGTCAAAGGATATGCAAAACAAAAAGGTATTGATTATGATGAGACATTCGCTCCTACGTCTAGGATAACTGTTATTAGGTCAATACTTGCTTTAGAAGCACATTTTAATTTGGAATATATATCAACTTTACATTAAGACTGCTTTTCTAAATGGTGATTTACATGAGGATGAGTGTATTTATATGACACAACAGAAGTACATTGAGAAACTTTTGGATAGGTTTCAGATGAGTGATTCTAAACCTATGCAAACACCTACGGATGAGAACGCATCTTTATAGATGGTAGCAGATGCAGAGTCATTTGATGCTACTTTATATAGTCAAGCAGTTGGATGCTTGATATATCTTTGTAATACACGTCGTGATATACTGTTTGTAGTTTCTCAAGTATCAAGGTTCATGGAGAATCTGACAGTGTTACATTGGAAAGCAGTAAAGCGAATCTTTCGATATTTGAAGGGAACTTCAAATTATGCTATGGTATTTTCGAAATCTATACATTTGTTACTAGAAGGATTTTCAAATTTTGATTGGGTAGGTGATAGAGACACAAGAAGAAGTACTAGTGGATTTTGTCTTCATCTTGGAGATTGTCTTATCTCATGGCTTTCGAAGAGACAACCCACTATTGCCACTTCATCGTGTGAAGCTGAATATCGTGCAGCATTTGCAGCTACTCTAGAGTCAGTTTGGTTGCAGAAGATTTTCAGTTATCTTGATATAAGAGTACATGAACCCATTCAGATATTTTCAGGTAGCCAGAGTGCTATAGCTATAGCAAAGAATCCAAAGCATCATGCAAAGACAAAGCATATAGAGGTACCCTACCACTATATTCGAGAGCAGATAGCTAAGAAGCACATTGAGCTAGTTTATGTTCCGTCTAGTGAGAATGTTGCAGATATACTTACCAAAGCATTGACTAAAGATAGTCATCAGAAGATTTGCGGCTTACTGAAGCTTGTACCAATATGACATTGAAGGAGGCATTGTTGGAAGTCAATGTACATATGGTCCACATTCCAGCAATTCTACATTTCGGACTTAGCATTTTTTGTTTAGTTTGGGTAAAACTTTTTTAGGCTAAATAGAGGCTTGGCAAGAGCTATCTAGTGGTATGCTTTATTTTTCCATTAGAGGTCAGAGCATGGAGATAATTCAAACCCTAATTTAGCCTAAAATGGAGGAAAAGCAGCCCATAAGGTCCAAAGTTTAAAAAGCTGAGTTATTTTGTTAATTTATCCAAAAGCAACTTAATTCAAGCGATCAAATATAATAAAGCAGGTTTTCAGTGATGGAGTTTTTAAAAGTAACGAAAAGCACATTAAAAAAAGAGATCATAAATTTTTTAGCCAGAAAAGCTGTTTTTCGTAAAACTTTTCGCCAAGCTTTATTTTTGGGAACCTCACATATATAAGAAGCACGTGGCACACTCTTGGATATAACTTGAGCCAGTTCTTGGAGTTCTAAAGCTTTGGAAGTGCAGTTTTGGTGAAGGAGAGGCTACTCTCTTAGAGCAAGAGATCTTTTACAAGGTGGTGGTAGCTATCTTTTGTAAGTTAGCCTTATATTCTGTTTTTAGGGTTTCTGTACCCTAATTTCAGAATTAGGGTTTTCTGATTTTCAGATTTGTTGCATTATTTTGTGAGAATTAGGTTCGCTTCGTTGCTCATTCACTGCACACACACTCAGATTATAACAGCATAATCTGAATTTTGTATCATCATCTTCTTGGCTATTCTTCCATTAGTGAGTGCACCACATCGTATGGTTGAGTAGTACTCCCATGTTGTAATTTGGACATCTATTTTTAGTAAGTAAGCATTCAGCTTACCTTCCCTATCCTTGTCTCAAGATCTCTTTCTTTCTATCTCTCACCTATCATCTTGATTAATTAAGTGTGTATGCTAAAAAAGTTTTAGTATTGGAACGATCCTGGGGCCCCAAATTCCAACAAAAAGAATGTTTTGGTCTTCTAGATTAGCCACATATATCCACACATAAGTTCGATAGTACGTTTTATGACATGTCAACAAGGTAGAAAGGCTCAGGACAGAAAGTTTCCTACACCCTTTAGAGATTCCAGAGCACATCAGCAATAGTATATCCATGGGATTCTTAGTTGGGTTAAAGTTGATCCAAAGGAACCGATTGAGCAACATGGCTCATTTTGTACCCCATGCTAGAGATGATAGAAGCTCAAGATGTAGCAAAGTTATTCATCCTCCATGTCTTCAAATTGCATACGTTACCGACATCCATAACTTCATATAGGGATGTCAGATTCGCATGACACTTGTGGAAGTTTGACTTTGACAAGTTTAAAGTGTCATAAAAAAGAGTAGTGGTTACCATCCACAAACATGTTGAGGTCATATGAACTTGAAAGGCAGACCGATTCGGATAATTATTTGCCATTTGAAGAGTTCGCAAACAACATTCGAACTCACAAGGTCACTAGGATGTCTCCTTTTGAGATGAATTATGCCATTAATCACACTTCCTAGTAGCATAGGAATGCCAAAGAAATGTCCTAGTCATAGTTGCATTTGGATGTGTCCGAAAGATTTTTCCCTATTTCATTTTGGACTTATCAAACGTCCAAGTCTAAAATGAATTTCCGACTTGACTTTTTCAGGTGTGCCTTGGGGGGGAAGGCAAAAGAAACCGAATCGAAGCTCATTTCAGACAATAACTCCAACATTTTTTTGGTCATTTGGAGCTCCTCAACTCTGAGGCTACCAATGGGAGGGTCTTTGTTCTCTTGAGCTACCAATGAGGGGGTTCTTTTGTATTAAGCTACCAAGGCCACATACAAGCATCTTATAACAGCCCTTTAGGTGGTCATTGTGAGGTGTGAGCATATATGTAAAGTGAGGAGGTGTTTTGAACTTTATTCAAAGGCATGATGAAGGTGATAGCTCATCATACATGATTATGTGCATATTTTGGCATGATTTTGCACTCATATTTATAGATTTTTGGACTTTCTTGTCATGTGATATGAGTTCACTATCTAATTTTAGCTTCATACTTTTTGCATTTATTGAATTTATGCTTAGGTATCATTGACTGATGTTTCCAATCTCATTTAGAGTATCTACCATGATTTTTGTAATTTTGTTTGAAAAAAAAAATAGTCACATCCAGTAAAGTCTGAAATGGTTTATCGGTCTTATTTCGGGCTTTGCAAGCCATCCGAGTCACAAGTCTGATTCCCAATCAACTATGGGAGGTGACACATATCAATCATATGCGCTCTTGCATGAGTTTAGTAAGGCGAGCTTACAAGAGATTCCTTGGTTTTGGAGTTATTCCAAAAGCATGTTAAAACAGTCTATTTGCATGGTGATTTAGATGATGGGCTGTACATGAAACAGCCAGATGGACATGCCATTCCTAGAAAAGAGCATCTAGTATGCAAGTCGAAAGGAGTTCATTACAAGGATTGAAAAGTAAGCCATGCAAACCATTCTTTGTACACCAAAAAGGATGATGATGTCAGCTAAATCATTTTAATCATATATGTAGATCATATGCTGCTGTTGGGGAAGAAAAAGTGCACTCTCAATGCCTTGAAACAATAGCAGAGTCCTAAACCCTAAACCCTAAACCCTAAACGAGGGACCTTTGGGGAAGCACATCACATACTTGTAATGCGAATAAAAAGGGACATGAGCAGCTTACTTTAAATATATCCGAAGAAAAGTACATTGACAAAGTGCTGGACGATTTAATGTGGCTGATGTTAAGCCTTTTGGAGTGCCATTGCAGCCACATGTTAAGCTTTCCAAGGATGACTGTTCCAAAGATGATGATGCAGCCAATTACCTGAAGAGTCTTCCATACACATCAGCTTGTGGTTCACTTATGTATGCCATGATTGCCACTGGTTCAGACATTGCCCATACAATGTGAGTTGTTAGTAGGTTTATGGCTAATCCTGGCAAAGCTTATTGTGAAGCAGTCAAATCCATTCTTGGATATTTGAAAGGGACCAAAATCAAGTGCCTATGTTACCCCCAAAAAAGGGGGGGTTTTATCCCTACCATATCTAAAATCCCTCCCAAAAAAGAAAAAGATTGTTATGCAACTTTATTGAACTTAGGGGTATGTAACTCCAACCCATTGCTAACAGATTAGTAACACATTGCCTACACTGTTGGTATCTTGTTGCGAGCCACACTAGAAGTAGAAAGCTAAGAACATGTACAATATTTTAGAATTCCATAACCTCCATGAGCATAAGTTGAGCATATTATAGAAAAAGCTGATTATAAGCTGAGAATAATGTGTCTAAAATAGGCCTGAAGCTACAGCTGAAAACTCTCTGAAATAGAGAGTGACATGTAGTGAAAATCCCTATAACAGAGAATGAAAGTTCTCCACCAGTACTGATTGAGACGAAGTGCTGAAATAGCTCATGACAAGGACCAATTCTGATTGAGACGAAGTGCTGAAATAGCTCATGAAAGTGATAGAACTTGAGGTTGGAAGGCTGAGGATGAGGCTGTGAAAAGAGATTTCTGATGTCTAAGAGGCATGATCTACTCGTATCCCAACAGGTTGGGGTCCCACTATGAAATCCTCAATGCAAGGGCAGAAGCTTGGCATGGCCATGGTATAATCCACTATGGTAGCCTATGTGGGAAATAAGTGAAGACCTCCAGTAGCCATAAGTATGGCTAGCACATGTGTTGTGCCCATATCCACTAAGTGGCTCCCCTGCTTTGTATACACCGAGTCTCGATAGAGTCTGTCCAACCCCATCCCTATGATATCAAGGTCTCATCATCTCCTTTACAGTGTCATAGAAGGTGGTCTGCTAGTATACTAATATTTCCATCATGAGAAAACTCCCATATATCATCATCAAAGACACAGAAAGGAGACTCTCCCCTAGGTGATATATCAATCTGTTCATAGCCAAGTAGCATATGGTCATTTAGAGGAACCTACCTCTATCCTCCCTAAGGCTGACCCACATTTATCAGGTATGGTCATTCTTCCGTGCAATATGAATGAGTGACTATAGATTTTCTCTAAAATGAAGAGCCACCTCAACGGATCCTCTTGTCCCATGCATAGATTGTGCCTACTTGATGAGCTGCCTCTCATCTGTATCCGATCACGTGTGGCATCATATGACACTTACACCTCCAGTATTTCTGAGTAAAACACCATGTCTCTCATGTGTGGACAATGTGTCTACTTGATGAGCTGCCATATTCGGCATGATGTATGCCTGAGCAGAACACCATGTCTCTTCCCTTCGAATTATACTCAAAATCTTCCACATCAAGTTGTAGTGGCCCATTGCCGAATTTCTTCAAACTAGGCCTTCATCTTAGAGGTTCCTAATTCTTTAAAAGTCCTTTTTCAATGTGTTATTTTCAAAGCAAATTATAAAAGAGTTAGAAAATCTTATATAGAGTATTTTTGCCATCCATCGTCAAGTAACCGGAGAGTAAAACTCTCTGACATTAACGAGACCAACAGGTGGATTGGGTTCGGCTTTTTAACGGGTCTCTTCATGGCTACACGTGGGGTGTTTGGTGCCCTTCTTTAAGAAGTGGGAAGTGAGTTCAAAGCTGATTGAGGTGATTGAGTATGAGAATGTGCTAATGTATGAATGATCTAAGACATGCAAGTGCAAAGAAATTAAATAACTTAACTAAGTTTAAGAAGAGGAGTGACTCTTTAGCAGGCTCATACCTCTGGAGTTAGGAGACGACCTCGTGCTGTAGGATATGGGGCCCTGAGACTTCGCTAGCACGAGATTGCAGAGATTAAGGCTCGTGACCATCCCACCATGGATGAGAGGTGATTCTAGATGATAATTGATCCTGTTGACATCGAGGCGGCCCTGACTCCACCTCCACCTTTGTGCCACATCTTACACCCACCCATTAGTACACAATGGAGGTAGTTAGTAACTCAGATGCATTCTCATGCTTGTGCTACCCTTTTGCATATAGACTATCATAGATATAGCATTCCATATATACCCCCCCCCCCCCCCCTCGGCGGCCTCGAGGCGAACTTTCATGACATCTCCACATGCATACTACGGAGATTTATATTGGCTTTATCAGTTTTTACAACACTTTTATCTTTCTTGATTGACAGAAGACACACCAATGTACATCGATTTGTCACATAGGCCGAATCCAGCCTCCTAATAGATGTAAAAACACTTTCTTTCTTTCTTTCTTTCTCTCTCACTGTACCCCAATCCCCCCCCCCCCCCCCCCCCCCTCCCCCCCCTCCCCCCCTTTTTCCCCTTTCCCCTGAAAAGAAGAAAAAAAAAGAGCCATCTTATTTGTATGTGTCTCTATTAGAGCTCACAAGCCATCTTTATTAACATGAGTGCAAATGTGCAGACGTGACACCTCCATCCCTCCCGACCTGCCCGAGTCACCCCACTCCTCCCCCTCTTGCACCCAACATCTTCTTCCTTCCTCACTGTCCGAGGCCCCCTATTGCATAAAATCTCTTTCATCTAGTTTCATTTCATTTTAGTTGAGTGCATTTCATTTCATTGCATTGCATTTTCTCATTTGATCACATCGTATTCAGTATCCCATTTCATCTTATCTCATTTCTGTTTGCATTTCTTTTACTCTATTCATTTCATTTTTTTTCTCAATTCTCAATGCAACCATCTCCCTCTATTTGGAGGTGATTAGGTCTCTCTCTATCTCTCACTCTCTCCTCTCACTATGAGGAGGAAGTAGACCCCATGTTAAGTCATTCATGGCCTCCTTATGCCAAAAGCCACACCAGTGGCTGTGAAGACCAGGTTTATCATAACCAACAAGCCAATAAGCCAACTGGAGTGCAAGATGAAGGAACAGAAAGCCACTCTCCTCAAGTCATGAGAATGAGGGATGGCATCAACTTGCTACAGGAGGAGATCTCAACGCACGCAACAATTGAGGGAAGCAAAAACGAATGGGAGAGTTGAGAAGGTTGAATTGGTATCCTCAATAATGGAGGAGATTGAAGACATCAAAGAGCAAATAGAGGCAATCAAGGGAAAGGAGAGACTAAGGCAAAGCAAAAGAAACTGCAACCCCACTCCTATAATCATCACACTTGAGGAAAAGTAAACAAGGTGCTCAGACGCTTTGCATATCAGAGGGGAACAAGGGGTATGGAAGATGCACAAAATTGGAGGGGGAAATGGAGAGAGATTCAAAGAATGTGCTCTTATTTTGAATTTGTGTTCTCTTCAGACTAAGAATATAACATGACTTTTGTTGCGAGTGTAGCACTCAAAGTCTACTACAAGTTTAGCAAAAATCGTCAGGGTAGTTCTGTTCAACTTTTTCAGATACAATCATTTTTCTGCATCAAGGTATTTTAGTCAATAGCCATGGCTGAAAATAGTGATGTATATTCCGTATGTTGGTTGTTGAGGATAAGTTGGACGGTACCAATTACCCATTGTTGGCTTATATGATGCGACATGTATTGGTTGCAAAAGGACTGTGGAACATTGTGCAGGATATTGAAAAATGTCCTATTACACCTACATATACAAGTATTGAAGCTGATGAAGATGGCATTGAAGATGCTTATATTCTTCAGATTCTTGTTCGTGCTACAATTTCTGCTACACCTAATGCAGAGCAAATTCGTTGGGATGGAAGAGATTCTCAAGATGGAAGAGATTCTCAAGCACATGCATTGATAGCCTTGTCTGTCAAACATGCCATTATTCCTCACATTCTCCCTTGCTTGACAGCTAAGGATGCTTGGAATAAACTTACCACATCATTTTTCTAGGCATCCATGGGTATATCCATTGAAAGCAAAGTCCGAAACGTTCATGTGCTTCAAACAGTTTTTGGTTTTGGCTGAAAATCTGTTAGCATCTAAAATGGGCACCCCCCATTCTCATCGAGGAAGGGAATATATGTCTTTTAACTTTAATGCATCTTTGGCTGAACGTGGGATAAAACATCAGTGTACAGTTCCGTATACACCTCAACAGAATGGAGTTGTTGAACGGAAGGACAGATCACTCATGGAGATGGCGAGGTGTATGGTCAAGAGTCAGGCTTTACCACATAGTTTCTGGCCCGTCTATCACTCTATATGTACTTAAGAGGTGTCCACTAAAGCACTGCAGTCTATCACTCCATATGAGGCTTGGCATGGTCAAAAGCCATCTGTTGCTCATATGCGTCTAAGATATGCATTAGTGCCTCAACAGCATCGTAGGAAATTGGATGATAAAGCAGTAAAATGTATTTTTGTTAGGTACAGTTCTAAAAGCAAAGGCTATCGTCTGTATCATCCATAGACTAAACGAATCTTGGTTAGCCGTGATGTTGTTTTTGTGGAAGATGCTATTCATCCTTTACTTTCATGTACGAAGGAGACATCTGTTAGCTCCAAAGACATGTATGATACTTTGCTACCTCTTTTTACAGGTGCAGAGTCTAGCACTAGTCCTGTTGAGGCAACTTCTCAGCCTTTATAGATTTCATGTCATGATGCAGATCATTCCATTTCTAATGCAGATTTGCATGATGCACTTGTTGATGAGAAAGGTGATATTGAGGAGGCAAAAATTATGCCAAAATGGCTAACGAAGACTTTGCATCCCAGCAAATTAGATGCATCTCTGTCATACCGTACTCGTTCAGGCTCTCATAGTGCCTCTTTTGCATCAAATTGCTATGCTATGGTTGCATCTAGTCTCTGTAATGAGACTCAGTCTCTTTAGTTTGATGAAGCACAAAATTCTGAACATGGTATGTGGTCTTTATGTGACTTGCCTCCTGGCAAGAAGGCCATTGGCATTAAGTGGGTATACAAGCCGAAGCGTAAACCTGATGGAACAGTTGACATGTATAAAGCTAGGCTTGTTGCAAAGGATTATGCGCAGGAAAGAGGCATTGATTTTGATGAATGCCTTTGCATCTACATGCTGAATGACTACTGTTCATAGCATCTTTGCACTTGCATCTCATCATGGTTGGAATGTACATCCGTTGGACATTAAAACAAGATTTCTGAATGGTGACTTGCATGAAGAAGTGTATGTTTTTCAGCCTCGTGGTTTTGTGAAGGAAGGGCATGACAACTAGATGTGCAGGTTAAAGAGGGCATTATATGGTTTAAAGCAAGGACCATGTGCTTGGTATGAAAAGATACATGCTTATCTGATTGCACATGATTTTGAGAATAGTCCAATTGAAAGCACCTTATATGTTAAGAGTGCTAATGATGTGCTTTTGATCATTGTTGTGTATGTTGAAGACATGCTTCTCAAAGGTCCTCATCAGAAGCATATTGCTAATATCAAGGCTGATTTAAATGCCTCATTTGAGATGTTTGATTTCGGGCATTTGCATTATTATTTGGGCATTCAGTTTATGCAAGTTAATGGCGGAATAGCTTTGTGTCAAACAAAATATATTGACACATTATTGCAGCGTTTTGACCTTGATGACTATAAACGTATTGCCACTCCTATGTAGACAGGTTTACGATTGAGTCTTCATGATGTTGGAGATTCATTTGATATTGTTCTCTATCAGCAGGCTGTTGAATGCTTGATTTACTTATGCATTACTCGGCCAGATATTCAGTTTGTTGTCTCAGTGATGAGCACGTTTATGCATTGCCCAAGTATCAAGCATTGGAAGATGGTTAAGCGCATCTTTCTCTACTTGAGTGGTACCCAGCTACTTGGGTTGTTTTATCCCAAGGAGGGTTCACTACAACTAGATTTGCATGCTTTTTCTGACTGTGATTAGGCTGGTTCTTATGACAATCGTGTGTCCACTAGTGGTTTTTGCTTCATGCTTTGTAGCTCATGCATATCTTGGCTGAGGAAGAAGCAGCGTATAGGGAAGCTTTCACAACGACTATTTAGTGTGCCTGGCTCATACGCCTTATGGCTGATTTGGGTGTTTGTCAGTCTTCTGCCACCACCATCTCCACTGACAGTCAGAGCGCATTGGGAGTTGCAAAGAACCCTGTGTTCCATGCTCGCACTAAGCACATTGAGGTGCATTATCATTATGTCAAGGAGAGGTTCTATGCTCGAGAGATAGTTGGCATATATGCCCACCCAGGAGAACATTGCAGACCTTTTCACAAAGGCTTTGCTTAGGGAGAAGTTTGAAGCTTTGCGCAAAGGTTTGGGCTTACTTCCTTTTGTGGATTGATTCCACATAGCTTGGCACTTCCTTATACATGGGTGCGAGCTCCTTGTTCACCGCATCACTCCCGAGGGGGATTTGTTGGTATATTTAGCTAGTAATGTGTATGAACACACTAGGACCGTCGGGGAACTTTTTTCCTCTTTAGGAGGTTTTTTTTCCGAGCTTGTATATAGGCCTATTGCCCTAACGGGTTACTTATCTTTGTACATTCTAGTGGTAACTCATTCAGTATTGTGTGTTGTCCTCTAAGCTTGTTCTTCTTCCTTGTGCTGTTCACATGCTTCAGCAGACCTCAAACTCCAACAATTTCTTTTAAAATTTGGAGGGACCTCACGTAAGAATAACCTGAACTCTCTCTGAGGTTCTTCCATTGCGAAGCTCTACATGATTTTGCTCTATGCCATTGTACAATGTTGTGTGTCTTGGAGATTTTCAACAATTAATTGCTTGTGGGTTTGGATCCGTTGTTGTCCTATCATGCTAATCTTGATAACATATGGCTTATCATGATTTTCACTGCTTACAATCATTCCTGAGAATCATTCTTCATGTCGTGTCTTCAACTTGGCATTCGGGTTTTGGTGAGAGAAATTTTGAACTTCGTTTAGGTGGAGGATCTTAAACTTTGCAATACTTTGTGGTGATGAAGGTGCCTTTGGTTAATGATTTAGGTTCATTTGTAGATGAAATCTACACTATTTGGAGTAGATGTTGTGCGCACTCTTCAAGTTATTGAAAAATGGAGTGAATATGTGAAGAAAAGCCTAAACATCGTATAACTGACATTCGTAGCAACAAAACAATTGATGATATTTTATTTTGAACTCGAATCATGGATACAATAAAAGTGTTGAGTTTGTACGTGCCATGTTTGAGTCTTACGACTTGCACTATAACCTGTCAAAATTGTTCTGGTTGTGATATTAGAGCTATTGTCAAAGTGATTACGTATCTGTTATGTTCTCACTGGCAATAAAAGATAAGAGACCTATTATCATTCAATTCCCATTTACAATAACTGACAAACGAACTGCTTTCGTACCACAACAAAACTTAAACATTGTTTAAAAGTCTATTCGTCTATTGCAGTCTTTGCTTGGCATAAAGAAAAGACTCACTGTGTGCATATAGTCGTGAATCCGAACCTTCCAGCTTACTAAGTTGCATCGAAAATATAAATCTTTTAATATTAGAGAAATTCATCTCTCCTTTTAATGGAAATCGTATGAATTAAAATATTAGAGAAATATGAATTCGTATGAATTAATATTAGTTCCAGAAATATTAGAGAAATTCATCTCTCCTTTTAATGGAAATCGTATGAATTAAAATATTTGCTTCATGCATTGTTGATGTAAGTTAAGAATTTCATCTAATTGCTTTACCAAAGAGTTAAATACTCATAAACAAAGGAGATTTGTTCAAGAAATTGTGGGTGTTTAGAACTTTCAATCCTTCAAGAATCTTGAGAATTTTGCTGGAAGCACCCCACGTGCGCCGCCATTAAAAGCACCGGCAGTCGAAGTTGATCCGCCGGATTTAGCTCCTTCACACCAACAACGTGAGCGCGCCCAATGCGCGATGGAGCAAGGGTGGGGGTGGCGGGGGTGGCTAATAATTGTAGTCAACAGTTATTAGTCCGTGGTAGGGACGCTCTACTTCCATTAATGTAAAAAATGTTCAAGTCGGGACGATTTAGGGTTTCGGTTCGTATCACTTCGGCTCTACTTCCATTAAAGCAGAAAAGTTCAGGACGGAATGATTTAGGGTCTCGGTTCGTGTCAGTTCGAAAGGCCTTTTGGAGTCCGAAGTCAGGTAGTGCATTAAGGTTTCTGAGTTCTGCATCCGGAATCCATTTCGACTGGAGATTTTGGATACAGGAGAGGCTGAGCGGGGCAGCAGAGCGCAGGGAAGAGCGGCACGCGAAGCGCCAGGAACATGAGAGAGGTGGGGGCTCGGGGCGCTGCTGGGGTTTTGCAGGACCAGGACAGCACGAGGGCGGCAGAAGCATGGCGTGACTCCCCGGGGGGGGGGGATATGTGAGAGAGAGAGAGAGAGAGAGAGAGAGAGAGAGAGAGAGAGAGAGAGAGAGAGAGAGAGAGAGAGAGAGAGAGAGAGAGAGAGAGAGAGAGAGATTCAACCATCCATGAGAAAAAAATCATATAATTTTGTGGGCGTACGTTTACAAGTGAGTGTATTATGGTGTGAAATATGTAATAGAGTGAAGGAGAAACTATACTCCAGCAAGGGTCCAGTCACTGCCGTGAAAACGAAGCCCGCAATTATGAAGTATGTTGGCTGTCTATTTTTCAGATGAACTGGAATCTGGAAAAGAAAAAACATGAGATAAATTGGAGCCTGAATAAAAAATGTTCATTCTTACATAATGCAGGTTAAAAAGCGAGTCAGAAACTAATATCTTATGCTCAGATGATTAAGAAAGATAAAGCATAAAAATCAAAAGAATGGCACTACCAATAGGGAAGGGGGTCGTAATGTGGTCATAAGTTCAATTTCCTTTCCATCTCTCAATACTCCAAGGACAGCTGTATCTCCTGTAAACCTGCAAAGTAAAACTGAGCTTATGAACTTGACCTCCCTATTGTTTTGAATCTCCAAAGCATGTGTAGTCGATACATAAACATCATTCATCCTTTCATATACCTGATCTCCAAAAACATTATAAGCTTATACACAAATCTGATGTAGACATACATAAATATACGTTAAAAACAGAAAGAACACAACAAATATAGTCAAATAATAAGCACACCCAGAGAATCACCAGTGCTGATATGGGTTTATGCATCCACATGAAAAACACACACACACACACACACACACACACACACACACACACACACACACACACACACACACACCCCTGCTAACTGAAGGCCTCTATCTTGCACGGACACCACGACTTCAAGGGTCTGAGACTTGTCCAAGAGGGCAGCATGGCATCATGAGAACTAATGAGAGCTCAGACACACGTCATGGAAGGCATGCATGAGATTGAAGGGTGCAAACTCTCAAAAGAGTTGGAAGCCATCGGGAACCATGGTGCAAGGCAGTTGCCAAGGCATGTGCTTGGCAACAAAGCTACATAAAGAACTAGAATTGAAACAGACATCATCTTCGAAACAGGAACACATGAGCAGCATCCATCGTGCACAACATGCTAGATCTTTTTTCGTAGAATTATCATACTGGCATTTGTGTATGCATGAGCTTAGCTCTTTGTCTCTGCTACATCGGGTTACCCTTCCCTCAGGAAGTGTGTGGGTAGTTGGTGATCCCACTCTGCAGGTCGTGCCCATGTTGCATTCTTGAGAAGTATCCCAGTTGTACAATTTCTTGTGCTGTTCCTTGTATGTGGCAGTTAGCACAGGCTGATAGGTGAGGAGAGGAGCAGCAACCAGAGCAGTAACGATAAAATAACTGACAAAATTGAAAAGATGCAGAGAGGAAGAAAACTCAACAACAAAAGAAGGAAAGATAAAGAACAAGTTTGAAAGATTCTGGAAGGATGGAAAGTTGATTCATCTGCTCAGCACATGTAGAATGGAGGGCCAGGAAAACAGCTAAGCATATTACAAGGAGAGAAGCCTACCAACTGCATGCACAAGACAATAATCTAAAAAGAAAGGATGTTGGTTTCAACATTGTTCCACTACACCTAGAGGGCAGATGTGGTCTTCCAATGTCACAATGAAGTGAGCTTCATTGGAAGGATGCATGCCCAACCTTTGCATCGTGTTTTTGGGCATGAGGTTGATACTTGATCCCCCGTCCATGATGATCTTTGACGATTGTTGTCCTAAGACAGCCACATTCAACTCAGGGCTTTGGTCGTTTGTGAGTGGCACAACATGGGTGAGGAGGAAAGCTGACGCATCCAAATAAAATCATGAGAACTAGGAGTTTCGATTCCCATGTCATGGCACTTCCAATTCTTCTTCATTTTTTTCCCCCACATATCATCCTTTAGTTTATACACCTTAGCCATCCACATTCTCCCCACCCTTATTGCACATTCTCCCACATTCTCCCCTCAGCCTCAATCTCTCTCCCCTCACCTCTTAGTTTACTTAGTAAAGCAACTACTTGAAAAAAGGTGGCCATATTGATCACATTCTAAGTCGACTATATTGACATTTAAGCCATATTCTAAAGTCAGCCTTATTTTGATAACAAATGGACCCCATTTCAAAGCATGTTCCAAGTCGACTTTAAGCCATACTCTAAAGTCAGCCTCATTTTGATAACAAGTCGACTCCATTTCTCAGTATGTTCCAAGTCAACCAAATTAAACGGGTGCAAATCGGCACATGACCATGAAAAGGTTGACAGAAGTTTTATATACAGAAATGTAGTCGACCAGGTTTAGAAGTTGGCCAAGTTTTTGTCGGCATATTTTGACTCGGGATTATACATTTTTAGCCGCCTTCCAAATGGGCTGTACTACGAAGTTGGATGCACAATCAATTGTGAACTAGTCTTTGGTCAATCAAGATGAATTTGGGCGCCTTAATAAAGCTGGCTGGCTATACAATCTCGGGGCTCGAAAAGGTTTGTCGCTTCGAAAAGGTTCTTCAATTGGAAAAAGGTGAGTCTTGAGTGCAGAATGGGTGTTCAGATTTGTCAGATCCCATGTGCAATGTCCTCATGGTGCAGTAGCCACGGCCAGGTCAAATTTCTTGTGGTATGCATCCATGTTAGTCACTTTCTTTTTCCCTCCATGGTGAACTGCTCTGGAATTCCTGAGCGACTCATTGGGACTTTCAAAATCTATATAAACAGGCACGTGGAACTAATTAGTGTGTGGTAGATTACACTTGAAGCATACATCCTCCTATTCTGTAGAGTCTTGCCTACTTCATCATATAAATTTAGTATTCCTGAGATTAGGCATGCCCATATGTGTAAAGAGCTGTACTTTACACCTCTGAATGTGGGAAAGGATCTATGACTGTGTGGGGATGGGTAGATAACCACCTGGGTGCAGTAGACATATCTGTATTCCTAACTGATTGACCACCTCAAGCCGAGCTTCTGTTATACTCCTTGGTCTTGGACTAGCCTTAACAAGTGGTGTTAGTCTGAATCTTGTTGAAGTACTTGACAGGCTATCAGGAAGCTGGGGAACCTAATGTGTTTAAGCCCACCTGCTGTTAACTCTGTTGCGTATACTTCTCTTAGGGGAATACCTTGCTGTTGTAAGTTGCCTCCTGGGCTGTTGAGTAATCTAAAATGTGCTGAGTCGTCTATCCCTATTGTGTTGCTCCTCACTCCTCTTTGTGGTCAATCGTCTAAGGCCTGACAAGTTAGGCTGTGTTACCAATGGTACCGAAGAGTGAGGCATAGTCCTGCTGGTGGAATGATCGAGCAGGTAGTCCCAGGGTAGTGGGCAGGTAAGACACCTCTTGGCTGGTTCTGTTCTTGTATTTGCCTGAGCAACACTTGGAGGGAAACCTTCTTGCTGGACAATGCGTGCTCTGTGAACTCTGGTCTATTGGGATAAGAACAAGGTCAGAGCAGGAGTC
>CM035411.1:24885660-24888160 GCA_020310875.1 Ceratopteris richardii | reverse complement strand
ATAATTTCAAAGAGAAAAGGACAGAGGATTTCACTCACTGAAAAAGAATTGCGAATAAATAAACACATGCAAAACAATCTCTTTGTAACAGCCAGTTGTCATCATTATTTTCAAAAATGAGAGGAGAGATAGAAAAGCCATGTAGGTACCCAATGGTTTTGTAGAATCCTAGAACTAGCACTCCCATTGAAAAGTGCTCATATATGTTACTTTTCCCCCAGTATGCGGATCCTACAATGCCTCGCGGACACTCTTCTTACTCTATGTTGGATGATGATGTATGGAGCTCTCCACAGATAGTGATACCATTCTACTTGGGAAATTTAATCCTCAGATGCAAAATCTTCAGACAGTTTTCTATGATACATCTGAGGAGTTGCTCAGAGAGCTAGATCCAGCAGATATGGGCCTTACGGTGTACCCAATGCTTGCAGGACGAGTGCAGAGTACAGGAGTCACTTGCTTGAGATGGGTACTGCACATAGGCATGTTATATGGAACACTTATAGAGAGATTTCTAACAGCCTCAAATTTTACATGTTTTCTGTACAGACATGGCATTAGCACGGTGGATTATGTGATGATTGTGCCAAGTTGCCTGCCTTAGATTGAGGACCTTATCATTGACCTCCGCCCGAACTTTTTTTTTTTGGGTTATTGACTGTCTCCTTCCAGTTTATCACATCTAAAAGGAGGACAATACCAGATTCGACTCGATATACTTTCAGCCCAGAGTTAATCTTGAGCTGAATTCTCTACTATAACCTTAAGCATATGTTTCTTTTCCCCATTGTCATTTCGTCCTTGTCGTGGGTAGGCTTCTTTTCTTTGAACTCCCAAATTGCAACTCATACTGCATGCACATTGCACTTCAGAGAACACCACATAGAGCACTAGAACAAGAGATTGATCTATAGGTGCTCATTTTGGCATGCCTGGTGGAACCTTGAATGCAATTTGAACTCAAGAAGTTTCAAGAGTCTAATTCTTGGTTGAAAGTAGTTCATGGGGAATGTTAGAGCTATAGTCTATGGCTCATACTTGCTTAAAGGACAAGGAAGGATCTCTTAGTCCTATTAAAACCCCCATAAAGACCAATCAACTAAAGAGATTTCACTACATGCCTCCTAGAGTACCACCACATTCATTAACACTTCCCATATCATCATCATCATCGCAAGAAGTATCTAATCAACTTCTAACACATCCACATCTTATGTGCATGCCAGAAAGGTACTATCACATCTTATGTGCATGCCAGCATTTTATCCTCTTAAGAAGGGTCCAATCCAAGTTCCCGTTCAACAATATGGCTGCTTGTGACGCGCTTTTATGTTTTGCCTGGGTGCGTCCATATCCCTTTCATCATCTAATATGGGCATCCATCATGGAAAAAAGGAAAAGGCATGCAGTACAGGTACAAAAAGACGCAAAGAAATTTCACGTCTACTCTTCTGTGATACTCTTGTGGCTAAAGGATTTACCATCGAGACTTACGGAAATACCAAAGAATGTGGGTCAACCATCTTCCATGAAGCGCAATACATCCACTCCGGTAAGAAAGAAGCTCCCGGTAAAACGAGCACGAGTAAAAGGCGATGCATTAGAAGACATCCGTCTTCTTCAACAAAGGGGGGGACAAGAAGAGAAGCTCAGAGAGAGACTTGAGGAAGGAATGCAGAGCTGAAGCTTTGCCTTCTTTTGTGTGTGTAGAGCTCTTAGCTTACCACTAGTGCTCCACTTGGTAGATTTGGCATCAGCTAGCTTGGCACTCTGAGTGAGTAGTGGGCAAGCAGTGATTGGCCAATCTTCTCGTGAGAAGCTAGTTGGAAGACTAGAGTCTTTAGCATGTATGTTTAGAGAATCGAAGTGAAGCTCTTAGAGTGAAGGTGTATGCTTATGTCTCCTACTGTTTGCCCAGAATTTGTATAATCTTCTTTTGAGCTGTTAGACTCATAATTTCAGCTTCTCCCCTTCATTTCACTCATAATTTCAGGTTCTTTCTCTTATTTCACTGTGTCATTGTATATGCTATTTTTCTTCCCCATTGAATCTTCAAATTGCAACCCGCAGTGCATATTGCACTTAAGAGGACACACCACATTGAGCATATAGATCAAGAAATTGATCTACAGCACCGGACTGCCTTGCATGTAGCTGACGTGAAGAAAACCTTAGCTGACTCCAGCGTTACTGACTGGTTACTGACTTGACCTTTGCAGATCCCCCCCCCCCCCCCCCCCCCCAATTTTACCCTCGGATTTCTCAAGGGTTACACTAAGTTATACAGTATACTGTTGTTCAAAGCGGCGATGCTGCTAGTAAAATTTCTCGGCTGTTGTATTATGTACATCTGACTTAGCAGGCTGAAAGCACCTCCAGTTGGTTCATCTTACAATGGGCTTCAACTTAATAGAGCCCCCTCCCTTCCTCCAAAGAAAAGGGCTCTACCTATACAAAGAATCTTACAATCTCTGTAGAGTCCAACTTTGTTACTATT
>CM035411.1:24828160-24878160 GCA_020310875.1 Ceratopteris richardii | reverse complement strand
ATAATAACTGAGCACTTTCTTGTCCTCCAAGAGATCAAGAACTATCCCCTTAATTTATCACTCCATGCCCCTTCCTAAATCCCACTTTTTGCTTTTCCCGTCTTCTTTGTCCCCTCCACCTTACTCCTCTCCGATCTCTCTTCATTTCACTCTCTCTCTCATTGTCCATTCCTCTTTCCCCTCTTTCCTTCCTCAGTGCCTCCTAAAACCCCACATGTTCCCTCCCCTCTCTTTCTCTCCATTTGTAAGAGGGACTTCCATGTTTCCACCACATCTTCATTGCCCCGATATCCACACACAATATAAAATTGAAAAAACCTACTCAGAAAAATGATGTTTCTAGCATTTGCCAACCAAATGTGTTTAAAACATTATGTCATAAGTTGGCTATGTATTAAACCACTAGAGAGCTAGATTATTTGATTAGAACCTGTGTAATGTCCATGTTTGTTGTAATCTTTTAGGAAATGATGTATGACTGGTGTTGGAATCACATAACCAATATTATCAGCATTATCATGGGCCTGCATAACAAGAAAAGGATTTCATAATAAGAATCTGCAAAAAAGAGCACCAATATTAATATTGAGTTCTGCAAACACAACCATGAGGTTTCTTAAATGATATTGTAATTACTCTCTGCTGAAGAGCATGCTAACAGTTTTGGATGGGTGAGAAGGTCCCACTTTTTCCTACATTTCATTTGATATCAATATGTTCCTCTGCATCTCACAATGGCAATTCAAAGTTCCTTGTACCTGTCCAAATGCTATTGCTAGATAAAAGCATACAGAGATGCCTTCTGTACAGAATACCTAACTGGGCATCCTCAATATTATGTCAATAAATGAACAAACTAGAGTCTAGATCAATGGATTGTTTTATTTGTGGGGGAACTTTCATGCAAGTCAGATGAGAAGCTTCCATGCAGAAGCCACAAGTAGACCTTAGCCGTTTGAAAATGTTCACAATTCGGAGAGGTGGGCTTTCACTAGCATATTCAACTGGGCACAGTTTCTTGAATTAATGATCGCGCTAAAAGTGTCAGTGGGTGACCAAATGCAGCAATGAGCTGAAAATCTTATCAAACAGCTACTGCAAAGCAGACATCTTCTATATACCTTATAAATTCGAATTATGTGAACCCATATAACAACATATTGAATGATCATAATAAACATAATGAACGCTCATTGGCAAACTGCAACTCTCATGATAAAAATAACCATAAGTATGTTTCTAACAAAACAAGGATAGCAGGTCAGCTATCAAGGAGCTTCCACCCAATGTGATTACATGTATTACAAGATGAATTCATTATAGGAATTGATGTACTGCATGTATGCAGATGTGCATGGACATTCACTTACAAATAACATGGAAATTCGAATCACAATCATTTCATACTGGCTGTCTTAATTTTTGCCTTCTTAGAGTGATATGCAGCTTGTCTAAATCTGCATGCCTGTTTTCCATAAATGAAATGCATTTACATTGAAAAGATGAATTTTTACACCTTTCTACCCGCTTTACCAAAAGCAGATAGATACATTTTCACTTTCCTTAAAGTTCCTATTATATCAGGCAAAGAGTAAAATATGTGTGTTCATATTCTTTCCTGACCAAATCAAAGGATAGCATCCATTATGGATAACATTTACGAACAAGTTTCCAAAATCTATCAGCTAGAGAAAAAACTTCCGCTCACTTGAAAAGCAATGCCAACACAATCACCATCATCATTGAAAGCTGGCCCACCACTGTTTCCTGGAAAAGGTTTTAGAGATAAAAATGATAAAGGTTAAAATTATTCCCAGTTATAAAATATGATTACACACAACAGTGGGCTTCAAATCTTCCTTGCAAAGAATGTACAGCCCAAAGTTGTCATAATGAACATTGTTGATGTTGTCTCTGTCTCTGTGTGTGTGTGTGTGTGTGTGCACGCGCATATGCACGTGTGTGTGGTGTGTGCATGCGCCCACACGTGTGCACATACATGCATGTATCTATTAGTTTGTTCACATGCACAAAATTAACAAGGAGATAGAGAATGGGGGCATACACGGTTCAAGCACACATTGTACAACAATACTCAATTTATAGAGTTCTTCACTTCGGTGTCATTTTCTGATTGATAAGGTAAAGTAAACTCAAAGGGATCATCAGCATGAAATTTAAAAAATTTCTGGTACCAGAAAAGATATACCAATGGAGCGTTCGACACACAAACGGGAGTCCAACATCAGGCACAAAATCTCCCCGAGGGTATGATCATCAAGAAAACTTTGAGTTTCTTCTTGCCCATCAAAAATGCAGCTTGCTAAAGAGTAGCCTACAACCTAAGAATTCATGTTCTATTACGTAATAATATTAAAAGTATTAATGTAAGTGATGGCACTGGTAAATATATGGAACTTCAACTCATCAGTGGATCAAAGTTCACACTTTCTGAGGTGCAGATATCAAATCTTTTTTGTTGTATTCTTATGCAATTGTGTAGAATCAACTTCAATTGAAACAATGAAAAATATGAAAAGAGAACCTGGATTAATAGCTGCATCAATTTGAATCGCCAAAAGTTCTGAATCTCCATGTGCATATGAGGTTACCTGTTAGGAAACTCACTATTTTTAACAAGTCGAAAGACTATTTAACAAAATTCCATCCCTAAGTGAGCATGATGAACTATGAATACTAACCTCTATACGTGATACCACACCCTTAGTAACTGAAACTGTGGTCCCCCCTAAGGGATATCCTATAACAGTCACTGCATCCTGTTAATAGTATAAAAAACTAGACAAATCATAAAAGCTCATTGACCACTATTCAAATGGAAGGAACAAAATTTTTAAACACATGAAAAGTCAGTCTTACCTTATTATCATAAACAATATCCCAATTGAAGTTACAAATAAAAGCACATAAACTCTTCATTATAGATATTACTCATATGGTCCTTTTTGTAGGAGAGAAAATTTGTTTCGAATAGTGAAGGCCTCATATGATCGAAGGTCGAGGGTTCAAGACCCACCTATTGGCTCAATGTGAATCCCTTATGTGGGGGGATACATGGGGTCCCCTAGGTGCCTGTGTTTGTTCTTTCACTTTTCAGTCTATAGGGAGAGTAGGCTGAAAGATCTTACTCCCTGATATTTTTATTTTTCTAATAAAATAAATGAATAAAAGCATAAACCCCTAATTTTTGGTACTTAGCCAAATTTTGATCACAGAAGGTAAAAAATTATTATGAGCCCATTAGATAGTACATGAGGAGAGCTTTCATTAGATATATAATATTTAATCATCAAAGGTCCCAAAATGGTAGAAAATCCTAACCCTATTTTTGCTAAAAATGGATTTTTACCTTATCTTGACCCTCACCTCATGTACTTCAAGGAAAGCATGTTCCCATACTTATCTCATAGCCCATTAATGAGATCATTTCTGTTTTCAGCCTAAAAATCAAATTTTGCGATCCCAAATTCCTATCACTATTTTTTGATTTCCCATGCTTTTGGACAAGTTTTTCGCAAGCTTTATTAAAAAGCTATCGTGGTACTACCAAATTACTTCATACAGAAAAGCACTCTAGATGGGATTCTAGGGTTGCAAAAGCACTTTCATTCATTGCTATAGGAGTCAAGGGACATATTATACCCCAAATCAAGTTAGGCTTGGTTGGAGTTAGAGAATCTCTATCAAAGTAGAAATTCTACTAGGAAAGTTCATCTAGATTCTACGGAGACAGATAACCAACACAAGGATGGAAGTTGGTGAGTCAGTTCGGTCGCATATTTTGAAATTCAAAGACTTGCGTAATCAGTTTGCAGTTTTTCAAGTATGAAGGTTTATGCACAGTCACCTCAAGATTCATTGGAAAGCAGACAAGAGATACATTTACAGACATCAAAAGTTTTACATATTTTTCTACTGTATGCCATCATGACATTAAAAGGGGAATTGTTGGAAACAATGTCAGAATAGCATAAAACCCTAATTTCCATCAACCTTAATTTTTGGTACTTAGCCAGCTTATGATCACAGAAGGTCAAAATTTATTATGAGCCCATTAAACAGTACTTGAGGAGAGCTTTCATTTGACATATAACATTTAGTCATCAGAGGTCCAGACATGGTACAAAGCCCTAACCCTAATTTCTGCTAAAATGGATTTTTTCCTTATCTTGACCCTCACCTCATGTACTTCAAGGAAAGCAAGTTCCCATACTTATCTCATAGCCCATTAATGAGATCATTGCTGTTTTCTGCCTAAAAAGCAAATTTTGCGATCCCAAATTCCTATCTTTATTTTGCGCTTTCGCATGCTTTGGGACAAGTTTTTTGCAAGATTTATTAGAAAGCTATCATGGGCAGCTAGGGGGCTATAAAATCGACCCTTGGGGTCATTGTAAGCATCATTGAGTCTCATCTCAAGGATCAACCTTAGCTTGGAGGTTTACTAATTTGGAGGAGGTGTGTCTTGCCTTTGCTTCAGCTTTGGAGGAGATTTTGGGAGTCAACCATTCAGCTATTGCTGAGTTTGTAAGTAGCAATTCTATATTCGGTCCTTCTTTTGTTGCTACTGTTCCTAGGCTTCATGCCTTCTACTTCAACACAAGGAGTTGTCATTCTTGCTAGTTGGTTTGGGGTTTGCTGGACAAACAGTTCTCAACTGTTTTCTATTGACTTCAAGCTCACATACACAGACTCTTCATACCTCTTCGGCACTTTATGCACAAATTCATGTATTTAGAACCTTAAATTCTGCCTAGATTCAGATTTTGTATCTACATTCAGCACACATTCAATTCTGTAGTCATCTACACACTTTGTAGTTTGACATTCATAATTAGATAGTGTAGGTAAGCACTCAGCTTACTGTTACACTTTGACAAGTTGTGTATTCTCTTTCTACTTCTCATTCATCTAGTTTTGAATCTTAACGTGTGTATGCTAAGGTTCATTTGTTGGAAGATCCTGAAAACCAATTATTATAGTTATCGAGGGCCCCCCACTTCCAACAGATAGTGGACATTTACATGATACATAGTACACCTTTTGTCAATAAAAACACCTTTTGTCAATAAATACACCTTTTGTCGATAAGTACACCTTTTGTCGATAAGTACACCGAATGTCGACATACATTGTAAAGTTAAATATACAGAAGACTTAAAAGTTAGCATGTAAGAGTTGCACTATATGTATTGAGGGCCACCCCACTTCCAACAGATAGTGGACATTTACATGATACACAGTACACCTTTTGTCAATAAATACACCTTTTGTTGATAAGTACACCTTTTGTCGATAAGTACACCGAATGTAGACATACATTATAAAGTTAAATATACAGAAGACTTAAAAGTTAGCATGTAAGAGTTGCACTATATGTATGAGATAGTAATCACTGGCATATCATTATACAAAATAGCATAATACACACATGCTTTTAAACAGAACTTATGAAGCCAAAGAGTTTCAAATATAAATGCCAGGTTCAACAACAAATAATGCTCTTGAACAGACAATGTAGAAGCATGTACCCTTCCTAGCAAGAAAATCATATGACTATATACTAACCTGAAGGTTTGGAAGGGGCCCAAACTCCAAAGGTTTAGCATCCATCCAGAATGCATCATCTTTCACAGCTAGAAGCGCTAGGTCACAATCTGATCCAATGGCAAGAACCTAAGAGCAGAAATTGCTCAAGTTTATGGTATTGAATCAGAAAAATAGGAGCGTATACAGTTCGGAGATTTTTACAAAGCCTTACAGTAGCTATATACTTAGTATCATCCCCTGTTCTTCTTACTGTCACCTGCATCAAGTGGCTTAAACCAGTCAGTAAAGATTGAAAAAGGAAAAATAATTCATCAACATTAAATTATACACAAATTACTATGAACTTAGAGCACCAAATTTACGCAATGATGACCTGAGTATGATGCTCTACACAATGTGCATTTGTAAGAAGCTTTTTCCCTGAAATCATGAAGCCACTGTTCAAGCAATCTGAGGTTAGAATTCGTAATGAAACTATTGAACTCAGTCTCAAATCTGAAACTACTGACCCATTAAAGCACTCGTTCCCTACATTTACAAACAGTGCAGAACAACCTTTCCAAAGATTGGACACTCATAAACATCCATAGCAAAATTTGTGATGGATACTAAAGCATTGTTTAGTGAAAAATAAGTGCATGCATGGAAAAGAACTGAATGTGATCAGAAAACTGATTTAACCTGACATTTATTGGATGCATGAGATTTTCATGCCCAAAGAATCATAGCCTGTAAGCAACTTAGGTGTCATAATGATTCACTGAGATGTACTTTCCGATCACTTCCTTTCTATATGAATGCTTATAAATATAGGACTACAGGGCTAGTCTAACTCGAAATCTATACCTTCCAGTGGTTGTATATTGTCTTCGTAATTGCCATGGTAAAGAATAGTCAGGTTCAGCTGATACACAATAAACCTTCATTTCAAAGAAAAAATAATTAAATAGAAACATTCGTAATTGGTTTAAACTGTCTGCTTAAAGATAGCCCCTCAAAAAGCATCCATGATTGCTCCAAAGAAACTATAAGAGAAAACTTGGTAGACACAAAAATGATTATATTAATTCAAGTAAGCTTGCAGCTTTTCAGTTCATCTCAACTTAGCATTGAATATTAACACTTACTTTAGAACCTACTCAGTCGTACACCGGAAAAAACAGAATTGAATGAAATACCTGTAGCTTACTAGATGACATGCATGTTTAAATTCAACAGGAAATAACTACATTCATATCAAATGATGCTTTCAAGTCACTCTCTCCCAGTAGGATTCTTACTTAGCTTCAGAAGCTATGAATTGCAATGTACTCCAAGGTGAGAATATACATCTTATCTTATACATTACACAGCATGAGCTTAATCAGATTCAGACACAAAGCCATATGTATATTCAGAAATAATATGGTTCTCTGAGCGTGGGTTGCATTTGGATCATTTACCGCCATCACAACACAATACGGGTTCATCTCACAAACCACTCTCAAGTCTCACAACCATGGAAAAGATAGTAAATGAATCATGAGAAGCAAAAGATTACATGAATCATGAGAAGCAAGATTGAGTGTAGCTCACAAGGTGCTGCCTGTGCAGCAAATGACAATCTTTCTCTGAAAAGAGTGGGAGACCCAATGAGAAGATATGTGTGTGCTTGACAATGAAATTATTTCTTGATTTCCAAGTAAACCAGCCTCCAAAAGCAGAAGTGATCCAAAGACCGATTGAAGCATCCATTCCTAAAAGCCCCTAGTATGAAGGTCGCTTTCAATTTGGGACATCCTGGGAAGCAGTCTTTGAACAGACACCATCTTTTCATGTGACGAAAACCCCACAAATTATGTCTCAAACTTTTGATATGATTCCCACATCTTGGGCATGGGAACTTAACAGAGTAGTGCGAGTGGCATATCATATGTGCCCTGATGTGCAGACCACCAACCACCACCCTCCAAAGAAACACACAGTACTGAAGAGGCAGATATTTTCTCCATATCTGCATGCATTTAGCTCACCACTATTTTGATATCCAACAAGCCTCCATAGCTGATAAGAAATGTGAAGTTTTAGTGTTGGTGGAAAGAATATACAATATGCAGATGCAATAGCACAAAACCATCTCTCAAGTCGTTGAATTTTCCAATCTTCATGGTGCCATAAATCTGTGGAAAGAATTGGAGGTGCATACACCTGAAACAACAGTGAAGCATAATCTAAAAGTTCTCATAAGCAGCACCCAAATGTTATGTTGTCCAAACACTTGTGAAAGCAATCTGCTGCTTTTTGTCATTTTTTTATGGAGATATCGTGCTTCTGGGCCTAGAGAATGAGCAATTGCCAAATACAGGATTAAAGACCGCAATGGGAATTCCTGAACAGACAAATTCTCAATGTTTTGTTCCATATCATGCCAATGAAGAGCTCCCAGAACCTTCTTTCACAATAGAAGCAGAGTGTTTACAGTTCTAGATTTAGTTTCGATGGAAGCATGGGAAAATATCTTTGTTCAAGAGTCAAGCTCCCAACTTCTTTTGAAATGCACAAAACCTTTGCCAAAAGATCCAAGTCCAAGGATGAGACACTGACACGTAAGTCAACATCAAGGTACATCTATATGGGTGCATATGAGTGACGCCCCCATTCTTTCTTCCTTGACTAACCAGTTTCCATGTACAACTAACAATGAAGCATAAATTTTGCTTTTGCCAAAGAAATGCTTTCAAGCTTGAAGTGAACAACCTCAACATACTTTCTAACCAATCAACTAGAGCCATTTAGTACATAATGTGTGGTTGCATTACACTTTGTATTACCCATCCTGAAACGTAAAAGCCGATCTTGTGATTTCCATAGTTGTGATTTTCAAATTCCAAAGCCAGCATAGTTGTCAAAATATTATCATAGATGCAACGTCCATGAATAAATTCTTATTAAGGTGGAAGAGCTATATCAGTAATTATCAGTTGGAAATGAAATGCAACAGCTTTCACAACTATTTTGTGAAGGATTCCAAAAAGTGCTCAGGCAGGATCTTTTGCAGCTCTACACTACTGGGACATGGTTTACTTCTGACTTAGGATCCAGATTGTCACACTACCGAGACCAGTTATTGGACTTTCTAGCAGACGGTTCATCCAGAGGCCACGCTACATGGACACATACATGCCACTCGAGGGTAGTGATTGGCCAGCTGAGGGTTTCATCATACCGACGAGAGATTGAGGCTGGCAGAGCAGCAGACACTCCTAGAGAGGAGAGGATTTGTCGGATAGGGGAAGGGGGGGAGGGGGGGGCCAGACACAGAGAGAGAGAGAGAGAGAGAGAGAGAGAGAGAGAGACAGAGAGAATGAGGAGCATTTTGTATGTAGATGTGAGGCATATGATGATATCAGGAGCAGATAGAGCAGATATGAGGCTCTATTTACAGGACAGCCTACCCTTCATGAGATCATGGCCTCCAAAGACCAGCATCAGTTAGGACGATTCTTACTAGAGATACACAGCCACATAGATGCCCTGCTCCAGCCCACCACAGCAGCTCCGACCAGAGGGAGACAAACACATTACACAGCTCACAGATTTCTTTGCCCACGACAGGCACCAGCCCCCCACCAGCTGTCACACAGAGAGGGGTGACTCTTCAGCAGGCTGAGACCTGTCGTCTAGGAGACGACCCTCTATCATAGGCTATCCGACACAAAGATTTCACCGACACCAGATTGCGGATATCCAGGCTCGTTCTCGTCGAGCCAATGAGGAGAGACGGGTGAAGATGATGGCCGATCCCATTGCAATCATCCAGACAGCCCTGACACCACCTCCACCTATGTACCACATACTACACCCACACATGAGCACTGGGTGGAGATGGTCAGTAACTTAGATGCATTCTCATATTTGTACTACCCTCTTGCATGTAGGATACCATAGGGATAGCAATCCATTTATCCCCCCTCTCTCATGGTTTCTCCACACAGCAAACAGTCAGTGCCACATGACATCATCAGAGCAGAGACAGCTGCACCACCCATGGTAGTAGATGCACTATTCCATACCATCTGCTTTATTCAGAGAATGAGCGAGGGCCGCCTTTTCAGTATGACCCAGACTCACCTCACATCCACCTCTCTCGTCGTGAGAGGAATGTTGTGCTCAGACAGGATCTCTGGCAGCTCTACATTAGTCAGACATGGCACACACCACACATGGGGTCGAGACTATCGCACTATCGAGACCAGTTCCTAGACATACTAGCTGACGGTTTCATCCAGCGACCACGCTACATGGATACTCACATGCCTCATAGCTTGAGGGTAGCGATTGGCCAGCTGAGAGTCTCATCACACCGACTCGAGATTGAGACGGGCAGAGCCGCAGACATTCCCAGAGAGGAGCGGATATGCAGAGTATGCAGAGTAGAGATGGAGGATGAGGAGCACTTTGTATGCAGATGTAGCGCATATGATGGCATCAGAGGCAGATACGAGACTCTGTTTGCAGGGCAGCCCACCCTCCGAGAGATCATGGACTCTAGAGACCAGCGACAGCTCGGGCGACTCTTACTAGAGATACAGAGTCACAGAGATTCCCTACTCCAGCCTACTGTAGCACTCCATACAGGAGGGAGACAGAGTCAGCTCACTGACTTCTTTATTCCACGACGTGCTGCAGCCCTCCCCCCCTCAGCCCACATACCGAGCGGGGTGACTCTTCAGCAGGCTCAGATATCTCGAGCTAGGAGACGACCCCGTGATATAGGATATCGGGCCCCGAGACTTCACCGACACCAGATTGCGGAGATCCAGGCTTGTGACCATCGCGCCATGGAGGAGAGACGATCCCAGATGATGGCCGATCCCGTTGCAGCCATCAGGGTGGCCCTGACTCCACCTCCACCTATGTATCACATATTACATCCCACCCCCTAGCACAGGATGGAGCTAGTTAGTCGTCTTAGATGCATTCTCATGGTTGTTGTACTACCCTTTTGCATATAGACTATCATAGATATCGCACTCCATACACCCCCCACCACTTTCATGGGTATCCCCACATGCACACTACGGAGATCTATATCAGCTTAACCAGTTTCTTTTCAGCACTTTTATCTTTTCTGATTGACAGAAGATACACCCATGTACATCGATTTGTCTCATAGGCCGAGTTCGGCCTCCTAATAGACGTAAAAACACTTTCTTTCTTTCTTTCTTTCTCTCTCTCTCTCTCTCTCTCTCTCTCTCTCTCTCTCTCTCTCTCTCTCTCTCTCTCTCTCTCTCTCTCTCTCTCTCTCTCTCTCTCTCTCTCTCTCTCTCTCTCTCTCTCTCTCTCTCTCTCTCTCTCTCTCTCTCTCTGCACCACCGATGCTAGTCGAGGCACTATTCCAGACAGTATGCCTTCTACACAGACTTCGGAGCATGGATACAGAGCGCATTGCTTATCGTGCTTTCCAGGCATCACGTGATATGGCATTAGCAGGCGACACCTCCTCATGGTATGCACAGACACGAGACTGGCTGGCCCACCATGGTCTTGACATAGACAGGCTACCACCACTATAGTATGACTTACATGCACCCACCTACTCGCTCTCTCATCAGGAGAGGAATAGGGTCATTCGTCAGGAGATATTTCATACATACATACAGAGGACATGGGTGAGCCCAAGGGATACACTGCCACCGAAAATGCTCTATTACCGTGAGCATTTTCTACATATATCGGACGAGGGCTTCATAGAGATTCTGAGATACATGCAGACATACCTACCCCACCACCTTCGCATTGTCATTGGTCAGCTCCGGGTCTCATCACATCAGCTCGAGATTGAGAGGGGCCGATCCAGGGGAGTCCCCCGTGGGGAGAGGTGGTGCCCAGTATGCCAGACAGAGGTAGAGAGTGAGGAGCATTTTGTTATCAGATGCCCGGCATACTTAGACCTACGAGCACAGTTTCAGATAGAGGAGTCACTCCAGCTCTGCATGACTATGGGAGATCAGCGGCGCTTGGGACGCTACCTCAGAGCAGCATACGAGAGGCGAGAGCGGTCACTACAGCCCACACATCAGACACGGGTGAGTACCCAGCAGACCATTACTCAGTTCTTTCAGCGAGCTGAGTTACATCAGAGAGGTCCATCTATAGGGCTCACGCTCCACCAAGCATCAGCACAGAGAGCACGACGCCGACCACGCATGGTTGGATATTGTCGACCACGACTATATCAGGAGGATATCTCACGCATCCGGACAGCCTACGACCGTATGATGGAGCAGAGGCGTACCACCACCCCCTGGGTTGTCTTCCTTCAGGAGGTACTCAGACCACCACCGATATACCACATACTACATCCACCGCCAGCCCATCACCAGTAGCTAGGGTATTTTACTCACTCACATTATGGATCCCCCATGTATTAGGTGGCCATTATCTGCAGAGTCAGAGCCACGTCTCCCCAGCCTTCTCCAGTTCTATATAGCTTTGTGTAGCGAGTAGGGATGGACGGCCCATTGACTAGGGATTCGCGGCCTATGAGACAGCACAGCAGGAGGTGCACATTGCAGTCTGGAACTGCAATGGATCTTTATGGACACATCCAGGGCGCCTCGAGGAGGTGATGGAGGGCAGAGACATTATCTTCTTGACAGAGACACACGAGAGCCCGGGGAGGAGCCTACCGAGGATTGAGGGCTATATGTGGGAGTCAGCTCACCGCCGCCAGATGAGACACCACACCACACGAGGATCAGGAGGAGTAGCCGTGCTCTATAGACAGTCGTTACAGCACAGGGTACAGGTGGTAGCCAGAGACCCAGAGGCACGTTTCATGTGGATACGCTTGCAGCTATCAGAGGAGAGAGCAGCGTACTTCGCCGTATGCTATATTGCACCCATTGGTTCACGCTTCACACATTCCCCTGAGCAACTATCAGGAGGGGAGGGACCAGACACCACATCGCCATATGACTGCCTCAGTGACACGATTATGGAGTATACCGGGATGGGTGAAGTCTTCCTTGTAGGAGACTTCAATGCCCGCACTCAGAGCCACCAGTGTGATACCTACGACTTTGACAACCCTGAGATGCTTCGTACCATAGAGGACATGCCTACACTCAGAGCCTCAGCCGACACTGCCACACCCACCTTATATGGCCGACACTTACTCCAGATGGGAGCAGCACACCGTCTCGTTATATATAATGGGATGGGGAGCTGGCCCACCTCGCGCGGTCTCACCTGCATTCCACCCACGACACCACAGGGGGGCAGTGTGGTAGACTATGTTATCGGACCCCCGGAGGCGACACATCTGATCACCTCATTCACTATCCCACCCTTACCGATTGGAGCTGATCACGCATATCTTGCCCTATCCATTCGCGGCTCACCATGCATACCCCACCTCGTCACCACACAGCCACGAGCCAGTACCACCATTCACTTTAGACATGAGCTAGCACATATCTATAGCTCCCATGTTCGAGAGCGCATCTACTCTCTTGATCCCTCCGCCTCCTTGGAAACCCTCACCGCCCACTTCTCCTCGATCCTCCATACATCTGCTACTCTCAGCTTCCCATACACCACCCACAGCACTGCACATCCGACACGGCTGGGACATACACCCCAGAATAGATGGTACGATGAGGAGTGTAGGCGACTATACCGACATCTCAGAGCACAGAGTCTCTTGGGATCCATCACAGAGAGGGAGGCACGACGACAGATGCGAGCCCTCACACGCCGGAAGCGGCGAGCTTTCGAGGAGCGACAGGAGGCAGAGTTGATCGACCTTCTCATGAGTAGGGATTGTGCCACCGCATGGAGGGCACTACGTGAGCCACGTCCACCTACACCCATAGCAGATCCTTCGACCTGGCAGACCTACGCCCAGAGGTTATATGACGTCCCAGGACAGCCACCATTACCGATTCCTTCCACACCGCGTCCGGTGATATCCACCCTCTTCACAGGAGGCATGGTACGACAGGCCATCCATAGGCTACAGCATGGCCGTTCAGCAGACCACACGGGGCTACAGGGAGAGCACTTTATATACGCAGCAGATGTAGTTTCCCACTTGATCGCCCATCTCTTCAACCGTGCTTTGGTTGAGGGATTACCCGACTCATGGACTATGCATACCATTACGCCTATCCATAAGTCCGGCGATATGATGGACCCAGGGAACTACAGGACTATTATGATAGGCCATATCCTGGCCAAGATCTATGGGGCAGTACTAGAGGCAGAGCTCAGTACACACGCTGAGGCAGCGGGGATCAGAGCACCCGGCCAGGCAGGCTTCCGCCGCACTTTCTCCACCATCGACCACATCTTCGTGCTTCGTTGCTTGATTGAGAGCGCGAAGGCGAGGAAGCAGAGACTATACTGTTGCTTTGTGGATTTCCGCAAAGCCTTCGACATGGTCCCTCGAGAGAGACTACTACGGAGGCTCCAGGAGTTACAGCTTCCATCAGACATGCTATGGGCCATCCACGCTTTGTATGCACGAGTCACAGCTAGGGTACGCTGCCCCGGTGGTCTATCAGACAGCCTTGTTAGCACCATTGGTGTGAAACAAGGTTGCCCCCTCTCACCCACTCTCTTCGGTCTCTACATCGACGAGATCACGGAGTATATACAGCGAGCAGGAGGGAGAGGAGGAGACATCGGAGGTACGCCAGTACATATCCTATTATATGCTGATGACATTGTCCTTCTCTCAGAGTCACAGGAGGGGTTGCAGTCACATTTACAGGCGCTCGATACCTTTTGCATGGAGAGAGGACTCACAGTGAACCTTGGCAAGACCAAGGTCATGATCTTCCATACCTCCAGGACAGTACGCCATCGCGCCTCTTTCACAGCAGCCGGAGGACAGATAGAGGTAGTGGACTCCTACGTCTACCTAGGCATCACCTTCTCGGGCAGCACAGGGGTATTCTCCATGGCACAGGCTGCGAGAGATAGATTGACGCGAGGTTATGCGGCACTTGCAGGATTGGAGAGACGCTGCTTTCAGACACATTTTCAGGAGCCCCGGACTAAGGGGTGGCTCTTTGACACTCTAGTGACACCCGCATTGATGTACGCAGCAGCAGTATGGGCACCAGGGATCACAGAGGCGATGTGGACACAGATTGAGAGGCCCCAGATCACCATGATATCACGCTTGCTGCGCAGCAAGCCCTCCGTTCCACATGACATTATACGAGCTGAGCTTGGCACACCACCGATGCTAGTGGAGGCCCTCTTCCAGTTGGTGAACTTTATTCTGAGAGTCAGAGAGCTCCCCACTAGCCGACTCACCAGGCTTGCATTTGAGAGCTCTAGACATTTGGCAGAGACAGGGCATGAAAGAGTATGGTATGCACAGACTTACCGATGGTTAGCAGACCATGGCATGAGCATTACGGATCTCCCCCCTTTTCAGTATGACCTCTCTTCCCCCCACATTACCCTCTCGTTCGGAGAGGAATAGGATCATCCGTCAGGACCTACTACAGATACACGTCAGGGAGACATGGATAGCCCCACGGGAGCCTCTTCCCACAAAGAGGCAACACTACAGAGAGCACTTCCTGACTGTGACAGTGGATGGTTTCATTCAGAGACCACGATACATGGATACATATATGGCTCCAGCTGAGAGAGTGGCCATTGGGAAGCTCAGAGTATCATCACACCAGCTCGAGATTGAGATTGGGCGAGCCACACATACCCCCAGGGATGAGCGATTATGCAGGATATGTAGAGAGGAGGTGGAGGACGAGGAGCACTACACATGTAGATGCAAGGCATATGAGGACATCAGAGACCGCTACCCACAGCTCTTCAGGGGGCCTAGAGAGATCAGGGCTTTATTGGGGACAGAGGACCAGCGCCCTCTGGGTCGTTTCCTAGTAGAGCTCCAGCACCACCGCGCATCACTCCTCCAGCAGCGGATGGAGATACACCTGGCCCCCCCCCCCTCAGACTTATATTACAGATTTTTTCAGACCCACATACACTCGAGGGCCCAGTTCGATGCGGGGTGTCACATTACACAGAGCAGAGGAGCTTAGACGACAGCGTCGACGACCGAGACCCCTTGTCCGGAGAGCTCGTCCACATCAGAGAGAGATTCAGGCGATTCACGCACGCCATGACATGGAGATACAGAGACGTCAGCAGCGCACCCCTATCGATTTGGACACCCAGAGCATTTTGAGGATCGCCATGATGCCTTACCCACCGATGCATTATATCCTACATCCACTCCAGGCATTTAGGGGGTTGTGATACCATCGAGCCTCCCCTCCCTATGCATATCATATTTGTATCTCACCCATTGAGCATATAGAGTGCATACCCATAGCACCCCACACCCTTGATGCCAGCTACTATCCCTCCTTTTATACCCGTTTGCAGTACTCACACTTTATTTTCGTTTTGGATCACAGTGGTTTGGATCATACTGATGTATATGTTTTGTCTCATAGGCCGATTTTGGCCTCTAATAGACGTTAAAAAGTCTTTCTTTCTTTCTTTCTCTCTCTCTCTCTCTCTCTCTCTCTCTCTCTCTCATGGCTCCCAAGCTGGAGGAACAGCTGGCCACCTTAGAGCATGCCCTCCGAGAGTTGATAGGAAAACACAAGAAAGAAGGAGATTCTGCACTGAACGGGGTTACCCGCAGAGTTGTCGCCCTCGAAGCCAAAGTGGAAACCTTGGAGAAGGAAAACGAATCCCTTCGGGAAGAGCTTCTTGCTACCCACAAGCATCACTCACGAGACCTCGAGGAGTTGCACACTGAGCTTACTGATATGAAAACGAAACTGGACAGAATGCACGAGGAGGGGGAGATCACTCCAGAGCTAGAGGACATTCGGGTGACTATCAAGGAGTGTATGGAGGTGGTGCAGAGCGAGCTTGAGACTAGAAAAGATGGATGGGTCGAGGTTGTAAAAAAGAACCTTCGACAGGAGGCAAAGAAGAACAACCACCATGAGGAGATCCACATAGTGCATACCACCATTGAGGAGGAGCGGATGCGACAGGCTCGCCGGCTCAATGTTCGCGTCTCCGGCCTCACAGAGACAGACGAATCACCAGAGCAGGACGGGCGTCCCTTGTGCACATTACTTGGATACCGCGCGGATGAGCCTCTCCCTTTCACCAGAGCCTGGAGAGAAGGACGGGACACCACACGAAGCAGAGCACTTATCCTTCAGTTCTCAGATGAGGCCGGGAGGAGAGACTTCCTCAGACAACGGGCGGTACTACGCACTACACCGGGCACCCCATCTATTTGGATGACGACCTCACACGGATGCAGGTAGAGCACAGACGGGCATGCATGCCATGTGTCCTCCAGGCCAGACGAGAGGGACATCGTGCCCTCTATAGAGAGGGTCAGGTCATCATTGATGGACGGCCCATTGACTAGGGATTCGCGGCCTATGAGACAGCACAGCAGGAGGTGCACATTGCAGTCTGGAACTGCAATGGATCTTTGTGGACACATCCAGGGAGCCTCGAGGAGGTGATGGAGGGAAGAGACATTATCTTCTTGACAGAGACACACGAGAGCCCGGGGAGGAGCCTACCGAGGATTGAGGGCTATATGTGGGAGTCAGCTCACCGCCGCCAGATGAGACAACACACCACACGAGGGTCAGGAGGAGTAGAGCACAGCCGTGCTCTACAGACAGTCGCTACAGCACAGGGTACAGGTGGTAGCCAGAGACCCAGAGGCACGTTTCATGTGGATACGCCTGCAGCTATCAGAGGAGAGAGCAGCGTACTTCGCCGTATGCTATATTGCACCCATTGGTTCGCGCTTCACAAATTCCCCTGAGCAGCTATCAGGGGGGGAGACACCAGACACACATCGCCATATGACTCCCTCAGTGACACGATTATGGAGTATACTGGGATGGGCGAAGTCTTCCTTGTAGGAGACTTCAATGCCCGCACTCAGAGCCACCAGTGTGATATCTACGACTTTGACGACCCCGAGATGCTTCGTACCATAGAGGACATGCCTACACTCAGAGCCTCAGCTGACACCGCCACACCCACCTCATACGGCCAACACCTACTCCAGATGGGAGCAGCACACCGTCTCGTTATATATAATGGGATGGGAACCTGGCCCACCTCGAGCGGTCTCACCTGCATTCCACCCACGACACCACAGGGAGGCAGTGTGGTAGACTATAATGGACCCCCATAGGAGACACATCTCATCACCTCATTCACTATCCCACCCTTACCGATTGGAGCTGATCACGCATATCTTGCCCTATCCATTCGCGGCTCACCATGCATATCCCACCCCGTCACCATACAGCCACGAGCCCATACCACCATTCACTTTAGACATGAGCTAGCACATATCTATAGCTCCCATGTTCGAGAGCGCATCTACTCCCTTGATCCCTCTGCCTCCTTGGACACCCTCACCGCCCACTTTTCCTCGATCCTCCATACATATGCTACTCTCAGCTTCCAATACACCACCCATAGCACTGCACATTCGACACGGATGGGGCATACACCCCAGAATAGATGGTACGATGAGGAGTGTAGGCGTCTATACCGACATCTCAGAGCACAGAGTATCTTGGGATCCATCACAGAGAGGGAGGCACGGCGACAGATGCGAGCCCTCAAACGCCGAAAGCGGCGAGCTTTCGAGGAGCGACAGGAGGCAGAGTTGATCGACCTTCTCATGAGTAGGGATTGTGCCACCGCGTGGAGGGCACTACGTGAGCCACGCCCACCTACACCCATAGCAGATCCTCCGACTTGGCACACCTACGCCCAGAGGTTATATGACGTCCCAGGACAGCCACCATTGCCGATTCCTTCCACACCGCCTCCTGTGATATCCACCCTCTTCACGGCAGGCATGGTACGACAGGCCATCCATAGGCTAGAGCATGGCTCTTCAGCAGACCACACGGGGCTACAGGGAGAGCACTTTATATACGCAGCAGATGTCGTTCCCCACTTGATCGCCCATCTCTTCAACCGTGCTTTGGTTGAGGGATTACCCGACTCATGGACTATGCATACCATTACGCCTATCCATAAGTCCGGCGATATGATGGACCCAGGGAACTACAGGACTATTATGATAGGCCATATCCTAGCCAAGATCTATGGGGGAGTACTAGAGGCAGAGCTCAGTACACACGCTTAGGCAGCGGGGATCAGAGCACCCGGCCAGGCAGGCTTCCGCCGCACTTTCTCCACCATCGACCACATCTTCGTGCTTCGTTGCTTGATTGAGAGCGCGAAGGCGAGGAAGCAGAGACTATACTGTTGCTTTGTGGATTTCCGCAAAGCCTTCGACATGGTCCCTCGAGAGAGACTACTACGGAGGCTCCAGGAGTTACAGCTACCATCAGACATGCTATGGGCCATCCACGCTTTGTATGCACGAGTCACAGGCAGGGTACGCTGCCCCGGCGGTCTATCCGACAGCCTTGTTAGCACCATCGGTGTGAAACAAGGTTTCCCTCTCTCACCCACTCTCTTCGGTCTCTACATCGACGAGATCACGGAGTATATACAGCGAGCATGAGGGCGAGGAGGAGACCTCGGAGGTACGCCAGTACACATCCTATTATATGTTGATGACATTGTCCTGCTTTCAGAGTCACAGGGAGGTTGCAGTCACATTTATAGGCGCTCGATACCTTTTGCATGGAGAGAGGACTCACAGTGAACCTTGGCAAGACCAAGGTCATGATCTTCCATACCTCGAGGACAGTACGCCATCGCGCCTCTTTCAAAGGAGCTGGAGGAGAGATAGAGGTAGTGGACTCCTACGTCTACCTAGGTGTCACCTTCTCAGGCAGCACAGGGGTATTTTCCATGGCACAGGCGGCGAGAGATAGATTGACGCGAGGCTATGCGACACTTGCAGGATTGGAGAGACGCTGCTTTCAGACACATTTTCAGGAGCCCCGGACTAAGGGGTGGCTCTTTGACACTCTAGTGACACCCGCATTGATGTAGGCAGCAGCAGTATGGGCACCAGGGATCACAGAGGCGATGTGGACGCGGATTGAGAGGCCCCAGGTCACCATGATCTCACGCTTGCTGCGCAACAGGCCCTCCGTTCCACATGACATTATACGAGCTGAGCTTGGCACACCACCGATGCTAGTGGAGGCCCTCTTCGAGTTGGTGACCTTTATTCTGAGAGTCAGAGAGCTCCCCACCAGCCGACTCACCAGCCTTGCATTTGAGAGCTCTAGACATTTGGCAGAGACAGGGCATGAGAGAGTATGGTATGCACAGACTTACCGATGGTTAGCAGACCATGGCATGAGCATTACGGATCTCCCCCCTTTTCAGTATGACCTCTCTTCCCCCCACATTACCCCCTCTCGTTCGGAGAGGAATAGGATCATCCGTCAGGACCTACTACAGATACACGTCAGGGAGACATGGATAGCACCACCGGAGCCTCTTCCACAAAGAGGCAACACTACAAAGAGCACTTCCTGACAGCGGATGGTTTCATTCACAGACCACGATACATGGATACATATATGGCACCAGCTGAGAGAGTGGCCATTGGGCAGTACACATGTAGATGCCAGGCATATGAGGACATCAGAGACCGCTACCCACATCTCTTCAGGGGCCCAGAGAGATCAGGGCTTTATTGGGGACAGAGGACCAGCACCCTCTAGGTCGTTTCCTAGTAGAGCTCCAGCACCGCCGTGCATCACTCCTCCAGCAGCAGATGGAGATACACCTAGCCCCCCCCCCCTCAGAGTTATATTACAGATTTTTTCAGACCCACATCCACTCGAGGACCGAGCTCGATGGGGGGTGTCACATTACACATAGCAGAATAGCTTAGACGACAGCATCGACGACCGACACCCCAGTCCGGAGAGCCCGTCCACATCAGAGAGAGATTCAGGCGATTCACGCACGCCATGACATGGAATACGGAGACGTCGGCAACGCACCCTTATCGATTTGGACGTTCAGAGCATTTTGAGGATCGCCATGATGCCTTACCCACCGATGCATTATATCCTACACCCACTCCAGGCATTTAGTGGGTTGTGATACCATCGAGCCTCCCCTCCCTATGCATATCATATTTGTATCTCATCCATTGAGAATATAGAGTGCATACCCATAGCACCCCACACCCTTGATGCCAGTTACTATCCACTCCTTTTATACCCATTTGCGGTACTCACACTTTATTTTCCTTTTGGGATCACAGTGGATTGGATCATACTGATGTATATGTTTTGTCTCATAGGCCGATTTTGGCCTCTAATAGACGTTAAAAAGTCTCTCTCTCTCTCTCTCTCTCTCTCTCTCTCTCTCTCTCTCTCTCTCTCTCTCTCTCTCTCTCTCTCTCTCTCTCTCTCTCTCTCTCTCTCTCTCTCTCTCTCTCTCTCTCTCTCTACAGGGTTTTTGTCTCATAGGCCAAGTTTGGCCTCCCGAAGACGTTAATATGACTTTCTTTCTTTCTTTCTTTCTTTCTCTCTCTCTCTCTCTCTCTCTCTCTCTCTCTCTCTCTCTCTCTCTCTCTCTCTCTCTCTCTCTCTCTCTCTCTCTCTCTCTCTCTCTCTCTCTCTCTCTCTCTCTCTCTCTCTCTCTCTGTACATGGTAATATGACTTTCTTTCTTTCTTTCTTTCTTTCTTTCTCTCTCTCTCTCTCTCTCTCTCTCTCTCTCTCTCTCTCTCTCTCTCTCTCTCTCTCTCTCTCTCTCTCTCTCTCTGTACATGGTAATATGACTTTCTTTCTTTCTTTCTTTCTTTCTCTCTCTCTCTCTCTCTCTCTCTCTCTCTCTCTCTCTCTCTCTCTCTCTCTCTCTCTCTCTCTCTCTCTCTCTCTCTCTCTCTCTCTCTCTCTCTCTCTCTCTCTCTCTCTCTCTCTCTCTCTCTCTCTCTCTAAAGCCCAAACTGAAACCCTATCGAACTCTGAAATGGCTCCCATGGACCGGAGGGAAGTGGACGAACTTATCGCTAAAGCCATCAAAGAGGCCAAAAAGGAAGCAGACCGCAACCTCAATTTGGAGATACGAAAAATGATGGAAAAGTTCAAAGGACTCGAAGAACAAGTAATGGATAAAGTCAAAGGACTTGAAGAACAGGTAAAGACTCTCACAGAAGAACGAGACAATTGGAGGACAGCCTATGAGCACTTGAAAGAAGAGGGGGAGATCTCCAATGTGGAGACACTCAAAGAAGAAATAAAGAAGGAAATCAAAACCGAGGTAGAATCCACTCGAGATTCGTGGGTGGAAGTAGTACAAAAAAGGGTTAAGAAGGAAGTTAGAGAAGACGTGCAGAAAGAAGAGCTCACACGAGTCCAGGATACACTTGAGGAGGAGAGGCTTCGACACACCCGAAGACTTCACATTCGGATTACAGGCATACCCGAAGGAGCATCACCGGAGGCAGACGCCACTGACATTTGCCGTCGACTTGGATACGAGAGCATGCCCTTCACATGTGCATGGAGGGTTGGAAGGGATACATCACGTTTGCGAGCACTCATCCTTAAGATGAGCTCTGAGGAGGCACGGACCTCCTTTTTTAGATGTCGATCAGTATTACGTGGACTACCCGGCGGCGCCCTCTACATGGACGAAGACCTCACGCGGATGCAGGTGGCACACCGACGCGCTTGCATGCCACAGATACTCCAGGCACGCCGAGAGGGAAGGAAGGCCTTCTACCGTGATGGTAAGGTCTTCATAGATGGACGCCCTATCAAATAGGGCCACGCGGCCTATGAGACATCACTACACCAGTGAGACACCACTCAGAGGAGCAGTGTGGAACTGCAATGGGGCACTATGGACGCGACCAGACAGACTCCAGGAGATCCTGGCATCACATGACTTTGCTTGCATCACAGAGACACACGAGAGCCCAGAGAGAGGTCTACCACGCATTGCAGGTTTTCATTGGGAATCTGCATTCAGGACCACGACGAGACAGAGTACAGCGAGAGGGTCGGGAGGTGTGGCCATCGTATTTAGACAGGAGATACAGAGTCGGATCCATATTATAGGAAGAGATGAGGAGGCACGATACATGTGGGTTCGCATGGAGATAGCACAGGGGAGCTGGATTTACATTGCTATATGCTATTTTCCTCCAGGCGGATCCCGATATGCAGGACAAGATCTTGGGGGACGGATCCGAGACAGAGACTCACCATACACAGCACTTTCAGATGAGATACTACATTACAGCACACTAGGGGAAGTCTTCCTTATGGGGGACTTCAATGGCCGCACTCAGTCATATCAGTGTGAGGCATACGACATGGATCACCCACATCTCATGAGGGCCAGAGACCCCGATGAGATGAGCACCAGTAGAGTATCGGCTGATATGGGTCAGGACACCACAGGGTATGGCAGACATCTACTTGAGCTAGGCAGCCGACATCAGTTCGTTATATATAACGGGATGAATCGTTGGCCAGGTTCGGGCGGACTTACTTGCTTTCCTCACGGCGGAGGTGAGAGCACAGTCGACTACATTTTGGGTACCACCTCTGGAGCTTCACTCATCCCCTCACTTAGTATTGGACGACGCCCACTTGGTGCTGACCATACATTTATTACATTCACACTATCATCTCCTATTCCATTAGACCCTCCCTCACCCACTAAGACACACACGACAATACACTTCACACACGAGCTCTCACACGTTTATGCACACCATTTACACACCCGCCTACTCTCCCTCGATCCACTCTCACCCTTGGATACACTTACATCACAGTTCACCACCATCCTACACGACTCCGCTCTTTGCAGTTTCCCACACCGCACACATACACACCTTGCACGCACAGGTTCCATGCCTCAGAACAGCTGGTATGATGCAGATTGCCGCGAGCTACGGAAGCACCTACGCATCTTAGAGCATAGAGGGGATATTACACACACACAGGCACAGCGTCACATGCAGAGCCTTACTCGCCGCAAACGGCGAGATTGGGAGGAGAGACAGTACTGGGATATTTATCATTTACTCATGAGTCGAGACAGTGCAGTGGCATGGCGACATTTGAGAGAGAGGAGACAGCAGACACCCATCCGAGACCCGAGCACTTTGCATAGCTATGCACAGAGCCTATACGAGATCCCAGACCAGCCCCCCATTCCCAGACCACAGAGCTCACGTCCTACTACATCTGACTTCTTTACACCCACTATGGTGGGACGCGCTATTGCCCGTCTACAGCATGGCAGGGCCCATGACCTTTTCGGTTTACAGGCTGAGCACCTCATCTACGGAGGCACCACCCTTGCACCGCTCATTGCCCACCTCTTCAACCGTGCACTGGTTGAAGGGTTCCCTGACTCATGGACTGAGCACACCATAGTGCCCATTCATAAGTCAGGAGATACTATGGATCCAGCTACATACAGGACGATCATGATTGGCCCTATATTGGCCAAGTTATATGGGGCGGTACTGGAGACAGAGTTGAGTACTCTCGCTGAGAGGAAGGGTATCAGGGCTCCAGGACAGGCCGGCTTCAGACGAGATTACTCTACCATTGACCACATCTTCACTCTGAGATGCCTGATCGACCGGGCAAGGGTGAGGAAGAGGAGATTATATTGCTGCTTTGTGGACTTCCGCAAAGCATTTGACACCGTTCCCAGGGGACGACTCTTCAGACGACTACTTGATATCGGAGCTCCAGGGGAGATGATATGGGGGATCTATGCCTTATACGAGAGTATCTGGCAAAGTCAGATGTCCGGGGGGCTTATCTCATCCACTTGCTAGCACTATCGGGGTGAAGCAAGGATGCCCTCTTTCACCCACCCTCTTTGGTCTCTACATTGATGAGATAGTGGACTACATACAGCAGCAGGGGGGTGATGGCATTGAGGTACGCGGGTCCACTGTCCATATTCTTTTATACGCTGATGATATTGTACTGGTTTCAGAGTCGGCAAAAGGCCTACAGCATCATCTACATGGCCTAGATGACTTTTGCACACACAGAGGGTTATCTGTGAACCTTGGTAAAACAAAAGTCATGATCTTTCATACATCAGCACAGGTACGCAGACATAGTTTGTTCACAGCAGCGGGTGGACCGATTGAGGTGGTCGGATCATATGTTTACTTGGGAGTGACATTTACAGCAGCATCAGGGGTCTTCTCTATGTCTCAGGCTGCACGTGACCGCATCACACGTGGGTATGCAGCACTTGCCTTGATGGAGAGACAGTGCCACCAGGCATATTTTCAGGAGCCCCGCACAAAGGGGTGGCTCTTCGACACTTTGGTTACACCAGCGCTCATGTATGGGACAGCCATATGGGGACCAGGATTAGCCACATCAGTATGGACAGCATTAGAGAGGCCACAGATCCTCATGATTTCTAGACTTATCCGCAGCAAGCCTTCAATACCACATGATATCATTAGAGCAAAGCTCGCTGCACCACCGATGCTAGTTGAGGCACTATTCCAGACAGTATGCCTATTACACAGACTCCGCAGCATGGATACAGAGCGCATTGCTTATCGGGCTTTCCAGGCATCACGGGACATGGCATTAGCAGGCGACACCTCCTCATGGTATGCACAGACACGAGACTGGCTGGCCCACCATGGCTTTGACATAGACAGGCTACCACCACTACAGTACGACTCACATGCACCGACCTACTCGCTCTCTCATCAGGAGAGGAATAGGATCATTCGTCAGGAGATATGGCATACATACATACAGAGGACATGGGTGAGCCCTAGGGGTACATTGCCACCGAAAATGCTCTATTACCGTGAGCATTTTCTACATATATCGGACGAGGGCTTCATCGAGATTCCGAGATACATGCAGACATATCTACCCCACCACCTTCGAGTCATCATTGGGCAGCTCCGGGTCTCATCGCACGAGCTTGAGATTGAGAGGGGTCGATCCAGGGGAGTCCCCCGTGAGGAGAGGTGGTGCCCAGTATGCGAGACAGAGGTAGAGAGTGAGGAGCATTTTGTTATCAGATGCCCAGCATACTTAGACCTACGAGCACAGTTCCAGATAGAGGAGTCACTCCCGTTATGCATGACCATGGGAGACCAGCGACGCTTGGGACGCTTCCTCGCGGCAGCATACGAGAGGGGAGATCGATCACTCCAGCCCACACATCAGCCACGAGTGAGTACACAGCAGACCATTAGCCAGTTTTTTCAGCGAGCTGAGCTACATCAGACAGGTCCACCTATAGGGCTCACGCTCCACCAGGCAGCAGCACAGAGAGCACGGCGCCGACCACGCATGGGCAGATATCATCGACCACGACTATATCAGGAGGATATCTCACGCATCAGGACAGCCTACGACCACATGATGGAGCATAGGCGCACCACCACCCCATGGGTTGTCTTCCTTCAGGAGGCACTCAGACCACCCCCGATGTACCACATACTACACCCACCCCCACCCATTCACCAGTAGCTAGGGTGTTTTACTCACACTTTTACTCACATGTCCCCCATGTATTAGGGGGCCACTATCTGCGGAGTCAGAGCCACGTCTTCCCATCCTTTTCCAGCCTTATATATCTTTGTGTCGCGATATACCTTTTATTTCATTTTATCCTCTACACAAGGTTACTACACTTGTACATGGTTTTTTGTCTCATAGGCCAAGTTTGGCCTCCAGAAGACGTTAATATGACTTTCTTTCTTTCTTCTTTCTTTCTCTCTCTCTCTCTCTCTCTCATCTCTCATCTCTCTCTCTCTCTCTCTCTCTCTCTCTCTCTCTCTCTCTCTCTCTCTCTCTCTCTCTCTCTCCTCTCTCTCTCTCTCTCTCTCTCTCTCTCTCTCTCTCTCTCTCTCTCTCTACAGGGTTACTACACTTGTACATGGTTTTTGTCTCATAGGCCAAGTTTGGCCTCCCGAAGACGTTAATATGACTCTCTTTCTTTCTCTCTCTCTCTCTCTCTCTCTCTCTCTCTCCTCTCTCTCTCTCGTCTCTCTCTCTCTCTCTCTCATCTCTCTCTCTCTCTCTCTCTCTCTCTCTCTCTCTCTCTCTCTCTCTCTCTCTCTCTCTCTCTCTCTCTCTCTCTCTCTCTCTCTCTCTCTCTCTCTCTCTCTCTCTCTCCCTCTCTCTCTCTCTCTCCGCTCCACCAGGCAACAGCACAGAGAGCACGGCGCCGACCACGCATGGGCGGATATCGTCGACCACGACTATATCAGGAGGATATCTCACGCATCAGGATTGCCTACGACCACATGATGGAGCATAGGCGTACCACCACCCCCTGGGTTGTCTTCCTTCAGGAGGCACTCAGACCACCACCGATGTACCACATACTACACCCACCTCCACCCATCACCAATAGCTAGGGCGTTTTAATCACATTTTGGGATCCCCCATGTATTAGGTGGCCACTATCTGTAGAGTCAGAGCCACGTCTCCCCAGCCTTTTCCAGCCCTATATAGCTTTGTGTAGCGATATACTTTTTATTTCATTTTATCTTCTACACAGGGTTACTACACTTGTACATGGTTTTTGTCTCATAGGCCAAGTTTGGCCTCCAGAAGACGTTAATATGACTTTCTTTCTTTCTCTCTCTCTCTCTCTCTCTCTCTCTCTCTCTCTCTCTCTCTCTCTCTCCCTCCCTCCCTCCCTCCCTCCCTCCCTCCCTCCCTCCCTCCCTCCCTCCCTCCCTCCCTCCCTCCCTCCCTCCTCCCTCCCTCCCTCCCTCCCTCCCTCCCTCCCTCCCTCCCTCCCTCCCTCCCTCTCTCTCTCTCTCTCTCTCTCTCTCTCTCTCTCTCTCTCTCTCTCTCTCTCTCTCTCTCTCTCTCTCTCTCTCTCTCTCTCTCTCTCTCGTGCATCGGCCGTCAACCTGGTGCGTCGGCCGTCAGCCGTCAGCCGTCGACCTGCTGCCGTCGGTTGTTGCCCCCGCGACGTGCTGCGACTAGCTGCGTGGAACCCTAGCCATCGACCTGCTGCCCTACGTCGACCTCCACGAAACCCTAGCCCCCTACCCGTCGCAAGATCTGCAGCCCCTCTAGACGTTGCAAAGCCCTGCAGCCCCCTACCCGTCCCAAGCTCTCGTCTTCATGCGCGGCAGAAATGCCATGATTTGTTGAGATGGATGGTCAATGGTCATGGTTCAAACTTCAAGCCTTGGCTGCAGGGGAATTTGGATCACCACCTTCGAGTTGGATCTAAATGCCGCCCCTCTCTCTCCAAATTATGTGCAATCCTAGCCCTAGCCCTAACCCTAACACTAACACGAACCTGAACCCTAACCCTAACTCCAGAACTCAACCCTAAACCTAACCCTAATCCCGAACCCTAAGAAACCTCTCTCTCTCTCTCTCTCTCTCTCTCTCTCTCTCTCTCTCTCTCTCTCATCTCTCTCTCTCTCTCTCTCTCTCTCTCTCTCTCATCTCTCTCTCTCTCTCTCTCTCTCTCTCTCTCTCTCTCTCTCTCTCTCTCTCTCTCTCTCTCTCTCTCTCTCTCTCTCTGGGCTTCGCCTTCGTCGAAAGTTACATTTACGAGAACTAATAAGCGGCTGAAGCATATTGAGAGGGAGATGAAGGAATGGAGAGCGGAAGCAGTGAAAGAAAAAGCAGCCCTGTTCAAGTCATGGAATGAAGAACGAGAAGAGATGCGAGGTGAAATTGATAGACTCAAAGGGAAAGTCTCAACCCTCGAACAATAGTTGATGGAAGTGGCAGCATCTCGTGTTCTCGAAGAAGGTGAAATTCAGCCTTCGGTGATCGAGGAGCTGAAAGATATAAAAGAACATGTACGGACCATCAAAGAAGATGAGGAGAAGAAGTCATGGGCTGCAGTCATATCCGAAACGCAAAAGAAAGTACAAGAGGCCGAAAAATGGATTGAAGTGGCTAAGAAAGGGAAAAGTAAGGAAGCTCCTTGTACACCTACTCTTATCAACATGACCCTCGAAGAGGAACAAAGAAGGCGGACAAGGGCACTACACGTGAGAGTAACCGGCCTCAAGGACATAAATGATGTGGAAAAGGAGGGCAAAACTCTCACATCCATGATGGGGAGAGGAGAAGCCTTTGCATACAACGGCATGGAGAGTAGGCAAGAAAAGCGAGGGCCTTGGAGAATCTTCAAAGGAGAGAGCTCTTATATTGCGCTTTCCTTCATTGGAAGAGAAGAAGGGATTCTTGAGGAAGAGACCAATTCTCAAGAAGACAGGTGTTTTCCTTGGCGATGACCTCACTCTCTCACAGCTTGCACATATGAGAGAGGTAATGCCAGAGATTAGAGCGGCACGAGAGAAGGGAAAGCTGGCCTTCTACAGAGATGGTCAGGTGGTGATTCTCGAGCGACGCACTACATGACGGTGCGAGACCTATGGGACCACATTGAAGATGGCTACTTGGAACTGTAAGTGGGTGTCAAGCTCGAGTCCTGCCGGAATTCTCTCAACTCTGATACCAAACTGTAGTAGTCGCGCAACGGGACAGTTGATGCCGCATGTGGTGGGATATAGATGGGAGACAGCCCACAGGCTAAACGCGAGATCGAGACATGGGACTAGAGGGTGAGGAGGAGTAGCAATGCTATTCAGAGAGGAGTTGCAGCCACTACTACATATCGTACGGAGAGATGAGGATGCTCGATATATGTGGGTGAGGCTGAGAGCTGACACAGGTCGATTTTTATACATTGCCATATGTTACTTCCCTCCCAGTACGTCTATATATGCTGCACCTAGTGGGCAATCACCTTTCTCTCTTCTAGATGATGATATTTGGGAGTTCTCTAGGGATGGTGATATCATTCTCCTAGGGGACTTCAATGCCCGAACGGGCAACTCACTGACAGTCTTCTACGACACTTCAGATGAGATGCTTAGAGAGATGGATGTGGGTAAGTTGGGGCTCAACAGATGCTCGCATGATAGAGAGCACACAGGGTATGGGAGATATCTCATTGAGACGACGACGACGCATGGGTTAGCCATACTTAATGGCCTACACCGATTTCCTAGGGCAGCTGGTTTCACTTGCTTTCCACATAGACATGGAGCAAGTACAGTGGACTATATCATGACACAGCCGAGCTTCATCCCCTGCATTCAGGATTTCACAGTGGGAGCTAGACTAGTGGGTGTAGCAGTGGATCATGCTCTTTTGACACTATCAGTCTCTTTTGACACTATCAGTCTCACTCGGCCGGTTCGGAGGCGACAGTCTGGGAGCATGCCCCAGAATAGTTGGTATGACGAGGAATGCAGAGAGATGAGAGCCCAGCTTCAGAGAGATCTTCTGCTAGGAGTTATCACTTACAAACAGTCTCAGATTGCTTTCCGTCACCTTGTGAGACGGAAGAAACGGGCTTACCTGGCTCAGTTGGAGCGAGATCTATATCAGATGTTCTTGAGCAGGGACTCAAGAGAGGCATGGAGACTTTTTCATGAGCACTCCACTCCCTAGCGATTACTTCAACCGGTATGGGGTCAGTATGCGACATCGCTATATATGGTTCCTGGACAGGAACCCCTTCCGGGCCCTGTAGAGCCGTGCCCAGCCACGAGCACTTTCTTTACCGCTCGAATGGTACATAGGGCCATTGACAAGATGAGGACCGGTAGGGCATATGACCATGACGGTCTAGTGGCGGAGCATTTTATTCATGCTAGGGATATGTTGATGGAGGTTCTTGCAGTGTTGTTCAATCGTGCCATGTGTGAAGGGTTACCTGAGACTTGGAGATTGTCTACTATTGTGCCTATCTTCAAGGCATAGGATCCTATAGAGCCGGGAAACTACCGCACTATTAGGGTTGGACACACATTGGCACGGTTGTATGCATCCATTCTTGAGCAACACTTGTGATTGGGCAGAGGGTGAGGGTATGCGGGCAAAGGGTCAGGCAGGTTTCAGGAGGGGTTTCTCCACTCTTGATCATATTCTGACACTTAGAGCCATCATTGAAGAGGGAAGGTCACACGAGAAGCGGATTTATTGTAGCTTTGTGGACTTCCGCAAAGCATTTGACATGGTGTCGAGAGCTCGATTGATGCGCAAGAGATGGGGGTACCCATAGAGTTGATGTGGGGGATTATGGCTTGGTACAGATCAGTGGTGGGACGAGTTTGCTCCCCAGAAGGGGTATCTGATTTAGTTCACTCTACTATTGGAGTGAAACAGGGCTGCCCACTGTCTCCTACTCTATTTGGTATGTATGTTGATGAGGTGTCTGATTACATTGACAGAGAGGGTGATAGAGGGGCCCAGTTGGAAGGGACATGGATCCCATTGTTGTTATATGCTGATGATATTGTTTTGATATCTGACTCACAAGAGGGTATGCAACGACACTTGGATGCTCTACAGAGCTTTGCAGAGGATAGTGGTCTGTCTGTAAACCTTGGTAAAACCAAGGTTATGGTGTTTAAGACCACACCGCAGTGGATCAAGAGATCAGCACCTATTTTCACATATGGGCAGGAGGTTGTGGAGTATACAGATGCATACACATATCTGGGGGTAGTATTCACTGGACTGAGATGTTCCTTGAGGAGAGAAGCAGAGACTAGACTCACTAGAGCATCTACAGCTTTGGGAGGACTGGAGAGGATGTGCTCGCAAGTTCAGTTTCAGGAACCCAAGACAAAGTTATGGCTCTTTGATACTTTGGTTGCCTCTACTATGCTATATGGGTACAGGTTTGGGGACCTTCTATAGGTCAGGATGGGTGGAAAGTCATGGAGAGGCCCTTGGTATCTATGATCTCTAGGCTGATTAGAGCCAAGGCCTCCGTACCACATGATATCATTCGAGTGGAGCTAGTTGCTCCCCCTATTGAGATTGAGGCACTCACTAGAGCAGTCTCCTTTGTACACAGCTTGTGGGACACTACCAGAGATAAATATACGAGGCTGGCCCTCGAGTCATCCAGAAAGCTAGCTTTGCAGGGGGATACATCATGCTAGTTTGCATAGATGACATCATGGTTTCAGACACATGGTTTTACCATGGACAGGCTGCCTCCTTTCCAGTACTCTTTACAGACACCCCTGGTGTACCTGACACAGGTGGAGATTACTAGACTCATTCGTCAGGATCTGATCCAGCTGGACACCAGGAGGACATGGATTGAGCCTACACAGGAGTTGGGTACGAAGATGGCTTTCTATAGAGAGCATCTTCTACACCTCACAACGGATGGGTTTGTGACTCGTCCTAGCTATATGGATACACACCTTTCCCATGCCTTGTGTTGTGCCATTGGCCAGTTGCGCACATCCTCACATCAGCTTGAGATTGAGACTGGCAGATTTACAAGGGTATCGACAGATAGCAGGATATGCCGTCTATGTCACCTAGAGCCAGAGACAAAGCTACATTACATATGTCATTGCACGGTATACTATGAGATACAGGGCCGTTTTCATTGTCTATTCAGAGAGGGTTTTGGGCCTCTATCTAGAGTCATGAGTTTTGAGGATCAGAGATGTCTTGGACTATATCTACTAGAGGTACACAGACATAGAGACACTCTACTGAGGAGAGCTGAAGGGAGACAATCCCACAGACAGATTACGGATTTCTTTACGCCAGACACTGGGTAGCTAGAGTAGCAGTCAGTAAAGCATCTAGTACAGAGCTCTGTCCACACTCATACAGCCACTACTGGCACTCTCATAGGCCGAGCAGTGGAGCTAGGGAGATCTAGACGACCGAGAGTGAGAGGTGCTTCACAGTATCGACGGAGACTACAGCGGAGGATTCGAGCTCTACTTTTCAGACGCCCACAGTGCAGATGAGGATAGATCTCCAGCCTTGTATATCAGCACATCCCTCCTATGTATCAGCCCTTTGTTGTATTAGTCTTAGTGTTAGCCTTTTCCCAGCTATTTTACATCTTTCATTTTCAATACCACTTCCTTTGGTACTCAAATTTTGTATCAGATTTATTCTCTCTCTCTCTCTCTCTCTCTCTCTCTCTCTCTCTCTCTCTCTCTCTCTCTCTCTCTCTCTCTCTCTCTCTCTCTCTCTCTCTCTCTCTCTCTCTCTCTCTCTCTCTCTCTCTCTCTCTCTCCTCTCTCTCTCTCTCTCTCTCTCTCTCTCTCTCTCTCTCTCTCTCTCTCTCTCTCCCCCTCCCCCCCCCTCCCTCCCTCCCGCCTTCCCCCTCTCCCCCCCCGCCTTCCCCCTCTCCCCCTCTCTAGGCTGATTAGAGCCAAGGCCTCCGTACCACATGATATCATTCGAGCGGAGCTAGCTGCTCCCCCATTGAGATTGAGGCACTCACTAGAGCAGTCTCCTTTGTACACAGCTTGTGGGACACTACCAGAGATAGATATACGAGGGTGGCCCTCGAGTCATCCAGACAGCTAGCCCTCCAAGGGGATACATCATGCTGGTTTGCATAGATGACATCATGGTTTCAGACACATGGTTTTACCATGGACAGGCTGCCTCCTTTCCAGTACTCTTTACAGACACCCCTGATGTACCTGACACGGGTGGAGATTACTAGACTCATTCATCAGGATCTGATCCAGCTGGACACCAGGAGGACATGGATTGAGCCTACACAGGAGTTGGGTACGAAGATGGCTTTCTATAGAGAGCATCTTCTACACCTCACAACGGATGGGTTTGTGACTCGACCTAGCTATATGGATACACACCTTTCCCATGCTTTGCGTTGTGCCATTGGCCAGTTGCGCACATCCTCACATCAGCTTGAGATTGAGACTGGCACATTCAGAGGGGTACCAGCAGATAGCCGGATATGCCGTCTATGTCACGTAGAGCCAGAGACAGAGCTACATTACATATGTCATTGCACGGTATACTATGAGATACCGGGCCGTTTTCATTGTCTATTCAGAGAGGGTTTTGGGCCTCTATCTAGAGTCATGAGTTTTGAGGACCAGAGATGTCTTGGACTATATCTACTAGAGGTACACAGACATAGAGACACTCTACTGAGGAGAGCTGAAGGGAGACAGTCCCAGAGATAGATTACGGATTTCTTTACACCAGAGACACTGGGCAGCTAGAGCAGTCAGTAGAGCATCTAGTAGGGAGCTCTGTCCACACTCATACAGCCACTATTGGCACTCTCATAGACCGAGCAGTGGAGCTAGGGAGATCCAGACGACCGAGAGTGAGAGGTGCTACACAGTATCGATGGAGACTACAGCGGAGTACTTTTCAGACGCCCATAGTGAAGATGAGGATAGATCTCCAGCCTTGTATATCAGCACATCCCTCCTATGTATCAGCCCTTTGTTGTATTAGTCTTGGTGTTAGCCTTTTCTCAACTATTTTACATCTTTCATTTTCAATACCACTTCCTTCGGTACTCAGATTTTGTATCAGATTCACCAGTTTGGTTTTGTAACTTTTGGTCTCATAGGTCATTTTGGCCTTCTGAAGACGTAATATATCATTTCATTTCTCTCTCTCTCTCTCTCTCTCTCTCTCTCTCTCTCTCCTCTCTCTCTCTCTCTCTCTCTCTCTCTCTCTCTCTCTCTCTCTCTCTCTCTCTCTCTCTCTCTCTCTCTCTCTCTCTCTCTCTCTCTCTCTCTCTCTCTCTCTCTCTCTCTCTCTCTCTCTCTCTCTCTCTCTCTCTCTCTCTCTCTCTCTCTCTCTCTCTCTCTCTCTCTCTCTCTCTCTCTCTCTCTCTCTCTCTCTCTCTCTCTCTCTCTCTCTCTCTCTCTCTCTCTCTCTCTCTCTCTCTCTCTCTCTCTCTCTCTCTCTCTCTCTCCCCCTCCCTCCCTCCCTCCCTCCCTCCCTCCCTCCCTCCCTCCCTCCCTCCCTCCCTCCCTCCCTCCCTCCCTCCCTCCCTCCCTCTCTCTCTCTCTCTCTCTCTCTCTCTCTCTCTCTCTCTCTCTCTCTCTCTCTCTCTCTCTCTCTCTCTCTCTCTCTCTCTCTCTCTCTCTCTCTCTCTCTCCCCCCCCTTCCTCCCTCCCTCCTCACACGCCGGAAGAGGCGAGCTTTCGAGGAGCGACAGGAGGCAGAGTTGTTTGACCTTCTCATAAGTAGGGATTGCGCCACCGCATGGAGGGCCCTCCATGAGCCACGCCCACCTACACCCATAGCAGATCCTCAGACTTGGCACACCTACGCCCAGAGGTTATATGACGTCCCAGGACATCCGCCATTGCCGATCCCTCCCACACCGCGTCCTATGATATCCACCCTATTCACAGCAGGCATGGTACGACAGGCCATCCATAGGCTACAGCATGGCCGTTCAGCAGACCATATCCAGTTCACACCATCCTTAGTGGTCATTAAATATTTAAAATAGCCAGCATTGTTTTTGTATGAAATCTTGTGCATCTCAATGAATTCTTTCACAATAATGCAATCTTTCCAGGCTGCTCTCTCCTCCACGTACATTCTTGGAAGGCCTGTACTGGAATCAGGAATATAAGTCCAAAATAAAATTTCCCCCAGCAACCAGGAAAAAAGGTGTGACCAGCATGTCCTTCCATCAATAGTTGCAGCCCAAAGGGATTGCCTCACTGTAACTATCAGGAACTTAAAAATGTTCCAAAGCTGGTACTTTTGGCCTCACCGCATAAACTTGCATAACACAATCCTTCCTCACTCATGAATGAAAATAACATTTTGCTGCAAATCCTTCTTTTTTTATGCATAAACAACCGAAATAAGTATAATCTTCATAAACTGCATATGCAGCCCAGAAGTCTTTTGTGGACTCAATGGCATCCTTCTTACGGAGTAGCTTAAGATCTTGCACACAGCACATCCATAATCTCCTTGACAATCTAATTCCATATAGGATAAACATTTGAAATCCTCAAAAATCTATCATTAAAAGAACCATCCTCTATCTTTAATCAGCAAATAATAATGTCCATGAAAATGTTCGCATCTTTAAGCTCCAGAAATGCATCTTATGATGTTGATTTACATATTACAAATATTGAAGAAAGAGTGTATGAAGCAGTGGCTAAAAAGCAAGGATGCAACCAAAGAGTACATGCTAAAAATTCTTAATTTCCTTGCAACCCCAAGTTACCTTAACAATAGCTTTGAGCAGTGAAACATCCTTCAGAGCAGCAACATCCTGCCAGGCAGATAGTACGAGCCATTAAAATGGAAATTTCAAAGACATACTGCACAAAATTAGCAATATGAATACACTTTACAAATAGCACTACATAATACATTTTTTATATTTCGATATTATGTGCAGGGGCCCATTTCACAAGCAATCTTTAAGGCATTGATTTCAGCATACATCATTTTACCATGAAGCATTCACACACATTCCAATAATCAATCATGCTTTAGACTTTCACACCTTTTATGTATGGATATGTGAAACATATGGAATGCACTATTCTTGGAGGCATAAAATAAATGAGCCAAATCAGTGCCTGTGTGCATGCATGTGCATGCGTGCGCACGTGTGTGTGTGTGTGTGTGTGTGTGTGTGTGTGTGTGTCCGCGCGCGCACACGCGCGCATGTGTATGCAAATGCGAGAGCATGTGCGTGTGTGTGTGTGTGTGTGTGTGTGTGTGTGTGTGTGTGTGTGTGTGTGTGTGTGTGTGTGTGTGTGTGTGTGTGTGTGTGTGTGCGTGTGCGCGCGCATGCGCGTATGTTTTTTTTTTTTTTTTCTTTTTTTTTTTTTTTTTTTTTTTTTTTTGGGGGGGGGGGGGGGGGGGGGGGGGGGTTTAGTAAGTGGGTGGGTGTGTGCATGTGCATGTGTGTGTGCCTGTGCATGCGTGCGTGTGCATGTGCATGTGTGTGTGCCTGCAAATGCACATGCACGCATGCATGTGCATGTGCGTGTGTGTGTGTGCCCATGTGTGTGTACGTGTGTGTGTGCGCATGCGTGTGCACACGTGTGTGTGTGTGTGTGTGTGTGCCTGTATGTGTGTTTGTGCTTGTGTATATGCGTGTACATTGTGTGTGTGTGTGTGTGTGTGTGTGTGTGTGCACGCGCGTGCACGCACGGCGCACATGCTACAAAGGTATTTCACTGAAACATTCACAATCAAGACCAGACCTCATCATCACCATCAATCCCATAGAAGAAACTGTTTTCGTCCATGGATAGCATATGCTTGAATGAGTTTAGAAGGTCTTGTTCTGCACCCCAACATGCATCATCACTTTCAACATCAATCACTACATCATCCTTTCCTGAACAGCTACAATGATATTTCTTCCATACTGGCCAAATCCACTGATGTCTCTTATGAAAGCATGGATAATTGAATAAACAGCCTGGGTAACAAATACTTCTGTCTGATGGCACGCCAACTAGACCAACCTAAAACCAGAAAATAAAATAAAACAGTTGCTCAAGAACATAGTGATCGATGTGCAGCATATGGTGGACTACAATAAAAATGGATGATTTAAAATACATTGCAGCTAGCAATATTATGGGTTAACCAGAAGAAAGAAAAAAAGATGCCCTTTTTCATTGCTTCACAAAGTGCACATACTGATGGTAAATGTGTTCAAAACCTGCATTACAAACCCTTACAAGGTTATAAAAGAATATGAAGGAAGATATTTCTAAATAACAATGTTAATATGCAGTTCAGAGCTCAAACCAGAACATAGCAAGTCCCATTTCATATCTTCAATGGACATCAAAATGGCATGGAGAGGAACCTATGAATTCATATTAAATTTCACCCAGAAATAAAAATATGTACAATGTGTATGCGTTTTGACTCCAGTGGTGAAAAGGAGACTCAGAGCAACCCATTGGTGTCATCTAAAGTGTGAGAGGTGAACAAAGCAAGTAAGAAATTACAAAAGAAAGAAGAATGAGACCGGAGAGAAAGGGGAACTATGAGGCTGCATGTAAAACAAGAAAAATCAAGTAAGAATCGACAACTTACAAGAGAAACAAGAATGAGAGATGGACACTATGAAGCTGCATGTAAAACAAGAGGAGGTGTAAGAGGTTTCTTCTGAAGTATGAAGCACCTTATTTCTTTCAAAAGATTAAAATGCATCCATAAATAGGACATGGATAATGGGGCATCATCTCTTTTAGTATAGACATACAAAGAAAAATTACACACGGGTTAAAACATTTTTGTCCGTTATCCAGACTCCAGAGACTAAAGAATTCTTTTGATTCTGAATTCTGAATCTCATTTTCAAGTATAGCAAAACCATTCTGGATGCTTCATGTGAGCCCTCCATCTAAATCATCATGCAAAAAGGCAACATCCATTTGATCAAGCCCTAAATCAAAAACAATAGTGGAAGTAAAAAGTGTGTGAAGGCTAATCATTTTTGCCATATTCTATAATCAATGCCCTAGTTGTAAGCACACTCTTTGACCATTAATACAGCTTTATACTTGGGTTTCCATAAAGAGCTTTGATTTTTTGAGCCCATTCATTCAAAATGGCCTTTCTTAGGTAACTCAACGCAATCCGGGATTTATCTGCATGCAAAGTAATTAATTGTTTAGCATTATCATATTCCTCTTTCTGTTCTGCTCACATAAAGATGTTGGATGGATTAGTGGATAAGTGGTTTAGTCAACTCAGCAAAAGCCACTTTTTGACATGTGGCAAGATAAAAGAAGCCTTCTCAAAAACCTTAAGGCCAAGCAACTTAGTAGAGAGGACCTTGGATGAGTCGGAAATGTTGAAGTTGAAGTATTGAGAGTCCTTCCTCAAGCTTCTAATCGGGGCAAAGGCCTTGGTTGCCCAACTGCTACAAACATCTAGAAATGGTTGGACAAGGCACGTGCTTGAACTAACTAAGGGATCTGCTTCCTGGCAATGCCACCTTAGATGAGATCACAACCACTGAAACCTTGGTTGAGCAAGCTAGACTACAGTTTGAGGGGGCTCTTCTCTAGCTACCTTGATTGGTGACATAATGGCCTAATTTCAAAGGGATCTAGTGGCATAAAAGTTCAAAGGCTTCCCTGAAGCTTTACACAGAGGCACACTTAGACAAGAGATTGAAGAGTTGAGGACCATAGAAATGAGAGCCTTTCGATGCATTCTATGCAAACAGACAGGGCCATTCCCACATGGACTTCCTATGAAGGTAACTTGGGACCTTTGTAGCAAGAGGGGACATGAGGCATAGGAATTAAAGTATCTGAAGGGGTTCACCAATGTCCAACCAATCGCTACCTCTTGGAGTCATCCTCAAGCCCCCATGCAAGGCCTACGTGTCTATCCTCAAATGGGTACCAAACGGTGCTCAAACCACATTCTACATGAATGGAGTCATCCTCAAGCCCCCATGCAAGGCCAAGTATCTATCCTGAAACAAACGGTGCTCAAACCACATTTTACATGAATCCTAATGCAAATACTCAAAGCAAATGTAGCCTCTCTGAAGATGATGCCCCTCCCTACCAGAATCGTCCGAAAAGTTACGATCGCTACACTAAACATTGCACCAAAGGAGCTTGGTCTCGTAGTTTTGGAAACAACACATATCACATGTGGATGACCTCGGTAGGCCACTCGCATGAAGAGCTAGAAAAAAATTTCACCTTTGGCTCCTCCCCATCTAACCGAGTGATACAACTCTAAAAGGCTAAGGCATCAAAGAAGGCAATGAGTGAAGCAAATATGGAGAAGGATATGGATAAGGAACGTGGCATTGAAAAGGGGAAGGGGTCTGAGGGAAACATTGGGAAAGCCTATAGTGTGGCAAGGACAAGATAATAAGGCCATAATGTCTCTCCCTCTTCCCACAATCATGATCTATGTTGAGAATGTGTCGCAATCAACATATAGGCACGTAAACATGTAGGACATTTTCATAATGGATTCAAAGTTTCGAAGTGATATCCTATAGATCATGGCCTATTGCTCGCCTCCAAGCTTGTTTAGTGGCATGCATCCATCTCATTAGGAACCAAGATGGGAAAGTCAACCATCTCTCCTCACCATGGCCCCACTCATAGACTATGGAAATACTAGACTCACAATCATCATCTCTAGATAAAGCTTTTCCAATGTAATTATGGACGGAAACTCATGCTTCAAAGTTGAAATACACTACGCACAGGTTGAGTCTCCACACTCTCCACCCATAGAGAGAGGCAAACTTCATAGGCATGTTAATGGACCATAGAAAAATTCAGCTCGTAGACAATGTGGAATAGGTCATGATTTTAGTCAAGGGCTCCATTTATTGGCTAGATTTTTTGTTATCTTCTTTCCAAGTTCAACCATCCTTCCCTCTCCTCATCGATCGACCTTAGCCCAAGCATCAAGGTGGTCTATACCTATGGAAAAGGCTCCATGTGGGTGCATGACGTTGGGAAGATGAAGTAGATTCATTTGGAGGTAGGACCAAACACTTCTCATTGTCCTCACATTGCATTATTGCGACAATGGTTGGAGGGTAATCCACTCTCATACGAGATAGACATTGACCAAGACTTGTTGTAGTGGTTGAGAGGAGGGTTGTGACCCTACTTCACAATTTCATTCTCTTTGGGGCACCAATTCGATCCTAGAGAAGTAGAGATAGAAGGGTTGGGTGAGGGCATTCCCAATCGTATGAGAGGAAGGAAGTCCCCTCTACCAAAGGAGGACATGGATGAATAAAAAGAAAAGGTTAGAGACAATTCGAAGAGACATACTCAAAAAGGATCCACTCATCTAAGAAATTCAAGATGGGTAGCTTCAAAATAGAATCATAGAGATTGCTATTAGAAATAGACCAACTTATGATGAACAGCATCTCAAGAGATGATTATCCAAGACTCTGAAGAGTCAACGATTGAAGGATGGAACTTTGATTGACCAAAATCCAATTAAAGGAATCAATAAGAAGTAAATCTGGAATCAATGAAGATCCTAAGAAGATATTGATCACATCTTAGTTGTGGCAAGAACATGCACTCTTGTATCGTGTAGTGATATTCATAAAGACCATCCCCGACATTTTGTGTGGAGCTACCAAGACTTGGAGGGGTTTCCAACTTTCGTAGACTCCACATTATTCACTCCATGGAGAGGCAAGGCCAATGAGAGGAAAATTCTACTGACTAAATACAAAGTATGTAGATGAAGTGACGAAAGAAATAAATAAGATGGACTCATCTAGTATCATTGTACCAATGGACCACACGAACTAGCTCTTCTCTGAGGTGATTGAAAAAAAAAAAAGCAATCAAAAAAATTTGGATCTATGAAGATTCCTAGCTTTGTATAAACTAATCATGTCTAGCTATTTCTCACCACCTTCTTGGAGCAAGTCATCGAGGAGGTGATACCCCACTCCCTATGTAGATTTATGAATGGGTTCAATTAATACAATCAAATTGACATCCACCCAAATGATCAAACAAAAGAGACTTTCATATGTTAGAAAAGTGAGCTACCTTCCACTAGGGAGCTCAAATTGTAGCAAATTATGGAGCATATTACGAAGATCACAAAATCTCAAATGGTCAAAATGGTCTCATTTATGGGAAATGGTAGTGAAAAAATTTTATTACATATATACCTTCGTAAGTTCAAAGTATCCAAAATTACAAACTCAAGATAAACACAATCGCAAACACATAAGCAAAAACAATTAACCAAAGAAAGAGACTACACAAAAAAAGCTTATCTTATAACTCTATTTTCGTATAGTTAAGTTAGTTTGGCACTATTTTGGCTCCTTTTGTCATATATTGTGTATACAAATTGCTATGCAATGGATGCCTCTAGTCTTTGCAGAAAATTCAAAAAATTGAATGGCTTCTATGCAATCAGAATATGATGCCATTATGAAGAATGTTACCTGGTCTTTATGTGATTTGCCTTCATGCAAAAAGAACACTGGCACTAAATGGGTATACAAGCTTAAACGTATGCCTTATGGAACAATTGATAGGTATAAAGCGAAGCTTGTTGCCAAAGGTTATGCACATGAGAGAGGCATTGATTTTGATGAGACCTTTGCTCCGACATGTCGAATGACCACTATCCGTAGCATTTGTGCACTTGCCGCTCATCATGGTTGAAATGAACATAAGTTGGACATTAAAACTGCATTTTTGAATGGTGACTTATATGAAGAAATGTATGAATTTCAGCCCCATGGTTTTATGTAAAAAGAACATGAAATCAAAGTGTTCAGGCTAAAAAAAGCATTATATGGTTTGAAGCAAGCACCATGTGCTTGGTATAAAAAGATACATGCCTACTTGATTGCATATGGTTTTGAGAGGACTCCAATTGAGAGCACCTTATATGTTATGCTTGTGGATGATATACTTCCGATCATCGTAGTATATGTTGATGACATAGTGCTCACTGGTCCAAATGAGAAGCATATTGTTGAATTTAAGGCTGATTTGCATGCGTCTTTTGAGCTACTAGATGTGGGGCATTTGCATCATTATTTGGGTATTCAGTTTATGCAAGTTCATGGGGAATAGCTTTAAGTCAAACAAAATTATTGACACATTATTGAAGCATTTTGGCCTTGAAGATTGCAAACCTATTCCTTCTCCTATGGAAGCCAGTTTACTGTCGTTTTCATGATGTTGGAGATGCATTTGATGTTGTTCTCTATCAGTAGGTTGTTGGATGCTTGATTTACTTATGCATAAATCGGCCTGATATTCACTTTGTTGTCTCTCACATGAGCAAGTTTATGCATTGCCGGTTAAGAGCATCTTTCCAAACTTGAGTGGTACCCGGCTACTTGGATCGTTTTATCCCAAGGGGGGATCATTACCGCCAGATTTACATGCTTTTTTCACTTTGACTTAGCTGGTATCTATGACACTCGTGGTTTTTTCTTCATGCTTGGTAGCTAATGTATATCTTGGTTGAGCAAGATGTAGCCTAATGTGGCCACTTCTAGTTGTGAAGCTGAGTATAGGGAAGCCTTCACAATGACTGTTGAGTGTGTGGTTCAGACGCCTTTTGGCTGACATGGATGTTGGTCAATCTTCTTCCACCACCATCTTCACTGACAATCAAGGTGCATTGGTAGTTGTAAGGAAATGTGTTCCATGCTCGCACAAGGCACATTGATTGAGTTGCACTATCATTGTCAAGGAGAGGTTCTCTGCTCAAGAGATTAGTTTGGCTTATGTGTCGACACAAGATAATGTTGCAGACCTTTTCACAAAGGCTCTGCTTAGGGAGAAGTTTGAAGCTTTTCGCAAAGCTTTGGGCTTACTTCCTTTTGTCGATTGATCTCTTTCCTCATAGCTTGGCACATAAGTGCAAGCTCCTTATTTCACCACATCACTCCCAAGGGGGATTTGTTCATATATTTCAGTAGTGATATGTGTGACTACACTTAGGACCACTAGGGAAATTTTTTCCCTCTTTAGGAGGTTTTTTCCCCTGGCTTGTATGTACATTTATAACCCTAACAAGTCACTTACCTTTGTAGATTCACTTGGTAATACATTCTATATTGTATTTTGTTCCAAGCTTCTTCTTTGAAGCTTCTTTTTCCTTGTGTTTTTTGTGTGCTTCCAAAGACCTCAAACTCCATCAGTGGAAACCTCCAACATGGTGCTAGTGGATCTCTTTAGTGAAAGTAATTTTCGCACATGGCAAACACGTCTCGAATATTATATCATAATTACTAATCTATGGGATGAGATTGAAGCAGAGGTAAAGAGACTTTAACAAGGAGGAATTGGTTGAGTAATAAATATATGCATAACAATGCCAGTATTAAAAGTGTAGAAGAAGCTTGGATTAAACTAGAGTAAATATTTGGTACAAAGACTCAACAATCCCTTGTAACACTTCTCATTTCCTTTTATCAATGGGAGAATACTATCAAGTTTAAGAGTTATTTAACTCACCAAGATGGGATGGATCATCCAGTCTCACAACCAATTGCACTTGCAGTTCTTTTGAAGAGTCTACCCTCTTCGTACAACATGATTGTCACTATTATGCAAAACAAGACTAACCTTAATCTTGATAGAAGTAATGGAAGCTATATACAAAAGGAGGAGAAAAGACTTAAAGCTGAGGAAAGTAAAGAAAATACATTTATAACAAAGTGCAAAGAAATTCAAGAAGCACAAACATTATGGAAGGACAAACCACAAAGAGGTTGATTGTTATACACTCAACCCATGCAAGATTTTTGGAGGTAAAACACAAAGCAAACTTTTGTTCCAAGAAAAAGAAAGAAGATGCAATAACAGCACAAGAAGAGCATGAAGATGAGACTCTGGAGTGGTTGAAGAAACCACTAACTTTGCATGTTAAACCATATTATCTTGTGTATGAGTGTGTGTTTGATAGGTGTAGATGAGAGCGTATAACCTTGGTTTGAAAAGAACTGGCCAGCTTTGTAATCTTGGGAGTATGTTTGAGTCTATATTCTATCTTCTTCCTTTGCATCCTATATTTGTCTCTATCCTGCCTAGTAGTACTTGGTTGAGAAGAGTAAGGGATGTATGAGTTCTCCTTGTGATGTGTCTTATGGGAATGCTCTTCATGTCTAAAGTCCTTGTCTATGTTGGTGGATACTTAGAAGTTAGCATGATCTATAAAAGTTAAATAGGTACCTAAATCATTATATAACAATAATAATAATAACTCCAACAGTTAAGCGAAATACCTACATGGCATATTCCCTAGGAGAAGATTGTTAAAAAAGTGAGCAAGTTAATCAATTGCTTGATCGCATCTTTCTTTCGTGGTTTCCACTTCATGCATGGAAATGAAATGATTATTTGTGCATTTCTCCTTCCAAAAGAATGTTTTCATGCACAACACAACTTCCTCCTTGTTTGAAAAGATATTTGATGTTGAGTACTCAAGCTTGTGCACTTTCCTGTTTATATCTTTTAAAAGAAGCCAAGTTAATATGTTTGTGCATGACATGCATGCATTGCAAGCTCAAGAATTTCTTGATTTAGTTCAGGGCATGAAAAGAAAAGAAGGGGCGGGGGGGGGGGGGGGGGGGGGGGGGGGGGGGGGGGGGACATGCCAACACATGCATGCACACACATGCATTTGCATGCAAACACATGCATTTGCATATGACAGCGCATCATTGTTTGCTAAGTAGATGAATGAATATACTTTCCTAGTAATTAGCTTACTATTAAACGCTTTAGACAGTAGGAAAGAAGGGAAACTAGTTAATTGCAATGTTATGCTAGCTACCTTGCAACTCAAGTAACTAGTCCACTCTTTCCCTATACGATACTTGGGTATCACATACTTAATGACGAGTTTCATTAAATATGTTAGAAGTCTTGCTTCCTAAACGTAGTCATAAAAAAGTCAAACATTCACTTTTCTTGCCATTTTAATGAGCAAGAAAACATGACTACTTGCGAACATCTAAACTTTATGATGACTCTAGATCTAGGAGATACTTACAGAATCATAAAGTCAAGTTTAGAAAGAGAATTTACACTTGTTTATGTAATTCCTCATGCATCCAAGTAAGATGATCACTTAAGAGAAGTCTCCCTAATTCCATGAGCATATTTAAGTGAACACTTTCACTTAATTCTATCTTGAAGAACTTAACATAAATTGAACTTTGAAAGTTCAATAGATAGTTGTTATGTTCCATAAATTGCATCCCTGGTAAGGATGCAAAGTGCAAAGAAAACCATGGAATTTTTGCAAGTTCTTACTTGATTCCATCCCAAGGAGAGATAAAACTCAAAGATTGAATCATGGCATCAATTGAACTTTGACGTTCAATAGATGGATGTTAGGTTCTATGATGGCATCTCTAATAACGATGAAGCTTGCTAAGAAAACATGTAAACTTTGACTTAACTCTTCCTTTTAGAAGGATTAGAGAGTTACTTTTTAGTTTCATTTAAGCTAACTCTAGCTTAAGAAGAAACCCTAGACAAGTGATCTTTAGGAATTGTGATACTTCCTAAAGATAATCCATTAAATGAAATAGTCTAGTCCTCTTTTTCATGAATCTCGCGTTGTGCCTATCACATTCAAGATGAACTTTTCTTTTGGGTATACTAAAAGTTCTAAGAAAGGGATCTCCATTGATCCTTGAACTTTATTCCAAAACAAGCTATAAAGTTCATATTTATGCCAGGACAAGTATGTGAAGATGTGTTCATAGTAACATTATTATCCATTGGTTCAAGTCTACAACCATGACAACAATATTTAAGTCCGTGGAAGGTACAACATAAAGTTTACCTATCCTTAAAGGAATTTCTTAAAGGTGAAATCCAAGAGCATGAGCGGATACTTAGACTTAAGCAATAGAGAGATTCCTATAAAGTCTCGGCCCAGGTAGCTGAATCTAAAGACAAAAAGTGAAAAGCTCTTGCCACTACAAATTGGTCAAGTGTAACCAATTGGACTTCAATATGAGAAATTCAAGAACTTGGAACTATAATCGGTTTTCTATCGAAAATCCTAGCAAAGAAGGATAGATGTTACATCCAAAAGTTTTTAAGTTTCTAAAGTAAAACCACGAGGTTGTGAAACGATCATGTAAAAGAATCAAAACCTAGAAAATCTAGTTAGAGGTAATGCCTAAAACTTTCAAAATCCCTTTAAAGAATTGACGTGTACTCTATCAAGAGATGTTTGGACTTCACGATAAGTATCACTCACACATCAATGTGAATATAAAATAAGGTGGTATGGGACACCAAATTTTATACTCAGATTCATGTAGCAAAGATGGTATGGTACGTCGGACCATGGAATGATAATTATCTTTTAATCCTAGAATGAATCTTAAAGTTAGATTTGATCCTCAAGGGAATAAAACTTCAAAAGAGAAGTTTAAATTCAAGCAGGATAAAAAAACATGATCTTAAAATACTTCAAGATCAAGTAAGTAGGAAGATAACATGTAAATAACTTCCAAGATCTTCTTTTTCAAAAAGGACACAAACTTATTCTTATTTGAATTATGGAACACTTCAAGCTAAAGTGTTGTTGATTCAGAAATATATGATAAATTTCTAAAGAAGTCTGACTTTGACTTTGAGATGATCCTTTCAACTAAGGATTAGACTAAGTTCCTAGTATAACTCGGTAAGTCAAGCACTAAGTTCCTAGTGTAACTCGGTAAATTTAATCCCTTGCCTCGAAGAAATACATAAGAATTGCATTCCCAATAAGGAGCCATAAAGATTGAATAAATGAATAAACTTAGACTCAAGTAAAGCATTTTATGAGTAAAAAAACTCATTAATAGAACCTTAGTGGGTCGACACACTCATGTTGGATACCACACTAGTATCTTGTGGTTGGGTGATGTTTATCAATTTTTTTGAGAATCTTGCTTGACTCATCGTAAGTTCTTCATATCTTTGAAGTTTGAATTGGTTGTACAGAGTTTTAGTTCTTTCTTTCCACTTTCCGAATCCTTTGGATTTGACTCGGACATGGTATCTGATTCTTTTCGCAAAAGTCCAAGGTTAGTTGGTTGGAGCTAGGTAACTAAATTAAACATCCCATATGGATAGATCTTCTATACAAGAACCATTTCAAATCTTCAAAAGATGATAAGACTAAGTTGACTTATTCATTTGAGTTTGCTTTCAGTTATCTAGCGTAACTCAAGTACACTCTAGAATAGAGAAATTAGGAATTGCTCATCAGATTGACAATTCGCAAGAACTTTTAGCTACAATCTTTTGAGAAAAGTGTCCTAAGTTAAACAATTTTCATTTTAGATTTGATTTGGTTAAGTTAAAGTAAGGTTGACCACAAGTATTGGCCAAATTTTCTCCTACATTCTACGTAGGATTTTCAAGCCCATTAGGGCAAAGTAGTCCTCCAATCGAGCTAAAAATCAAGCAAACGTTGGTTGGGAGTGAACCATAGTACAAACATCCAAGTTAGATGTTTGGGCCAACCAAACTTCTAGTTTTGCAAATCAGATTCAAGCGAATCAAGAGTTCTTAGAGTCTTGATCAGGATAAAAATCCCACCTAAATTACTAAGTCCATGCACCAGTCATGCCTAGAAATGGCCTAGTAATTGAAATCCACCAATTTCACATGTTCGTGCCAAATCGCACCTACTAAAACAGTAAATTAGCCGAGGATGTTTTTAGATCCACCCTTATTATTCATTCACTACTTCGTACTTTGATTAGTTTATCTAAGTGCAAAGCTAGATGGTGCTTTGAATCATTTGGGTAGGGATCCCACCATAGAGATGAGACATGTTCTTCGGACTTCTAATTTTAGAACATGAGACTTTGGGATTGCTTATAGTATTTATATGGCTATATTTTCGAGGACAAAAATGTTTTTCCAAGGGGGGAAGAATGTAATAAAGTAAGCCTATGATCTAAAGGTCCAGCTTGTTCATACAAATCTGAAATCGGACACATTTGGTCACTCATGTATGACCAAAGATCTCGAGACTAGACTTAGATAGAAGGTCATGTGCTCTTGTAAACAAGTGATCCACTTAGCCTAGTGGTTAAGACTCAAGGATGTGAACGTGGAAGTCTTTGGTTCAATGCCCGTGGGATACATGGGCAGAATATTTTGCCCAAAGAGCTCTAGAACCTTCTAGAAGCATCCACTTGACTCCAGTTAACTTGGACACTTGGTGCACATGCAATTACATGGACGACACATGGATGTTTAGAATCCACTTGCCCAGTAGAGGGATTCCTAGACTAAATGGATTAGTGAATGTATGTTGATATTGTACTCCTTGTCTCCGAGTTAATATGTACAAATGTGTCCTTCCAATGGATGGAGGAAAAAGAAAGAGCCTTCTGCAAGCTCAAATAAAGATTAGTGCACTCTTCCATTCTCATTTCCACATATTGGGGGAAGCCTTCCATATACATATAGGTGCTAGCCCTCTAGTTGTCGCAATTTTTCTAGTCCCATTTAATGATTTTGATAAAATATATCATCCCCTTCACTATGCTAGTCACCTTCTCTCTCAAGCAAAATGGAACTATGTCATGAAAGCGAGGGATGCCTCTTCCATTGTCTTTGCATTGCAAACATTTTAGACACTACTTGTTGTGTCGAGTTTGTTGTAACTTGTCTTCACTAATCATCAAACCTTCAAATATCTACTCAACAAACCCCAAGTAACTAGAAGAATTTCGAAGCAATTAACCTTGTTCCAAGAATTTACTTTTCATATGCAACTTGTCAAAATCCTATTAAAAGTGAGTAAAGCAAATATAAATGGGTCTGATTAATTAAGAATAATAAAAGGTTCTTTTAGTCCAATTTTTGCTAGACAGCTTTGAGTCCATAAAAAGACCTCATTCGAGAGCTCATAACTCACCTTTTACAAGTGCACACACTTCGTTACATGTTTGTTGTGTTGGTTGCTGATTTTCTATTGTTTGGTGGTTATTTGCGGCTCTCTCTCTTTCTATACACACTCTTATGTGTGTGGCCTGTTGATTCTTGTAAGTTTGTTGTTGTATTCTATTCCACTCTTATTGTTATTGTAATTGGTTATTCAAGCCATATACTTCAAGTTAAAGAGTTCTTCAAGCTCCCTACATTAGAGAAGAAGTTATATTCAAGTTTTGTAGCAGATTTTCACACTTACACAGAGTACATAGGCTGTATATTTTTTGCACAACCTATCATATTTCACTTTCCAGCACACACACACACTGTTCTTACATTTTTAGGAACAGTTCTCTCATATATTCTATCTAAAACCAGTCCATATTCAGACTCTGAATTATTTTTGTGCATACACATATTGTATAGTAATTCCATATTAATTCCAAGTTCTTTTTAAAGAAGCACTTGTTGCTTGTTTACATCTCTTGTCTCTTTCTCTGTTCTCTATATTCTCTCATCTATCTTATTTGGTTCAAGTTGTGTATCTGAGCAAGGTTTCTAATATGTGGAAGATCCTATGAAGCTGTGTATTGGGTGTAACTCACTTCCACCAGAAGTAAAGACTTCAAAACCCTCTTTGACAAAAGAAGGCAAAAGCAATTATGTTCTTATGGTGGCCCCAATATCATAGAATCAATTCCTTGAATAAGCCATTACACCCAAGAGTCTTATTATTCCCCAAACAATACGAAGCATTCAGAAGTTCATTTTCATATGGAATGATGAAGATGCAAGTAAAACATATGATAGCACTTGTTGCATCGCATCTTGCAAGTGCTAAAAAAAAAGGAACCTTAACTCCTAGAACATCATGGTTACAAGTAAAGCACGAGTCTGTAAAGTAGATAAATCATATATACATCAACCATCAATCGCAAAGCAAAAGGACTTGCTTACACACACAAACACACACACATATAAATACACACATACACATACATACATACACACATACATACATACATACATACATACACACACACATACATACATACACACACACGTACGTACATACATACACACACACGTCCTCTCTCTCTCTCTCTCCTCTGTCTCTCTCTCTCTCTCTCTCTCTCTCTCTCCTCTCTCTCTCTCTCTCTCTCTCTTCTCTCTCTCTCTCTCTCTCTCTCTCTCTCTCTCTC
>CM035411.1:24791099-24816099 GCA_020310875.1 Ceratopteris richardii | reverse complement strand
TTTATATTTATATATATATATATATATATATATATATATATATATATATATATATATATATATATATATATATATACCAGAATGAATCCAGGTAAACCCCAAATTCACCCTCAAAGGAAAGTGCAACTACAAGCTCATGGTAGTCAACCACAAGACTACATAGCATATTTGCTCCACTATGCACAGTATCGACTCAATACTATGACATCCCCACTAACGTCCTCAGTGCCCAATAGTGGGTAGAAAGCTCAGAATGAATACATGCTCACACACACCCCACAACGCACACACACCACGAGCATATATATATATATATATATATATATATGTGTGTATATACATACATACATACATACATACATACATACATACACACACACACACATATATATATATATATATATATATATATATAGATAGATACATAGATAGATACATACATACATACATACATACATACATACATACATACATACACACACACACACACACACATATATATATATATATATATATATATATATATATATATATATATATATATATATATATGTATATATATATATATATATATATACATACACACACACACACACACATATATATATATATATATATATATATATATATATATATATATATATATATATATATATATATATATATATATATATATATATAGATGTATATATATGTATATATATATACATATATGTATATACATACATACATACATACATGCATGCATGCATACATGCATACATACATACATACATACACACACACACACACACACACACACACATATATATATATATATATATATATATATATATATATATATATATATATATATATATATATATATATATATATATATATATATATATATGGAGAGAGAGAGAGACGTGTGTGTGTATATGTATGTATGTATGTATGTATACGTATACGTATATCTATATCTATATCGATATGTATATGTATATGTTAATGTATATGTTTATGTTTATGTTTATGTAGATGTATATATATAAATTTACATACATATACATACATACATACATTACATACATACATATACACACACACACACACACACACACTTAGGATCGTACTTAATAGTACTTCAAATGTATCTCTTGTAGCTGGACTTGTGGACATGGGAAATCAGAATTAGAGTAATCAAAGATTCGCAATTCCTGCTTAAGAATTTCCTAGAGCTAAACTAATCAAGCTTCAGTCCAGTGTACAACACAAACTTTTGAGATGAAAAACAAGCTCACTATGCTGACATGAAAATTTCGTTTCCCAAAATGTTCAAGTAATTTCAGAAATTAAAACATGATTGATACCTACAAAAAGAAGAAACACCCACAGGATGAACCATATCAGACGTATAAGGTGTAATTCATATGTCTTTTGTTCTTCTGAAGCAGCCCCTATGCCTGAATCATCAAACAAACAGAACAGAGTTATCATCATCCAAACAGATTATTGGAATAATTAATCACATTTTCATGTAGTCACCCTTGAAAAACTCTGACTCAAAAATTTTCTGAACGCCTTCTACCAGTTAGAACAACAAGCCATATTGCTAAAAAGAAGTACTATTGAACTTTGTGAACCATAATCCTCTCTCTCTCTCTCTCTCTCTCTCTCTCTCTCTCTCTCTCTCTCTCTCTCTCTCTCTCTCTCTCTCTCTCTCTCTCTCTCTCTCTCCTCTCTCTCTCTCTCTCTCTCTCTCTCTCTCTCTCCTCTCTCTCTCTCTCTCTCTCTCTCTCTCTCTCTCTCTCCAGCTTCTGCCCGAAACCCTAGCTTCGCCAGCTTCTGCCCGAAACCCTAGCTTCGCCAGCTTCTGTCCTAAACCCTAACTGCACCAGTTTCTGCCCAAAACCCTAATTGCGCCAGCTTCTGCCCGAAACCCTAGCTTCTCCAGCTTCTGCCCAAAACCCTAACTGCGCCAGCTTCTTCCCGAAACCCTAACTGCGCCAGCTCCTGTCCGAAACCTTAACTGTGCCTGAAACCCTAACTGCCCGAAACCCTCTTTCTGCCCGAAACCCTAACTGCGTCAGAATCTGTCCGAAACTCTAACTGTGCCTGAAACCTCTACTCTGTCCGAAACCCTAATTGTGCCAAAATCTGCCCAAAACATTAATTAATTGCGGCACCATCTGCCAGAAACCCTAACTCTGCCCGAAACCCTGATTGCATTTCTCTCTCTCTCTCTCTCTCTCTCTCTCTCTCTCTCTCTCTCTCTCTCTCTCTCTCTCTCTCTCTCTCTCTCTCTCTCTCTCTCTCTCTCTCTCTCTCTCTCTCTCTCTCTCTCTCTCTCTCTCTCTCTCTCTCTCTCTCTCTCTCTCTCTCGGCTTCCCCTTCGACGAAAGTTACATTTACGAGCACTAATAAGCGGCTGAAGCATATTGAGAGAGAGATGAAGGAATGGAGAGCGGAAGCGGTGAAAGAAAAAGCAGCCCTGCTCAAGTCATGGAATGAAGAACGAGAAGAGATGCGAGGTGAAATTGATAGACTCAAAGGGAAAGTCTCAACCATCGAACAACAGTTGATGGAAGTGGCGGCATCTAATGTTCTCGAAGAAGGTGAAATCAAGCCTTTGGTGATCGAGGAGCTGAAAGATATAAAAGAACAAGTACGGACCATCAAGGAAGATGAGGAGAAGAAGTCATGGGTTGGAGTCATATCGGAAACGCAAAAGAAAATACAAGAAGCCGAAAAATGGATTGAAGTGGCTAAGAAAGGGAAAAGTAAGGAAGCTCCTTGTACACCTACTCTTATCAACATGACCCTCAAAGAGGAACAAAGAAGGCGGACAAGGGCACTACATGTGAGAGTAACCGGCCTCAAGGACATAAATGATGTGGAAAAGGAGGTCAAAACTCTCACATCCATGATGGGGATGGAGGAGCCTTTGCATACAAAGACATGGAGAGTAGGCAAGGAAAGCGAGGGCCTTGGGGAATCATCAAAGGAGAGAGCTCTGCGCTTTCCTTCATTGGAAGAGAAGAAGGAATTCTTGAGGAAGAGACCAATTGTCAAGAAGATAGGTGTTTTCCTTGGCGATGACCTCACTCTCTCACAGCTCGCGCATATGAGAGAGGTAAAGCCAGAGATTAGAGCGGAACGAGAGAAGGGAAAGCTAGCCTTCTACAGAGATGGTCGGGTGGTGATTCTCGAGCGACGCACTACATGACGGTGCGAGACCTATGGGACCACATTGAAGATGGCTACTTGGAACTGTAATGGATCTATGAGGTTGGACATTGGTGCATTTGAGGACAGTTTCAGAGATAGAGACATTGTTTTCTTCTCAGAGACCCACCAGGCCCCTGGACAGTTGATGCCGCATGTGGTGGGATATAGATGGGAGACAACCCACAGGCCAAACGCGAGATCGGGACATGGGGCTAGAGGGTCAAGAGTGGATGCTTACAGAGATGGATGTGGGTGAGTTGGGGCTCGATAGGTGCTCGCATGATAAAGAGCAGATAGAGTATGGGAGATATCTCATTGAGATGACGACTACGCATGGGTTAGCCATACTTAATGGCCTACACCGATTTCCTGGGGCAACTGGTTTCACTTGCTTTCCACATAGACATGGAGCCAGTACAGTGGACTATATCATGGCACAGCCGAGCTTCATCCTCTGCATTCAGGATTTCACAGTGGGAGCTAGACCAGTGGGTGTAGCAGTGGATCATGCTCTTTTGACACTCAGTCTCTTTTCAGTACAGTACAGCCCAGACATCAGTAGGCAGGTCACATACCCGTTACACATTTACACCTGAGACCGATTCCGTTTATACAAAGGAGATCTGGGACCGTCTACCACACAGTTGGTCAAGGTCTCTCACTGGAGGAGTGCACCACTCTACTGACGGAGACATTGCATAGTGCCGCATCAGTGGCATATCCACACACCCGGCCGGTTCGGAGGCGACAGTCTGGGAGCATGCCCCAGAATAGTTGGTATGACGAGGATTGCAGAGAGATGAGAGCCCTGCTTCAGAGGGATCTTCTGCTAGGAGTTATCACCTACAGACAGTCTCAAATTGCTTTCCGTCGCCTTGTGAGACGGAAGAAGCGGGCTTACCTAGCTCAGTTGGAGCGAGATTTTTATCAGATGTTCTTGAGCAGGGACTCAAGAGAGGCATGGCGATTTTTTCAAGAGCACTCCACTCCCCCAGCGATTACTTCACCTGATGTATGGGGTCAATATGCGACATCGCTATATATGGTTCCTCGACAGGAACCCCTTCCGGGCCCTGCAGAGCCGTGCCCAGCCACGAGCACTTTCTTTTGCTCGAATGGTACAGAGGGCCATTGACAGGATGAGGACCGGGAGGGCATATGACCATGACGGTCTAGTGGCGGAGCATTTTATTCATGCTAGGGATATGTTGATGGAGGTTCTTGCAGTGTTGTTCAATCGTGCCATGTGTGAAGGGTTACCTGAGACTTTGAGATTGTCTACTATTGTGCCTATCTTCAAGGCAGGGGATCCTATAGAGCCGGGAAACTACCGCACTATTATGGTTGGACACACATTGGCACGGTTGTATGCATCCATTCTTGAGCAGCACTTGAGTGATTGGACAGAGGGTGAGGGTATGCGGGCAAAGGGTCAGGCAGGTTTCAGGAGGGGTTTCTTCACTCTTGATCATATTCTGACACTTAGAGCCATCATTGAAGAGGGAAGGTCACATGGGAAGCGGATTTATTGTAGCTTTGTGGACTTCCGCAAAGCATTTGACATGGTGCCGAGAGCTCGATTGATGCGTAGACTACAGGAGATGGGGGTACCCATAGAGTTGATGTGGGGGATTATGGCTTTGTACAGATCAGTGGTGGGACGAGTTTGCACCCCAGAAGGGGTATCTGATTTAGTTCACTCTACTATTGGAGTGAAATAGGGCTGCCCACTGTCTGCTACTCTATTTGGTATGTATGTTGATGAGGTGTCTGATTACATTGACAGAGAGGGTGATAGAGGGGCCGAGTTGGCAGGGACGTGGATCCCATTGTTGTTATATGCTGATGATATTGTTTTGATATCTGACTCACCGTAGGGTATGCAGCGACACTTGGATGCTCTACACAGCTTTGCAGAGGATAGTGGTATGTCTGTAAACCTTGGTAAAACCAAGGTTATGGTGTTTAACACCACACCGCAGTGGATAAGGAGATCAACACCTATTTTCACATTGGGCAGGAGGTTGTGGAGGAGGTTGTGGAGTATACAGATGCATACACATATCTGGGGGTAGTATTCACTGGACCGAGATTTTCCTTGAGGAGAACAGCAGAGACTAGACTGACTAGAGCATATGCAGCTTTGGGAGGATTGGAGAGGATGTGCTCGCAAGTTCAGTTTCAGGAACCCAGGACAAAGTTATGGCTCTTTGATACTTTGGTTGTCTCTACTATGCTATATGGGGTACAAGTTTGGGGACCTTCTATAGGTCAGGGTGGGTGGAAAGTCATGGAGAGGCCCTTGGTATCTATGATCTCTAGGCTGATTAGAGCCAAGGCCTCCGTACCACATGATATCATTTGAGCGGAGCTAGCTGCCCCCCCTATTGAGATTGAGGCACTCACTAGAGCAGTCTTCTTTGTACACAGCTTGTGGGACACTACCAGAGATAGATATACGAGGCTGGCCCTCGAGTCATCCAGACAGCTAGCCCTGCAGGGGGATACATCATGCTGGTTTGCACAGATGACATCATGGTTTGAGACACATGGTTTTACCATGGACAGGCTGCCTCCTTTCCAGTACTCTTTACAGACACTCCTGATGTATCTGACACGGTGGAGATTACTAGACTCATTCGTCAGGATCTGATTCAGCTGGACACCAGGAAGACATGGATTGAGCCTACAAAGGAGTTGGGTACGAAGATGGCTTTCTATAGAGAGCATCTTCTACACCTCACAACGGATGGGTTTCTGACTCGACCTAGCTATATGGATACACACCTTTCCCATGCCTTGCGATGTGCCATTGGCCAGTTGCGCACATCCTCACATCAGCTTGAGATTGAGACTAGCAGATTCAGAGGGCTACCAGCAGATAGCAGGATATGCCGTCTATGTCACCTAGAGCCAGAGACAGAGCTACATTACATATGTCATTGCACGGTATACTCTCAGATACGAGGCCGTTTTCATTGTCTATTCAGAGAGGGTTTTGGGACTCTATCTAGAGTCATGAGTTTTGAGGATCAGAGATGCCTTGGACTATATCTACTAGAGGTACACAGACATAGAGACACTCTAATGAGGAGAGCTGGAGGGAGACAGTCCCAAAGACAGATTACGGATTTCTTTACACCAGACACTGGGTAGCTAAAGGTGAACAACACATCATCAACGTAAACAAGAATGATTAGAAGCACGTTACTTGCACCCTTCTTATACAAGGTGCTTTCAATTGGACTAATATAAAATTCATGTGCTAATAAGTAGGCATATGTAGTTTTCATACCAAGCACATGATGCTTGCTTCAATCCATACAATGGCTTCTCTAACTTGCATAATTTGTTTCATGCACTTTGCTAGAAAACTGCAGAGTTGGAAACATATACTTCTTCATGCAAGTCCTCATTCAAAATGTCAGTTTTGATGTCCAACTAATATATCATATACATTCAGCTACAAATGCCCAAATACTACAAACAGTAATCATACAACTTATAAGAGCAAAGGTCTCAGCAAAATCAAATGTTTTCCTCATGTGTAACCTTTCGTTACAAAACTAGCCTGAAGGTGATCACACTATCTTTAGACTTGCCTTTCAGCTTAAAGACATGTCAAGTGTTGTGGCCTTGTTGCTGTTGGAAAACAATGTCAAAATGCTGAAATTTACCAGAAAATCCAGCAATCTTAATTCGGTACTTAAATCAAAATTTGATAAAAGATTATCAAATTTTTATTAGCTCATCAAAAGTACTCCTTGAGAGCTATCTAATGATATTTAACACTTCACCATATGGCATCAGAAAGTTAACGAAAAGCCAAACCCTAATTTTGCTTTTCACATGCTTTTCACACAAAAACTTACTTTTCAATAAATTTTTCGCAGTTTTTCATGTTTTCATGTTAATTTCATGGGCACTTCAAATCCTATAGAAAGAGGACTTAGGGAGCATCATAAATCATCAATCCTTGAAGCACTCAAGACATAAACTATAGGGTTAAGAACTAGAACTAGTTTTGGAGGTGTACATGCAGATTTGGAGGAGTTTCTTTTCCCTTTGTTCTTCTTCACACTTCCTAGTGTGCATGCTGATTTTAGGGAGTTGTGGCTATGGGGTTTCTTCACGTGTTGATGTTGTACCATGTGTTTTAACAAGATTAACACATTCAAAGCGAAGCACTTCAATAATCATGCACCAAGCCTATAAAATGGGCAAAAAATAGTGTGTGTACAGCAAAATTCATCAAGTCTATCAGAGTGCAACATGAGACGGTTGATCAGAACAAAAGGGAGTTGAGTGCTCCTGTTCGAAGCGAGAGAGCACAACAACGCTCGATGATTGTTTTTAATAGTGCAAAGGAGGGAGAGGCATGAAAGGGGGAAAAAGGGCCCCCCCCCCCCCCCGGGGTTGGGGGGGGGGGGGGGGGGGGGGGGGGGGGGGGGGGGGGGGGAGGGGGGGGGGGGGAGGAGAGAGAGAGAGAGAGAGAGAGAGAGAGAGAGACAAAGAAAGAGAGAGAGAGAGAAATGTATCTTAGTATGTAATATGTGCTTGATAGTATAGCTATGTAGAATGTGTGTGTTTAATGTTATGATGAATATATATGTATTATGTTTTACGTGTGTATATGTTTGTATGTGATTGCATGATATATACAATGTGTTTACATGACTATTTGTGTATAGTTTTGTATAGTGTGCTTATGTGTTTGTGCATGTATATTTACACATTAGTGTGTGTTTATATTATGCACTTGTGTATGTGTGACCATAGCTTTGCATAGTGTGTGTATGCTTATGTTTCTCTGTGTATGTGTGCACGTTAGTGTGTGTGTTGTATTGTATGCAGTTTGCTATGTTTGTTGTTACAAGTATAATTGGAGTACTACAGCAACCAAGTGACATCAAAGATAGGTGATCAGAGTTGAATGGATTTTAGAATGCATTGCAAAATAAGGAGAAAGAAACGTATTGCACAAAGGAGCAACATATTAGAGTTCATAGGTTGCTCTAATGATGGTGCTATAAGAATGGAGATTGCTTCATAAGCTTTAAGTGATAAGTGGCTACATTAAAAGAGTATAAGCTAGGATCCAAATTCTTATTGATTTGGTAACTAGTCTTTTCATATTTGTTATGTGTTTGTATTTAGATTTTAATGTATAATTACAATTCATTCTTTATTTTAGAACTCATGTTCAGATAGAAAATTGTTTGAAACTTTGATGCGAGTTTGTAAACGATACCCATTCATACAAAAATTGAAAATACAATTGTATCATTGATTGAAAATACTTGTGTGATTCTCCCATGCTCTTCATTAAGTTCAAGGCCATTAATCGAGCAGTATAAATCTTTCCAACACAAGTGAATTTGACTTTGATCGTAAGTTTCACCTTGACTATGAATTTGCTTCAAAGTTTGATTTTGACTTATCCTTGAATTTGACCTTTGTCCAATTTTTGTTACTTGACTTAGTACACAAGTGAGTTAGAATGGTTGAAAGATTGAATTTAAAAAGTGGGGTAGTGGCCGCAACATCAAGTGGTGTGATGAATGTTGACCGAAACATGAAGATTGAGAACACACAACTTAAGTTACTATCTATATCCCGAAAATCCACCATAAATAAAGAGCATGTAGTGCAAGCCCTAAAGGAGATCGTCAAAGTGAATGCATTTTCTAGTTGTAGAAACATGACTAATTTCCTTAGGATTTAGGATATGAAAATGGTTTTTATGGCACCAGAGTATGAAACTTGTTGATTTCACAAGAGTGAATATATTCAGAATTAGAATAAGATTGACTCTACAATAGCAAGTTAATTTAGGGACGAGTTTAAGAATTCGCTGAAAGACAACAAAATTCTGGGCGATTTAGCGGTGTCTATACTACCTTCATCAAGGAATGGATGGCTACACCAAATAAAGGATTAGTGGCAAAAGAGTTATTGAGAGAGTTTGAGGATCAATTTGACCAATTGAGTAAGACTTATCAAGATGCTTTACCCTTGGATGAAGTAGGTTTGTTTGTGCAAAGTGTTGATTCTAGCTTGGCCCTAGAATTAGGGAATCTATTTGAAGACTTGAATAAACCATTAGGATTGATGATTGAATGGAATAAAATGCATCAAGCCGTTCTCATGATTGTAAAATGCAAAAGATGGAAGTCACAATTGACTCAAGATCAAATCGTAGAGACCGAAAGAACATACAAAACGAAGTGGCTCAAACCTTTGTTAATTCAATAAGCATGAGACACACACAAAGTTGTATCCCACACATATGTTGTACCCTCCATGCAAGGCATGAGATCTTCTCCTCCAAGAGTAAGACAGATAGAGACCTCTCCAAACTATATATATATGAACAATGCCCACCTCTTCATATGGGTTTATGAAGAGCGATTAGCTTTTAGCTTTATTTGGCGAAGAGCTTTTCTAAATTTGGTGCGGATTTTTGCTTTCCAAAATCGAAACTTCTTTCTATCATAGCACTCGCTTCCACGTGGATAAAGTCTATGCTTTCGCTTAACTTTTAGTTGCATGTGCTTTTAGGTTGTATATGTGATCAATCTGTTACAAATAGCAACCTTCCACAAGGGAGGTACACAAATTTCAAGAAAAATTCAGAATTGGAAAAGTCCACATGCAGTTAAAGGTTAGTCAAAGGTGGTAATAATGGTCAAAAATGTGCAAAAGTGCCATTAGCATAGAACTTACACACTTTGTATAATAGCTTCTTGAGCCTCACTCTTTTGGAGCTCTTGAGCAGTTTTGGAAGGTATTTTTTGCAATTTATAAATATTTGTGTGGAGCATTGAAGCTTCTTTGTCATATCTGGCATTGTCTTTTGTCTCTATTGTCTCTTTCTCTCTCTGTATACTTTGTCTCTATATTGATTCTCAGCCTCAAAAACCAACAATTGGTATCAGAGCATATTTCTGAGTGTGTAAGAGAGTAACTGAGCACTAATTAGCTTAAATTAGTACATAGCATAGTTATGGCATCCTTCAGCTTGATGCACCACCGATGCTAGTAGAGGCACTCTTCTAGATAGTATGCTTATTACATAGGATCCAAAGCATGGGCACAGAGCACATCACTTGCAGAGCTTTCCACGCATCATGCGACATGGCAATAGAAGGAGATATGGTAACCTCCTCATGGTATGCACAGACACGGGATTGATTGGCCGACCATGGATTTGACATAGACAAACTACCACCGGTACTGTACGACTCCCAAGCCCCCACCTATTCGCTCCCACACAAGGAGAGGAATAGGATCATTCGCCAGGAGATATGGCATACATACATACCACACCACCTCCGAGTCGTCATTGGGAAGCTTCGAGTCTCATCACATCAGCTGGAGATCGAGAGGGGTCGGGCCAGAGGAGTCCCTCGAGAGGAGAGGTGATACCCAGTATGCCATACAAAGATAGAGAGTGAAGAGCACTTAGTTACCTGGTGCTCAGCATACTCAGACCTAGATAGAGGATTCAGTCCGGCTGTGTATGGCCAGAGGAGACCAACAAAGGATGGGACGCTTCCTCACAGTGACATATGAGAGACGAGAGCAGATGCTACAGCCCACACATCAGACACAGGTGAGTACCTAGCGTACTATTACTTTGTTCTTTCAGAGAGCTCGGCCACATCAAACGGACCCGCCTCCCAGAGGCATAGGGCTCACGCTCAAGCAGGAAGAAGCATAGAGAGGGGGACGCCGACCACGTATGGTTGGGTACCGACGACCAAGGCTACATCAGGAGCACACGCACACCACCAGCACTTGGGAAGCATTCTTTGAGGAGGTACTTAGACAGCCACCGACGTACCACATACTCCACCCACCATCAATGCTTAGGGTAGACACATCTCACCTCCACATGGGTACCTCCTGTATTAGGTGGCCATAATCTACAGAGTCACAGCCACACTCCCCCCACACACACGAAATTATCCCCACTACACCTTCATTATCACATACACCATCCTTTAGTTGTTTTCCGCCTGCATAGTTTTGTGTAGAGAGTATTTACACACAGATGACCACAGTTGTACATGGTTTTGTCTCATAGGCAAAGTTTGGCCTTTGGAAGACGTTAATATAACTTCTTCTTCTTCTTCTTCTTCTTTCTTCTTCTTCTTTCTCTTCTTCTTCTTCTTCTTCTTCTTCTTCTTCTTCTTCTTCTTCTTCTTCTTCTTCTTCTTCTTCTTCTGTGTGTGTGTTGTCTCTATATTGATTGTGGGCCTCAAAAACCAAGAATCGTGGTCAAACTTGTTCATTTAGGCTTGATTGAGTTGCCTTTTATATACTAATAATTTTCAACCCAAATTATGCCTTCTATTTTCAGGGCCATATAAGAGGTGGAGTGTGGGCGTGTTGAGTATGGTTAGAAAGCTCTTAGAGAGTAATACAAGATGGAGTTTATTTTCCTAAATGTAAAACTCAAATCTAACCTAAATTAAGAGTTACAAATTAAAGTCCAAAAACTATGTGCATATTAAATATATACAATTATGTACAAATGGAATTTAATCTCCTACCTCCCCCAATGAATTGTATTTGTCTCGAGCTTTAAAGTAGAAGTAATATTAAAAAAGTTGTTGATAAACTTTCGAATCTTCTTTTCCTGACAAATTTTTATAAGGGATAAACCTCTCAATAGGTAATTCCACCCAAAGAAGTTTGAAGTAGAAACCTTCTTCTTTATTGTAGAATCCAAGAAGATAACCAAAGAATAATCCATGTATAGCAAAAGATTTTGGGACCTGTAAAGAGTAAGTTCTCTTCTAAATTTAATTTCCATTGAAATCGATCGAGCTTTGATCTTTAAAATATTCCAAGATGTCTTGATTTAGAGATGTATCTAACTTAAATTTCAATAGAGACGTATTCCACCATCTTCTCAAATAGATATGAGATATTCCATGAAAGATTACAAGTCGCTTTCAATTAAAGAGATCCAGTCTTCAAAGCACCTCCACTTGTCGTACTTGTCTGATGTGACGTAATGCTCACAATATATCATCAATACCAATATCACAAACAAGATAACCATTCCCTTTTTTCTTTATAGGTAAGGACTTCGTTGTGGTTCCCAAGAAATATAGGAGTTGTACAAAAGAAGAATTAAAAGAAGGAAGTGCAAGTGGCGCATGTGAATAATGCAAAAAGAGAAAAAACAAATGTAGCAATGTTTGGCACATACCAATAAAGAGGCAGTAAGAAAATAGAGACAAAGCCACGAATAGAGAGCACACATGACAGATCATTATTTACATTACAATGCTTGAAGTTACAGATAGATAGCTAAAATATTGGCATTGAATCCCAAACTATCCAAGAACTCCACAAATCTTCTATAGCTGAAATATGAGTCTCCATCCTAGCTCCTCCAAGTAATAGACTCATAAGAAAAATATGTAGCCACGTTGAAGTTGTTGATGAAGAACACATACCTAAGTTGATGAAGACCTCCAAGTAGCTCAAGGGTGAAGCTCAAGAGTGAAGAGTAAGCTCCCAAATGAAGTAAAAGAGTGATCCGATAGCTTCTTAATATAGCCATAAGATATGTGCAAAAAAGCTACACAAAAAGCTATGCGAAAAATCTCAATAAAGCTACTTTTGTAAAACCTTTAGACAAAAGCCTATTCTTTTCTATTTTTACGCAAAATTTTCTATAAGTTATGACAGGAGGAATCAAGATAACTCCTAAATCACCCTCAAATGAAAATGCAACTATAAACTTATGGCAGTCAATGACAAGACTACCTAGCCTTCAGTTCCATTTATGGTATGAACAAAATTCTATGACATCCCCACTAATGTCATCAGTGCATTAATTGTGGTATGACAGATCTTGTCATGACATGAACAGACTTCATTCAGCAACCCACTTTAAACAACAGGCAGTGTCTAAAACCCTTCTACCCAAAGTGGGAAATACATACAATCAAAAATTGTCCTTCCCCAACCAGTTAATCAGACATAATATTGAGTATGATGAAAATTCAAATTAACCAAACATAAGTGAATCAGCTCCCGGCATAAACTTCATAGAATCAGAAAAATTGATTGTTACACACACCACTTACCAATTGTTCCAATACCAGCTAATGCTACACCAAGCCCAGTCAAGAAATTCATTTTCTCATGCAGATAAAAGTGAGAAACACTGCAAGGATTGCCAATCCGCAACCAGAAACAGGTTGAACAACGAAACCTGCACCAAATCTGTTTTCTATCAACAATGATTTAAGAACAAAAAGTAAATAAAATAAGAACACAATCATAAACAAGAAGACAAAATTGTAATGGTATGCATGCATATCCCTGATCTTCAACACCTTACTTCCGTTTTCCCTCTGAGCCTTATACAAAACATCCCCATACATGTAAATCCACGTTTTCAAATCTATCTTCGGCATTTCAGAAGTTTTACAATGTTCAGGACTAAAATTAACAAAGAAATGAAAGCGTAAAATTACTCTCCTGTTATATTTCCTATATGTCCATTCTTCTATACAACAATTGCAACAATGCCTATGATCAGACCAACCAAACATTAATATACTTAAAATGTCCTATGCCAGAAACACTGGATATTGATAGATGCTTAAATGTCCTATGCCAGAAACACATTCTGCACAAAACATGCATCCTCAAATTTCCCACTGCAGCACCAATCTGTGGCAAATCAATCAGAGATGATTTAATGCCGCTCTCTCCCTCCCTCCCTTCCCCCCCCCTCCCTCCTCCCCCCCCTTTTTCCCCTTCCCCCCCTTTTTCCCCTTCCCCCCCTTTTTCCCCTTCCCCCCCCCCTTTTTCCCTCCCTCCCAGACGGGCCCACCTTCCAGAGGCATAGGGCAGCGCCACAGAAAGTGTGACATCGACCACATAGGGCTGGATGCGGACGACCACAACTATACTAGGAAGATATCTCACGAATCATGATAGCCCATGACCACATGATGGAGCACAGGCACACCACCACCAGCAGGCACACCACCACCAGCTTGGTAGCGTTCCTTCAGGAGGCACTCAGACCGCCGCTGATGTACCACATACTCCACCCACTCCACCCATTATCTGTAGTTAGGATATACATATTCACTCCCGTCATAGGGCCCCATGTATTAGGTGGCCATTATCTGCAGAGTCAGAGTCACATCTCCCCACGCTCCACTACATTATCCCACTACTTCTCTCCATCACCCTGTACACTATCCTATGGTTGTTTCCAGCCTTTTTTCAGCCTACACAGTTGTGTAGCGAGTACCATTCTGTTTAATTTCTAAATTCTACACAAGGGTTACTACAGTTCTACATGGTTTTGTCTCATAGGCCAAGTTTGGCCTTCTGAAGATGTTAATCTCTCTCTCTCTCTCTCTCTCTCTCTCTCTCTCTCTCTCTCTCTCTCTCTCTCTCTCTCTCTCTCTCCTCTCTCTCTCTCTCTCTCTCTCTCTCTCTCTCTCTCTCTCTCTCTCTCTCTCTCTCCTCTCTCTCTCTCTCTCTCTCTCTCTCTCTCTCTCTCTCTCTCTCTCTCTCTCTCTCTCTCTCTCTCTCTCTCTCTCTCTCTCTCTCTCTCTCTCTCTCTCTCTCTCTCTCTCTCTCTCTCTCTCTCTCTCTCTCTCTCTCTCTCTCTCTCTCTCTCTCTCTCTCTCTCTCTCTCTCTCTCCTCTCTCCCACACACATGGCATGATTATGCTCAGAGTTATATGAGGTAACCTAGGCAGCCTCCCATTCCCCAGCCACTTGAGCCTCGCCCTACTAGTTCTTCTCTCTTCACAGCAAAGATGGTTGAGAGGGCCATACAACGACTTCGACATGGACGTTCGACAAACCACGCAGGATTGCAGAGCGAGCATCTCATATATGCAGCCTCCACTATAGCCCCGTTGATTGCACATGTCTTCAACCGGGCTATAGGAGAGGGCTTCCCAGAGGAGTGGACTAGGCACACCATTGTGCCTATCCACAATCTGGCGACACCCTGGATCCAGGGAACTACAGGACCATCATGATTGGCCACACCATGGCCAAACTATACGGTGCCATACTTGAGGCAGAGCTCAGTTCATATGCAGAGACTGAGGGGCTACGAGCACGAGGCCAAGGCAGGTTTTCGACGAGCTTTCTCTACTATTGATCACATCTTCATTCTGCGCTGCCTCATTGATGGGGCAAGGGTGCGGAGAAGAGGCTATATTGCTGCTTTGTGGACTTCCGCAAAGCTTTTGATACAGTGCCGCGAGAGAGAGGCTCTTCCAACGCCTCCAGAGCTTGGGAGTACCATCAGGGATGATCTCGGCCATCTATGCACCTCTATGAGCAGGTGACTGGGAGGGTACGGTGTCCAGGAGGTATGTCTGAGGCCATTGCTAGCACCATCGTGTTAAGCAAGGCGGCCCACTCTCTCCCACTCTATTTGGATCTCTACATTGACGAGATTGAGGACTACATTCTCCGAGCTGGAGGAGAGGGTGCAGACCTCGCAGGTAACACATGTCCACATTTTATTATATGCCGATGACATTGTCTTGATTTCAGAGTCACCCGAGGGATTACAGCGCCACCTTGAGGCCCTGGATGAGTTTTGTACACAGAGGGGCTTGACAGTAAACCTGGGCAAGACCAAGGTCATGATCTTCCACACCTCCCCCATGGTGAGGAATGGAGCAGGATTCAGAGCTGGTGGTGGACAGATTGAGGTGGTCACTTCCTATGTCTATCTCGGAGTCACATTCACGAGCTTGCCTGGCCCCTTCAGCATGAGACAGGCAGCCACCGATAGACTCACACGCGGATATGCAGCTTTAGCCATGTTAGAGCGGAGATGTCACCAAGCACACTTCCAGGAGCCCCGCACGAAGGGCTGGCTATTTGACACACTGGTCAGACCAGCTATGATGTATGCTGCGACGGTTTGGGCCCCAGGTCTCACAGTCACCCAGTGGAGTGCGATCGAGAGGCCACAGGTACGTATGATCTCGCGATTATTTCGTGGGAAACAGTCGGTGCCACATGACATCATCAGGGCAGAGCTAGCTGCACCACCCATGGCAGTAGAGGCACTATTCCAGACTATCTGCTTTATTCAGAGGATTAGGGACCTCCCTACAGATAGACTCACACACAGAGCTCTTGAGGCATCTATACAGATATCAGAGTTAGGATATGAGAGAGCTTGGTACCACTCAGGTTAGAGTCTGGTTTGATAGTCATGGACTTGATATGGACAGATTGCCGCCTTTTCAGTATGACCCAGACTCACCTCACATCCACCTCTCTCGTCGTGAGAGGAATGGTGTGCTCAGACAGGATCTCTGGCAGCTCTACATTAGTCAGACATGGCACACACCACACATGGGATCGAGACTATCGCACTATCGAGACCAGTTCATAGACATACTAGCTGACGGTTTCATCAGCGACCACCTACATGGATACTCACATGCCTCATAGCTTGAGGTAGCGATTGGCCAGCTGAGAGTCCTCATCACACCGACTCGAGATTGAGACGGGCAGAGCCACAGACATTCCCAGAGAGGAGCGGATATGCAGAGTATGCAGAGTAGAGATGGAGGATGAGGAGCACTTTGTATGCAGATGTAGCGCATATGATGGCATCAGAGGCAGATACGAGACTCTGTTTGTAGGGCAGCCCACCCTCCGAGAGATCATGGACTCTAGAGACCAGCGACAGCTCGGGCGATTCTTACTAGAGATACAGAGTCACAGAGATTCCCTACTCCAGCCTACTGTAGCACTCCATACAGGAGGGAGACAGAGTCAGCTCACTGACTTCTTTATTCCACGACGTGCTGCAGCCCTCCCCCCTCAGCCCACATACCGAGCGGGGTGACTCTTCAGCAGGCTCAGATATCTCGAGCTAGGAGACGACCCCGTGATATAGGATATCGGGCCCCGAGACTTCACCGACACCAGATTGCGGAGATCCAGGCTTGTGACCATCGCGCCATGGAGGAGAGACGATCCCAGATGATGGCCGATCCCGCTGCAGCCATCAGGGTGGCCCTGACTCCACCTCCACCTATGTATCACATATTACATCCACCCACTAGCACAAGGATGGAGCTAGTTAGTCGTCTTAGATGCATTCTCATGGTTGTTGTACTACCCTTTTGCATATAGACTATCATAGATATCGCACTCTATACACCCCCACCACTTTCATGGGTATCCCCACATGCACACTACGGAGATCTATATCAGCTTAACCAGTTTCTTTTCAGCACTTTTATCTTTTCTGATTGACAGAAGATACACCCATGTACATCGATTTGTCTCATAGGCCGAGTTCGGCCTCCTAATAGACGTAAAAACACTTTCTTTCTTTCTTCTTTCTCTCTCTCTCTCTCTCTCTCGTCTCTCTCCTCTCTCTCTCTCTCTCTCTCTCTCTCTCTCTCTCTCTCTCTCTCTCCTCTCTCTCTCTCTCTCTCCTCTCTCTCTCTCTCTCTCTCTCTCTCTCTCTCTCTCTCTCTCTCTCTCTCTCTCTCTCCTCTCTCTCTCTCGCTCTCTCTCTCTTCTCCCTGTCTCTCCCTTCTCTCTTGCTCTCTATCTCTCTCTCTCTGTCTCTCTATCTCTCTCTCTCTCTCTCTCTCTCTCCTTCTCTCTCTATCTCTCTCTCTCCTTCTCTCTCTCTCTCTCTCCTCTCTCTCTCTCTCTCTCCTCTCTCTCTCTCTCTGCCTGGAGCAGGCAGCCGGTCTCAACCCCTGTGTGCAGCAGCGCGCGGTCGCCCTCCTCTATGTGCAGCAGCGCGCGGTCGCCCCTGCACCACTGCGCCGGGAGCTGTACCTGCCCGAACTCTCGCAGCTGCTGTACCTGCGCCACCGATTTAGGGTTCGCCAGCAGCTGCGCCAGTCTGCCAGTTAGGTTTCGGCAGCTGAACCAGAGGGCGCCGCAGAGAGGCCGAGAGTTCTGTAGTTAGGGTTTCGGGATCAAGCAGAGTGGCGGGGAACTGAGCTGAGGACCACCGAGATGAAGAAGCTACCACAGTTAGTCTGAGCAGAGGCAAGTGCTATGCCCATCGAAAGCAAAAAACTATGAGAATATAGGCTATAGTGATCTGTCGAAACCTATTCTATCTATTGCCTTCCCAAAACTGGAACCTAAACCCCCTAGTTCACAAAAACCTAGCTTTGAAACACCTAACCACTAGCTAAAACCCTCAAACCCTTAACCCAACCCTAGCTTTAACACCTTACCTAAACCCAACCCCCACCTCAATACAGGCCCTCTCTCTCTCTCGCCTCTCTCTCTCATCTCATACTCACGCTCTCTCTCTCTATCTGCTCTCCTCTCTCTCTCTCTCTCTCTTCATCTCTCTCTCTCTCCTCTCTTCTCTCTCTCTCTCTCTCTCTCTCTCTCTCTCTCTTCTCTCTCTCTCTCTCTCTTCTCTCTCTCTAGTCTCGCTCTCTCTCCCGTTAATTGCACATGTCTTCAACGGCGCTATGGGAGAGGCTTCACATAGGAGTGGACTAGGCACACCATGTGCCTATCCACAAATCTGGAGACACCCTGGATCCAGGGAACTTACAGCGACCATCATGATTGGCCACACCATGGCCAAACTATACGGTGCCATACTTGCGCAGAGCTCAGTTCATACTGCAGAGATTCTCTGAGGGGGGCTACGAGGAGCACGAGGCCAAGCAGGTTTTCGACGAGCTTTCTGCTACTATTGATCCACACTCTTCATTCTGCGCTGCCTCATTGATGGGGCAAGGGTGCGGAAGAAGAGGCTATATTGCTGCTTTGTGGACTTCCGCAAAGCTTTTGATACAGTGCCGCGAGAGAGGCTCTTCCAACGTCTCCAGAGCTTGGGAGTACCATCAGGGATGATTTGGGCCATCTATGCACTCTATGAGCAGGTGACTGGGAGGGTACGGTGTCCAGGAGGTATGTCTGAGGCCATTGCTAGCACCATCGGTGTTAAGCAAGGCTGCCCACTCTCTCCCACTCTATTTGGTCTCTACATTGACGAGATTGAGGACTACATTCTCCGAGCTGGAGGAGAGGGTGCAGACCTCGCAGGTACACATGTCCACATTTTATTATATGCCGATGACATTGTCTTGATTTCAGAGTCACCCGAGGGATTACAGCGCCACCTTGAGGCCCTGGATGAGTTTTGTACACAGAGGGGCTTGACAGTAAACCTTGGCAAGACCAAGGTCATGATCTTCCACACCTCCCCCATGGTGAGGAATGGAGTAGGATTCAGAGCTGGTGGTGGACAGATTGAGGTGGTCACTTCCTATGTCTATCTCGGAGTCACATTCACGAGCTTGCCTGGCCCCTTCAGCATGAGACAGGCAGCCATCGATAGACTCACACGCGGATATGCAGCTTTAGCCATGTTAGAGCGGAGATGTCACCAAGCACACTTCCAGGAGCCCCGCACGAAGGGCTGGCTATTTGACACACTGGTCAGACCAGCTATGATGTATGCTGCGACGGTTTGGGCCCCAGGTCTCACAGTCACCCAGTGGAGTGCGATCGAGAGGCCACAGGTACGTATGATCTCGCGATTATTTCGTGGGAAACAGTCGGTGCCACATGACATCATCAGGGCAGAGCTAGCTGCACCACCCATGGCAGTAGAGGCACTATTCCAGACTATCTGCTTTATTCAGAGGACTAGGGACCTCCCTACAGATAGACTCACACACAGAGCTCTTGAGGCATCTATACAGATATCAGAGTTAGGATATGAGAGAGCTTGGTACACTCAGGTTAGAGTCTGGTTTGATAGTCATGGACTTGATATGGACAGATTGCCGCCTTTTCAGTATGACCCAGACTCACCTCACATCCACCTCTCTCGTCGTGAGAGGAATGTTGTGCTCAGACAGGATCTCTGGCAGCTCTACATTAGTCAGACATGGCACACACCACACATGGGATCGAGACTATCGCACTATCGAGACCAGTTCATAGACATACTAGCTGACGGTTTCATCCAGCGACCACGCTACATGGATACTCACATGCCTCATAGCTTGAGGGTAGCGATTGGCCAGCTAAGAGTCTCATCACACCGACTCGAGATTGAGACGGGCAGAGCCGCAGACATTCCCAGAGAGGAGCGGATATGCAGAGTATGCAGAGTAGAGATGGAGGATGAGGAGCACTTTGTATGCAGATGTAGCGCATATGATGGCATCAGAGGCAGATACGAGACTCTGTTTGCAGGGCAGCCCACCCTCCGAGAGATCATGGACTCTAGAGACCAGCGACAGCTCGGGCGATTCTTACTAGAGATACAGAGTCACAGAGATTCCCTACTCCAGCCTACTGTAGCACTCCATACAGGAGGGAGACAGAGTCAGCTCACTGACTTCTTTATTCCACGACGTGCTGCAGCCCTCCCCCCCTCAGCCCACATACCGAGCGGGGTGACTCTTCAGCAGGCTCAGATATCTCGAGCTAGGAGACGACCCCGTGATATAGGATATCGGGCCCCGAGACTTCACCGACACCAGATTGCGGAGATCCAGGCTTGTGACCATCGCGCCATGGAGGAGAGACGATCCCAGATGATGGCCGATCCCGTTGCAGCCATCAGGGTGGCCCTGACTCCACCTCCACCTATGTATCACATATTACATCCCACCCACTAGCACAGGATGGAGCTAGTTAGTCGTCTTAGATGCATTCTCATGGTTGTTGTACTACCCTTTTGCATATAGACTATCATAGATATCGCACTCCATACACCCCCCACCACTTTCATGGGTATCCCCACATGCACACTACGGAGATCTATATCAGCTTAACCAGTTTCTTTTCAGCACTTTTATCTTTTCTGATTGACAGAAGATACACCCATGTACATCGATTTGTCTCATAGGCCGAGTTCGGCCTCCTAATAGACGTAAAAACACTTTCTTTCTTTCTTTCTTTTCTCTCTCTCTCTCTCTCTCTCTCTCTCTCTCTCTCTCCCCCCACCTTAACCCTAACCCTAACCCTAACCCAAGCCCTAATCCTAAACCTTGAAATGGCTCCCATGGACCGGAAGGAAGTGGACGACCTTATTGCTAAAGCTCTCAAAGAGGCCAAAAAGGAAGCAGACCGCAACCTCAATATGGAGATACGAAAGATGATGGAAAAGTTCAAAGGGCTCGAAGAACAAGTCATGAATAAAGTCAAAGGACTGGAAGAACAAGTGAAGACTCTCACAGAAGAAAGAGACCATTGAAGGACAGCTTACGAGCACATGAAAGAAGAGGGGGAGATCTCCAACGTGGAGATACTCAAGGAAGAATTAAAGAAGGAAATCAAAACGGAGGTAGAATCTACTCGAGAGTCATGGGTGGAAGTAGTACACAAAAGGGTTAAGCAGGAAGTTAGGGAAGACGTGCAGAAAGAAGAGCTCACACGAGTCCAGGATACACTTGAGGAGGAGAGGCTTCGACACACTCGAAAACTTCACATTCGGATTACGGGCCTACCCGAAGGGGTATCACCCGAGGCAGACGCCACTGACATTTGCCGTCGACTTGGATACGAGAGCATGCCCTACACAAACGCATGGAGGGTTGGGAGGGATACATCGCATTTGCGGGCACTCATCCTCAAGATGAGTTCTGAGGAGGCACGGACCGCCTTTTTTAGACGTCGATCAGTACTACGTGGACTACCCGGCGGCACCCTCTACATGGACGAGGACCTCACGCGTATGCAAGTGGCACACCGACGCGCTTGCATGCCACAGATACTCCAGGCACGTCGAGAGGGGAGGAAGGCCTTTTACCGTGATGGTAAGGTCTTCATAGATGGACGCCCTATCAAATAGGGCCATGCGGCCTATGAGACATCATTACACCAGGAGACACCACTCAGAGGAGCAGTGTGGAACTGCAACGGGGCACTTTGGACGCGACCAGACAGAGTCGAGGAGATCTTGGCATCACATAACTTTGTGTGCATCACAGAGACACACGAGAGCCCAGAGAGAGGTGTACCACGCATTGCAGGTTTTCATTGGGAATCTGCATTCAGGACCACGACGAGACAGAGTACAGCGCGAGGATCGGGAGGAGTGGCCATCGTATTTCGACAGGAGATACAGAGCCGGATCCATATTATATGTAGAGATGAGGAGGCACGATACATGTGGGTTCGCATGGAGATAGCACAGGGGAGCTCGATTTACATTGCTATATGCTACTTCCCACCAGGCGGATCTCGATACGCAGGACAGGATCTTGGGGGACCGATCCGAGATAGAGACTCACCATACACAGCGCTTTCAGATGAGATACTACATTACAGCACACTAGGTGAAGTCTTCCTTATGGGGGACTTCAATGGCCGCACTCAGTCGCATCAGTGCGAGGCATACGACATGGATCACCCACATCTCATGAGGGCCAGAGACCCGGTTGAGATTAGCACCAGCAGAGTATGAGCAGATACGGGTCAGGACACCACCGGCTATGGCAGACATCTACTCGAGCTAGGAAGCCGCCATCATCTCGTTATATACAACGGGATGAATCGTTGGCCAGGTTCAGGCGGATTTACTTGCTTCCCTCACGGGGGAGGTGAGAGCACAGTCGACTACATTTTGGGTACTACCTCTGGAGCTTCACTCATCCCTTCACTTAGTATTGGACGACGCCCACTCGGTGCAGACCACACATTTATCACATTCACACTCTCATCTCCGATTCCCTTAGACCCTCCCTCACCCACTGAGCTACATACCACGATACACTTCACACACGAGCTCTCACACGTTTATGCACACCATTTACACACCCGCTTACTCTCCCTCGATCCATGCTCACCTTTGGACACACTCACATCACATATCACCACCATCCTACAGGATTCAGCTCTCCGCAGCTTCCCACACCACACACATATGCACCCTCCACGCACAGGATCCATGCCCCAGAACCGTTGGTATGATGCAGATTGTCGCGAGCTGCGGAAGCACCTACGGATTTTAGAGCATAGAGGAGATATTACACACACACAGGCACAGCGTCGCATGCAGAGCCTTACTCGCCGCAAACGGCGGGATTGGGAGGAGAGACAGTATTGGGATATTTACCATTTGCTCATGAGTCCAGACAGTGTAGTGGCATGGCGACATTTGAGAGAGAGGAGACAGCAGACACCTATCCGAGACCCGAGCACTTGGCATAGCTATGCACGGAGCCTATACGAGATCCCAGACCAGCCTCCCATTCCCAGACCGCAGAGCTCACGTCCCACTACCTCTGACTTCTTCACACCCACTATGGTGGGACGCGCTATTGCCCGGCTGCAGCATGGCAGGGCCCATGATCATTTCGGTTTACAGGCAGAGCACCTCATTTATGGAGGCACAACTCTCGCACCGCTCATTGCCCATCTCTTCAACCGTGCATTGGTTGAAGGGTTCCCAGACTCATGGACTGAGCACACCATAGTGCCCATTCATAAGTCAGGTGACACTATGGATCCAGCTACATACCGGACGATCATGATATATTGGCCAAGTTATATGGGGCCGTACTAGAGACAGAGTTGAGTACTCTCGCTGAGAGGAAGGGCATCAGGGCTCTAGGATAGGCAGGGTTCAGACGAGATTTCTCTACCATTGACCACATCTTCACTCTGAGATGCCTGATCGACCAGGCCAGGGTGAGGAAGAGGAGATTATATTGTTGCTTTGTGGACTTTCGCAAAGCATTTGACACTGTTCCTAGAGATCGACTTTTCAGACGACTACTTGACATCGGAGCTCCGGAGGAGATGATATGGGGGATCTACGCCTTATACGAGAGAGTATCTGGTAGAGTCAGATGTCCAGGGGGCTTATCTGATCCACTTGCTAGCACTATCGGGGTGAAGCAAGGATGCCCTCTCTCGCCCACCCTCTTTGGTCTCTACATTGATGAGATAGTGGACTTCATACAGCAGCACGGGGGAGATGGCATTGAGGTACACGGGTCCACTGTCCATATTCTTTTATACGCTGATGATATTGTACTGGTTTCAGAGTCTGCAGAAGGTCTACAGCATCATCTACACGGCCTAGATGACTTTTGCAGACACATAGGGTTATCTGTGAACCTTGGTAAAACCAAGGTCTTGATCTTTCATACATCAGCACAGGTACGCAGACATAGTTTGTTCACAGCTGCAGGTGGACCGATCGAGGTGGTCGGATCATATGTTTACTTGGGGGTGACATTTACAGCAGCATCAGGAGTCTTCTCTATGGCTCAGGCAGCCCGTGACCGCATCACACGTGGATACGCAGCACTAGCTTTGATGGAGAGACAGTGCCACCAGGCATCTTTTCAGGAGCCCCGCACAAAGGGGTGGCTCTTTGACACTTTGGTTACGCCAGCGCTCATGTATGGGGCAGCCATATGGGGACCAGGATTAGCTACATCAGTATGGACAGCATTAGAGAGGCCACAGATCCTCATGATTGCCAGACTGATCCGCAGTAAGCCTTCAGTACCACATGACATCATTAGAGCAGAGCTCGCTGCACCACCGATGCTAGTTGAGGCACTATTCCAGACAGTATGCCTATTACACAGACTTCGGAGCATAGATACAGAGCGTATTGCTTATCGTGCTTTCGAGGCATCACGTGATATGGCATTAGCAGGCGACACCTCCTCATGGTATGCACAGACACGAGACTGGCTTGCCCACCATGGCTTTGACATAGACAGGCTACCACCACTACAGTACGACTCTCATGCACCCACCTACTCGCTCTCTCATCAAGAGAGGAATA
>CM035411.1:24778599-24783599 GCA_020310875.1 Ceratopteris richardii | reverse complement strand
AAGAGTGAATATGAGTGACAGAAAGAGGAAGGATCAGTCTAAAACTGATAATCAACAAACCCTCATCTAACCTTAGGCTTTGGAAGACCCTAAGTTAGACACGTGTGTGAAAAGATCACATACTTACAAAAGTAGCAAAGAATGCTAACAAGTTTGCTTCCAGGAATCCTCAAACTCATATGACCATACCTTCTCGAAAACCTCATCCAAATATGCATACAGCATATATGTACTGATTCTCTTGTACCTATGCCGAATAGGACTCCTCCTCATATGGATGCCACTTCATATACTTCAAGTAGTACCTGTGTGCATAAAGAGAATATGTACCTGAATTCTTAACATAAGATGTAAATCTTATGTTAACCACCATCCAATGTCTTTGAAGTGAACCGAAATCTTCATGTAGAAGACAATCTTCAAATACATCATGTAGATGGCTGATCCACACCACCAAGCTGCTGCGGGGTAAATCCTCTCCATAAGCAAGAGTGTGAGCACACTCCTTCTCCAAGAAGAACTCCATAGCCGCTCCTCAACATTCTCCAAGATAGCACCATGGTTGCCCCATGTGCTAGAAGCACCACCTCTATTGAGGTACCAAAGCTCTCCAAACCTTGGTGTTGAAACTAGGTGATGGATACTTTGAACAATGAGCAAAGCTCTTCTTATATAGCCTTGTATATCTCTCAAAAAAGCTCCTTCAAAAGCACAAGATCGTAGAGATCTAAAACACAAAAAAGCTATATTCGCGTCCGTCGCCTCTCATCGTTGTCCGTATGCTTTTATATTTTGAAAAAAAAACTTTTCGAAAAACTTTCACGCGATCTGCGCAGCCGCCCGTGGGTATTGAACCCTCGTCGCTGGTTTGAGAGGTATATACTTTATCCAAGGCGCCCACGTTGTTGTGTTGTACAAAATACTAAAGCAGTAGCTACATATGCTATAGTTACTGAGCAAGATGGACCAATGGGACATTGCTTCCGACAAACATGTATGCATGTGTGTGTGTATACACACACACACATATATATATATATATATATATATATATATATATATATATATATATATATATATATATATATATATATATATATATATATATATATATATATATATATATATATATATATATATATATATATATATATATATATATATATATATATATAGGGTTTTGGGAATAGGGGGATGGCTCTCCCTCCTCACGTTCTTGTATATTATTTTTTCATGTAATAAAGTGAGAATTCCCACCAATATATATATATATATATATATATATATATATGTTGAGCTGAGGAGATTTGCTCAGGTGATGCAGCAGCTGTGGTAATACCCCCTTTGGCTAAGTAGAAGGGTTGGAGGTGCAAGGAGCAGCCCACGCAGCAGATAGACAGAGATGGAGAGAGAGAAATTCGAATTTGGAGAGGAGCAGCTTGTTTGGGGGCTTCACTAAAGAAAGAAGTGAGCCCTAAGATTTGAGTTCACTTTTATAGGACCTGGCCAATTTCACATTGAACTTGGCCAAAAGAATAAATAATGAGTACATTAAGCCTTATAAAAGGCCTATACAAATGTGTACAAGTAAGGGGGTCATTTAGGACCTTTACCCAGCAACCTCCCACTTAAAAGGCATAAATGACGCCTTTAAGCTACGTGACTCCCACCATCTGTATACATAGCTCATGTTGTGCTTTAGACAAGCACTTAGTGAGAACATCTGCAGGATTCTGTGATGTATGAACCTTAACAAGTGTGATAAGGCCATCCTCAAGCACTTCTCGAATGAAGTGATATCGCACATCAATATGCTTAGTGCGTGCATGAAACATGGCATTCTTTGCCAAACATATGGCACTCTGGCTATCACAGCCAAGCATAGGTGCCTTGTTTGACAAGCCAAACTCACTGCATAATCGTGCCAGCCATATGGCTTCCTTGGAAGCCTCAGTGGCTGAAATGTATTCAGCCTCTATAGTGGACAAAGCAACAATCTTTTGCAGCCTTGAGCACCATGAAACAGCACCTCCTGCAAGAGTGAATATATATCCACTTGTGGATTTACGTGTATCCACATCACCAGCCATGTCAAAGTCACAAAAGCCTTTCAGCTCCAATGGATTTTTGCCATAGCAAATGCATTTATTTTTGGTCCCCTTCAAGTACCTCAAAATGGACTTTACTGCTTTCCAATGAGCTTTGCCTGGATTAGCCATAAACCGGCTCACAACTCCCACTGAATGGGCAATGTCAGGCCTAGTTGCAACCATAGCATACATAAGTGAGCCACAAGCTGAAGCATAAGGCACATTTTGCATGTCATTGATTGCTTCTTGTGTTTTGGGATAATCTTCCTTGGAAACTTTAACATATGGCTGCAATGGCACTCCAAGAAGCTTTGCATCAGCCATGTTAAATCTGTCCAGCACCTTTTCAATGTATTTTTCCTGCGACAAATACAATATGTGCTGGTCCCTTTGTCTTCTAATCCTCACTCCAAGGACATGCTCTGCTGCCCCAAGGTCTTTCATTGAGAAAGCAGATTTCAGCTGCTGTTTAAGAGCATCAATGGTGTCTCTTTTCTTACCAGCAATCAGCATATCGTCAACATATAAGACAAAAATAATAGGGCTTCCATCTACATCAGTTTTCGCATACAAACAGTGATCAGCATGGCTTCTTTTATACCCTTGTTTGAGCATGAAAGCATCAAACTTCTTGTACCATTGTCTAGAAGCTTGTTTCAGCCCATACAAGCTTCTATTGAGCTTACATACCAAATGTTCCTTTCCAGGAATAACAAACCCCTCTGGCTGTTTCATGTAAAGCTCTTCATCAACATCACCATGCAAGAAAGCTGTATGTACATCCATTTGGTCCAATTCCAAATCAAGAGCAGCTACTATTGCAAATAACACTCGCAAAGTGGTCATTTTCACCACAGGAGAGAATACTTCTTGGAAATCTATGCCTTTGGTCTGGGCATATCCCTTTGCAACCAGCCTTGCTTTGTACTTGGGTTTTCCATCAGCTGTTTTGATTTTATACACCCATTTGTTAGGAATGGCTTTCCTTTCTTTGAGTAATTCAACCAAATCCCAAGTATCATTAGCATGCAAAGCTTTAATCTCTTCCTGCATAGCAAGCTCCCACTTGCTGCTGTGTTCACATGCCTTTGCCTCTTTGTATGTGAGAGGCTCACCTTCATCTGTCAACAAAATGTAATGCAATGAAGGATCAAATCTACTCACATTCCTTCTAAGACGAGTAGATCTTCTCACCCAATGATCCACATTGTCAGGCAATGGGTCTACATCAGGTGGTATGATCAAATCATTATAATTAGGCTGCTGTCCATTGTTTCCAGCACCATTTTCAGCATTATTATTCGGCTGCATATGAACTTCAGGAGCCTCATTTTGCTGTCCAACATCTTCTGGCTCAAAAACCACTGGATCTTCAACATTTTCAGTCCTTTGTGGTGCATCCTGAGGGTCAAAATTGGGCCTAACAGGTGGCTGGTCATGCTGAAATCTTACCTTTTTATGGTCATCTTTTGAGGCACAATTGTTTTGAAGCAGCCTTGCCTCATTAAAAAGAACATCCCAGCTGCGTACGACCTTCTTGAGACGAGGTATCCAAAACCTGTAGCCCATTTCACCTTCTTCACCATATCCCATAAAGAGGCCTTTAATGGACTTAGCATCAAGTTTGTTTCTCAGCTCAGGCCTTATATGCACAAATGCCTCGAAGCCAAAGACACATAAGTGATCATATGAAGCAGGTTTGCCAGACCAAACCTCTTCAGGGATGTCACCTTTTAAAGACATGTGAGGGGATCTATTGCACACATGTACTACAGTTTTGAGTGCCTCTCCCCAAAATCCATGAGGGAGATTAGCTGTGGACAGCATGCATCTCACCCTCTCACAAAGTGTCCTATTGTAACGTTCAGCCACACCATTAGAAGAGGGGTTGTATGGAACAGTAAGCTCCCTCTTAATGCCCGAATTTTCACAAAATTTCTTAAATTCAGCACTTGTGAACTCACCACCATTGTCCGTACGCAAGCATTTCAACTTTCTACCTGTTTGGGTGGTCACAAATGCATGAAAACGCTTAAACGCAGCAAATGCTTCAACCTTTGATTTAAACAATCGAACCCAAATTTTTCTAGAGAAATCATCAACAAAGGAAATGAAATACAAAGCACCCCCCATAGATTTGGTGGGCATGCTACATACATCGGAATGAACAAGATCAAGTACACAAGACTTACGAGACACACCAGAGTAAAAGGAACGTTTCACTTGCTTTCCATATTGACATTCATTACAAAAATCAAGCTTTGTGCCTTTAGCATCAAGCTTCTTTAAGCTACAAAGCCTAGTGAGACCCTTTTGGCTCATATGGCCAAGTCTCTTATGCCACAACTCCATATGGGAGTGAACTTCAGCCAATGCAATAAACTTGCCTGATAAGGCCTTTCCATGCAAGCAATAGAGAGTTCCCTTCTTTGTGCCTTTCACAATCAGCCTTGAACCCTTAGTCATTTTCCATGATCCTTTCTCAAAGAGAATGCTATAACCATGCAAATCCATTTGACCCACAGAAAACAAGCTCTTCTTGATCCCTGGTACATAACGCACATTATGCAAGACCAGCTCATTAGTGCCATTTGTAGCGAAATGCACTGTGCCAATACCCTCAATGGAACATGCATGATTGTTTCCAAGGTATACATGGTCATGGCTGCCTGCAATAAAAGTAGAAAAACACTCCTTGATAGGAGTCACATGGAATGAAGCACCAGAATCTACTATCCAAGTCTGGGCCAATGCATCATTGACGGTCAGCAAAGCATCTATGACATCACTCTTAGTGATTGACATGTCATGTGCATGAACATTTAGAGAAAGATCAAATGCATGAATGTCATCCGCTTTTACTCTTATTCCTCTGTGCATAATTACTCTTCTTATCTGTCCTGCCTCTAA
>CM035411.1:24766099-24773599 GCA_020310875.1 Ceratopteris richardii | reverse complement strand
CTCGAAAATAGAGCTATATACATACTGTAGGCAACCCCCGAGCCTCATGTTCTAAAACTGGAAGAACATGGTCATGTTCTAGAACTGGAAGAACATGTCTCATCTCTGTGGTGGCATCCCTGCCCAAATGATTCTAAACACTATCTCGCTTTGCACTTTGATAAACTAGTCAAAGTACAAAATTGTGAATGAATAATAAGGGTGGATTTAAAAACATCCCTGGCCAATTCAAAGTTTCTAGATGTGCAATCTAGGCACAAACATGTGAATTGGGTGGATTCAAATTACTAGTCCATTTCTGGGCATGACTGGTGCATGGACTTAGTAATGAAGGTGAAATTCTTATCCCTAGCAAGACTTTAAGAATTCTTGATTCACTTGAATTTGTTTTTGGAGAACTTGAGGTTTGGTTGTCTCAAACATCTAACTTGGATGTTTATACAATGGTTTACTTTGATCCAATAGTTACTTGATTTTTCTACTAGAGGACTACTTTGTCCTAATGAGTTGAAAAAATCCGATGTAAACTGTAAGAGAAAGTGTACCTATTGCGGTGGAATCAACCATACTAACTTCACCAATTCAAAATTCAAAATGAAAATTGTCCAACTTAGGACACTATTCTCAAAGACTTTTAACTGAAAGTTCTTGGGAATTGTCAATCTGATGAGCAATTCCTAACTTCCCTATTCTAGAGTATACCAGACTCTAGGAAATCATTTATGCTATAACTTGAAGCAAATTCAAATGAATAAGTCCACTTAAACTTATCATCTTTTGAAGATTGAAAAGGTTTTTGTACATAACATCTATCTAGGATGTTCAAGTTAGTTATCTAATTCTAACCGGCTAACCCTGGTCTTTTGCAAAAAGAATCAGATACCATGTCTGAGCCTATTCCAAAAGATTTTGGAAAGCGGAAAGAAATAGCTAAAATTATGTACAACCAATTCAAACTTCGAAGATACGTAAATTTGTTATGAGTCAAAGACTAGATGACTCAGGACTTCAACATTTCAAAGATCTATTTCAACAGGATATTGAAGCATTGTCTTTATCTTTAAGAGAAATAAGCTGGATTCTCAAAACGATTCAAAGAAAATCAAAAACATCATCCAACCACAAGAAAACTAGTGTGGTAACCAACATCAGTGTGTCGACCCACTGAGGTTATGTTGATGAGTTTTGAATTCAAATAATGCTTCACTTGAGACTAAGTTCAGGTCACCTTCAATCTTTTTGACTCCTAATCATGAATGCAATTCTCGTGCATTTCTTTGAGTCAAAAGAGTGATTTCACCAAGTTATACTAGAAACTTGATGCTTGACTTAGTCAATTAAATCTTTAGTTTGAAAAGATCAACTCAAAATCAAAGTCCAACTTCTTTCAGAAATTTACCAAATATTTCTGATCAATAACACTTTGGCTTGAAGTGTTCTAAGAAGATCTTGGAAGTTACTTACTTCATATCTTCAGTTTCCTTGATCTTGAAGTCATCTTGAAGTATCTTGAGATTCGTCTTGAATTTAAACTCCCTTCTTTGAAGTTTTAATTCCCTTGAAGATCAAACCTAACTTCAAGATCCAAACGAAGACTCAAAGATAACCATCATCTCACGGTCCGATGTCCCATACCATCTTTCCTACATCAATTTGAGTATAAAATCTGGTGTCCCATACCACCTTATTTTATACTCACTTTGATGTGTGAGTGAATTTTATCCTAAAGTCTATAACATCTCTAGATAGAGAACCTTCTAGCTTTAATTCTTAACAAGAATTTTGCAATTTCAGGCACTATCTCTATCTTGATATTCTAGATTTTAATCCCTTGACATGATCGTTTCACGATCTTGTGCTTAACCTTGGGAACTTGAAAACCTTTAATAGAATATCTCCAATCTTTTGTTTGCTAGGGTTTTCAAATGAAAACCAATTAGAATTCCAAGTACTTGAATTTTCTCGAATTCAAGTTCAATTGGTTTATCCTTGACCAATTTCGTAGTGACAAGAGCTTTTAGCTTCTTGTCTTTAGATTCCTTTCTACTAACGCTTTTAGGTACCTATCCTGGCCAGGACTTTTATAGGATCTCTCTACTGCATAAGTCTGAGCATCCGCTCATGCTCTCGAGATTTGTACCAAAAATCCCTTTAAGGATAGGCAAACACTTATGTTTTACCTTCCACAGACTTAAGTACCGTCTTCACGGTTGCAGACTACTTTCTTGGAATTACCTCACTCTGTTCAGGCTTGGAACATCTTATTTTTTTCATAATTTTCCATTCAATAAATGGAACTTGAATGAATCATTCCTAACGGAATTTTACTGCCAATACTTGGGCCATCTACAAAGTAGTTCTAATTGCAAGTTCTTGGACAATCATGGCCAAGCTTGATCAAGTCTGGTTGATACTTGCGACAAAAATAAAGACTTAGTCTTTATCTTTTAAGATCTCTTAAACTATCTTAAGCTTCTTTGCTTACCTGCAGGATTTTTGAGAGATCTTTCTCAAGTCCAAGCATACACTTATGCCTCTCACATTCCAAAGCTAAGAATCTTTGATATACCTTTAGGTTATATCACAAATAGGACTTGAAATACCACTTCTAGTGGTTTGGGATGTCTGGGAACTACTTACTTATTTTTTAAAGAGTATGAAGAATTTCATTCTCAATACTTGAAAGAATGTCATTCTTCAAAGACTTGAGATTCCTTCTAAGCAATCAAATAACGTCAGCAAATGATTCATCTTGGAATCTTTTGCAATGTTGGAAGGATATTTGAAAGAATATCCAGAAGGTTTACTGACTGATTCAACTGTATTCATTTCTTGAGTATCAAACTAAAGACTAAATATCACCTTTTGGATATGGTTTCCCATGCCACTATGAAAGTTTAAGTTGAACTTTCATTTATGTGATATCGACGTCTATTCTTGAGTTTGATACAAAACTCATTATTATTGGTCAATCTTCAGATGTTACTAGAGTCCCTTAAACATATTTCACCAATCAAAATTGTGTTTAAAGTCCAAGCATCTATTGATGATTGATCCAATAGTAATGTTACTGTGAACACAACTTTGAACTTTATAACTTGTTTAGGAAAAGTTCATGGATTGAAAATCCATTTCTTGGAACTTTCTATTCCTAAATGAAAAGTTCACAATATAAGTTCCTAAAGACTGCTTAGCTAGTTGCATCATTTACTAGAGATGCAACTATAGAACCTAACATCCTTTTATTGACGTCAAGGATCAATTGATGTTGAGGTTTAACCTTTGATTTCCATCACCCCTTGATGAAATCAAATAAAAATTTATAAAAGCTTGGTACCTTTATATCTTGGCAAAACATTTATATCCTAAAGAGGTTTTGCCTTCATCATTCCTTGGACCTATCACATAATATGAATTTATGTGTATTTTGGGAAGAGTTCATGAATCATTTAAGATCCTCTACTTGGAACATCTACCTTCCCAACAATAAATTCATCTTAAACATGGTAGGAGAATGATCTCACATGAAATAGAAGGCTTGATTATTTCATATCTTAATTCCAAAAAGTTACTTACCGAGGTTTCATCATGAGATACAAATCTTGAAACCACAAAGAAACTTCTTTAAAGTTTCGAAATCTTCTAAATAGAAGAGTACTCAAGGAACTTGGAAATATAGTTGACGTTCTCATCCAACCTTGGGATGCTTGAGAAGTTACATAAAGTATGTAACTAATCAAGTAAAGCTTATCCGCATGACTTTCTAAGTACATCCGGAACTTAGAGTCATCATACATCACAAAAGAGTTTGCAGTAATTAAATTTTCGCGGTCATCAAGAACATTTATTACTTAACTTTCTCTTAGTGCTTACTTATACCTAGCAAGACATCTATCATACTTAATTATTATTAAGTATTTGTCTTTGATAGCTGAGTATCAACTTGGGAAGAAATCGACTAATTACTTGAGTTGCAAACTAGAACTAGTATGTCTTTGCAACTAACTAGTCCTTGGTCTTCCCTAATGTCAAACTGCGAGCTATGTAATAAAGTAAGCTAAATACTAAGAGAGTACATTCTCATATCTACTTGCAAACAACATTCCATTCTATCATGCAAATGCATGTATCTACATGCAAAAGCATATGCTCACATGCGTATGCATGCATGTTCTTTGCATGTCCAAAATAATACAACAATCATGCATAAGCTTGATGCATGATTTTTTTCTTGTACTAAGAATGTATATCATGCAATCCTGATGCATGTATATCCTTTCCTTTGTCCTAATGCACTATGATATAAAGACATACCCTTGAGGTGCAATAGAAAACTTAACTCAATGGAAAGGAAAGATGTATTTAAACTACCAAAATACATTCTTTGATGCACAAGGATCTTTTTTGAAATCAAGTCTTTCCTTAATGCAAACTAATGCTTGGAATGGATTAATTCATTATTCTAATCTAGACTTAATCAATTGAAATCTTGGCTATTTCAATGTGCATCTAAGATTAAGTGTAGAATAATGAAAACAAGATATTCAAGCATTAAGGCCAAGTAGAAACTGGAAAATACTTAGCTCCACATAGAGCTACGTCCTTCCCTTGATCCTTGCCCGGAGCTATTCACCATTCTTGAAGCTTCCTCATCAAGAAATAGTCCTGGATGACTTGGTCCGTCAAGATCGACTAACTTAGGCCTCCGGATCTTCACTCCACGGCTCCACTTCCTTCAAGCTTTGCTCATTCTTTGATTCTCCTTGGTTGTTTCTTTGGCTAAAAACAAAATACTTCTCGGGTTCGGCCTACAACACAACTGATTTGGCTCCTTGGATGGATGAGAGTTGGGCTTGCACTTCAGCTCTGTTTACTGGTTTACCAGACTTTGCTCTATACTTATAGACAAGCAACATTCGTGGGCGACGTGGCTACGTGAGAATGCTCTCAAGGAGCCCGTCTGGGTCCGATCCCTAGCAGGCGCTTCGGGCAAAGAAAGCTACCTTTTTTGTTCCTTTCAGAGATCTTCTGCAACGCTGGGTTTGAAAACAACACAAATTGCGGTAGACTTCTGAGCGTGAACGCCCGACGACGTAATGGATAGGCGAGTGTCTTCGAGTTGGGGGGGCGGAGGTTCGAATCCCATTTGCTTCACCAGAGAATTAAACTTTTGGATCTCCTGCTTGGGATCTTGTCCAGCGTGGAATCTGATCACTAGGATCTGCTGCGGATATCTTCACGCGAACGCCTGTTTGGTCTCCTGGATAAGCGAAGCACGTCCGTTGTGGAAGGTCATGGGATCGAATCCCGTGCAGAACATGCTGAAGATAAGACTATGCTTTTGCTCCTTTATGCAGTTCTAGCTCCGATAAGAAGCTATTCATGCGGATGAGAAGCTATTCACGCGGATGTCTGATTTCCGAGAATAATCAATGCAAGAGAACAAAAGCATAATATGAATGCTCAATGAAGATGATCAGAACAAGGTCTCCATGAGAGCTTAGGGAAGATGATGAGCCACCAAGGTCACCATGAAAGCTTGCTCTGATACCAATGCAAGAGAATGAAGATTACGACCACCACATGCTAGAGAGATGCCCTCCTCCCAACCAAATGCCTCTATATATAGCTCTCTCCAGGGGACTGCCTTCTTGGGCAGGTGGATACTAACCAGCCAAGTGTCAGCCATGTAACTACATGTGCGCCAAGTGTCCCAGTTAACTCGAGTTAACTCAAGTGGATGCTTCTAGAAGGCTCTAGAGCTCTTTGGCCAAAACACTCTCCCCATGTTCCCCATGGGGATTGAACCCAAGACCTCCTCCTTCACATCCTTGAGACTTAACCACTAAGCTAAGTGGATCACTTGTTCACAAGAGCACAAGACCTCCTAGTAAGTCTAAACTCGAGATCTTTGGTCATCCGTGTGTATGACCAAACGGTGTCCGATTTCAGATCTGTCTGAACCGGCCAGATCCTTGGATCATAGACTTACTTTATTACATTAAATGCAAGAGAATGAAGATTACGACCACCACATGCTAGAGAGATGTCCTCCTCCCAACCAAATGCCTCTATATATAGCTCTCTCCAGGGGACTGCCTTCTTGGGCAGGTGGATACTAACCAGCCAAGTGTCAGCCATGTAACTACATGTGCGCCAAGTGTCCCAGTTAACTCGAGTTAACTCAAGTGGATGCTTCTAGAAGGCTCTAGAGCTCTTTGGCCAAAACACTCTCCCCATGTTCCCCATGGGGATTGAACCCAAGACCTCCTCCTTCACATCCTTGAGACTTAACCACTAAGCTAAGTGGATCACTTGTTCACAAGAGCACAAGACCTCCTAGTAAGTCTAAACTCGAGATCTTTGGTCATCCGTGTGTATGACCAAACGGTGTCCGATTTCAGATCTGTATGAACCGGCCAGATCCTTGGATCATAGACTTACTTTATTACATTCTTCCCCCCTTGGAAAATATTTTCGTCCTCGAAAATAGAGCTATATACATACTGTAGGCAACCCCCGAGCCTCATGTTCTAAAACTGGAAGAACATGGTCATGTTCTAGAACTGGAAGAACATGTCTCATCTCTGTGGTGGCATCCCTGCCCAAATGATTCTAAACACTATCTCGCTTTGCACTTTGATAAACTGGTCAAAGTACAAAATTGTGAATGAATAATAAGGGTGGATTTAAAAACATCCCTGGCCAATTCAAAGTTTCTAGATGTGCAATCTAGGCACAAACATGTGAATTGGGTGGATTCAAATTACTAGTCCATTTCTGGGCATGACTGGTGCATGGACTTAGTAATGAAGGTGAAATTCTTATCCCTAGCAAGACTTTAAGAATTCTTGATTCACTTGAATTTGTTTTTGGAGAACTTGAGGTTTGGTTGTCTCAAACATCTAACTTGGATGTTTATACAATGGTTTACTTTGATCCAATAGTTACTTGATTTTTCTACTAGAGGACTACTTTGTCCTAATGAGTTGAAAAAATCCGATGTAAACTGTAAGAGAAAGTGTACCTATTGCGGTGGAATCAACCATACTAACTTCACCAATTCAAAATTCAAAATGAAAATTGTCCAACTTAGGACACTATTCTCAAAGACTTTTAACTGAAAGTTCTTGGGAATTGTCAATCTGATGAGCAATTCCTAACTTCCCTATTCTAGAGTATACCAGACTCTAGGAAATCATTTATGCTATAACTTGAAGCAAATTCAAATGAATAAGTCCACTTAAACTTATCATCTTTTGAAGATTGAAAAGGTTTTTTTACATAACATCTATCTAGGATGTTCAAGTTAGTTATCTAATTCTAACCGGCTAACCCTGGTCTTTTGCAAAAAGAATCAGATACCATGTCTGAGCCTATTCCAAAAGATTTTGGAAAGCGGAAAGAAATAGCTAAAATTATGTACAACCAATTCAAACTTCGAAGATACGTAAATTTGTTATGAGTCAAAGACTAGATGACTCAGGACTTCAACATTTC